>JANRMT010062791.1:198897565-198914578 GCA_026402145.1 Polypterus bichir lapradei
AAAGCGAACAAATAGCACCAGTCAGTCAGAAAGAGCAACAGTGAAATCGTATTGTCAGTCGGAAAGCGAGCAAATAGCACCACAAATACGGAAAGCCAGTGAGAAAGAGGAGCAATGAAACCATACTGGAAAAAATGGAGGGTAGGGGTGCTCTGTTTGTAACGAGTGTCTGTGTTGAACCGTGATGCCATCTAATGGACGTTGGCGATGGTAACTACCAGTGCTACGTTTGGGGAAAATGGTGGGGGAAGGATGCTGTCTTTTGAAGTCGAGTCTCTGTTCATATGTGATTGCATATAACGGATGTTGGCGAATGAAAAACAGCACTATCAGTGCGTGTGACGTGTGGAAACACGGGTGTGTCAGCCGGTCATGCGCACTGTGTCATTCACGTTTTACATCCATACTGCAGTTCCCCTTCACCCGATCAAAGCAGTCGACTTTCTCATACTTGGACAGTTCTGTCATCTCTTGGCAATTTAAAAAAACATGGGTGAAGAGCGACGCACAGGGACCAAAGCTGCCGCTAGATGGCGCCACGGTGAACGTCTGTTGTAACGTGCAGCCAGCCATCTTGTCGATGATAAGTACGGAGACGTGTGCCAAACGTTGTGTCGGTGATAAGGTGCCCTGTGGGTCACCACGAACATTTTTCCCAACCAAACATACCCCATGACCATCTCCTGGTCACAAAGGAGTCCCATCCCCAGTTTGATGGCAATTGGACGCCCGGTGCAGATTTGTATGGCGGACAAACAAACATACATACACACTTACATCGACTCTGCTTTATATATTGGATTTCCCCTGTGCTGAAACTCCTTATTTGGAAGCTCTAGATGTGTTTTTCAATTGTGTTTACCCCAAATTCTCGCAAAATGATTGTGCCCATCTGAAGGCCCCTGTTTTAGCTGAAAGAATTACATCCATTAGCCAAAATAAATAAAAGCCCCTGGTCCATTTGTATGAAGCCAGAAGTACGATTTGCATTTTGGCCACAAGTGTCCACTTTGCTGTTTCAAATGATCATTCAAGTGACATGTGGGCCTCTGGGAATTTTCAGTGACCTGCATGTTTTATTCATTTGATTTTTACTCTGTTCACCTTGTATAGCTTCAGCGTGTCAAATTTATATATTGTTTTTGCTTTGTTATTCTCTTCCTCTTTTTCAAATCATACAAAACAAAAAATCTAACATGCAGAAACACACACACATTATGGAGTCAAGTGGCTTTGGACTAATTGTGTTGAAATACCAAGATGCATTCTGCTTAATAAAAGTGTATTTCACCTGTTTGGCATGGCACTCTATGTTAAATACACACCTGTCCAATATAATGGTAAGAAAAGATTATTACTTATTACCATCATTAATTAAAAATATATTAAAAAAATCAGAAAAAGGTGGGAATAGGGAAAATGCAAATAAAAAAATGCAGTGATTCTTAAATGCATAATCCAGTATAATGGTAACTGAAGATTATCACTTTTTATCTCCATTAATTTAAAAAAAATATATATTTTAATAATAAGTAATATTTAAAAATGTGAACAATAATTTTGTTGATTGTGTCTATTATATGTGATCTGTTTTAACTTTTTTGCTCCCCTGAACGTGCTCAGAAGAAAAAATGAAATCTTTCTACATGCTGCTTAACTCTATCAAATGCTTATGCTTATCAAAGTTTGTTCATAAATTCAAACATTTATTTCATGTTGTAACATATTTTTTATTATTGGTTCAGTGGGTTTAAAAACTAAGCTTTTATTTTTTCTTTTAAACAGGAATCAAACTCCAATGCTGTTCTGAATGTGGCAAGCAATTTTCTGACATGAGTAATCTTCAGAGCCACAAAAGAATACACGCAGGAGAGAAACAGTTTGGCTGTAGTAAATGTGGCAAACACTTTTCAAAAAGAAGTCACCTCCAGAGTCACCAAAGACTTCACACAGGAGAAAAGCCGTATTGTTGCCCTGAATGTGGCAAAAAGTTTTCACGCAGAAACCATCTTCAGCGCCACAAAAGAATTCACTCGGGAGAGAAGCCGTATTGCTGCTCTGAATGCGGCAAACAGTTTTCACAAAGATGCCATCTTCAGACCCACCAAAGAATTCACACAGGAGAGAAGCCGTATTGCTGTTCTGAATGTGGTAAACATTTCTTGCACAATAACAGTCTGCTGGTGCACATTAAAACTCACTCAGGAGAGAAGCCGTATCGCTGCTCTGAATGTGGCAAACAGTTTTCACAGAAAAACAACCTTTCGGATCACAAAAGAATTCACACAGGACAGAAGCAGTTTGGCTGTAATAAATGTGGCAAACACTTTTCAAAAAGACATACGCTTCAGATCCACGAAAGAACTCACACAGGGGAGAAGCCGTATTGCTGCCCTGAATGTGGAAAGCAGTTCTCGCAGAGTAGTACTCTCCAGATACACATTACAACTCACACAGGAGAGAAGCCATATTGCTGTTTGGAGTGTGGCAAACAATTTTCACAAAGATGCCATCTTCAGAACCACCATAGAATTCACACGGGGGAGAAGCCGTATTGCTGTTCTGAATGTGGCAAACAGTTTTCACGTAGAGACAACCTGGAGTGCCACAAAAGAATTCACACAAGAGAGAAGTGTTTGGATTAGACTAACACGCCAAAGCCGCATTCATTAATGGAAAATTGAAATCATCCTGGTGGAAGATTAGATAGATAGATAGATAGATAGATACTTTATTAATCCCAAGGGGAAATTCACATAATCCAGCAGCAGTATACTGATGCAAAAAAAATATTAAATTAAATAGTAATAAAAATGCATGTAAAAGCAGACAATAACTTTGAGTAATATTAGCATTTGGGAATTGATGAGAGTGTAGACATAAACCATAAAGATCAGAGACTGAAGATCAGCAGTGAATACACAAGAAGGGTAAAAATGATCCTTAGAAGTTCCTTGACAGAGAGGAACAAAATGCCACCAGTTAATCAGCTAGTAAAACCTGTCATCTCGTACTGGGGTCACAGACTGTACACAGTCTGGATGTAAAAACAAAGTTGCTTCATGCCAACTAACTGATATACAAAAAACAGTGTGTGCCACGGCTTTATGTTCCTAGGTCAGAAGGAGCAGTATCCCTGATAGAAGTAGATTCCACACGCAGATCTTCAATCATACGAGTGCCAGCATTCCTTATCAGCTCACATGATATATATAAAATATAAATATTAAATATTACTGCCTGAACTGGAAAGCCAAGATCAACTTTAATCATAAAGCTTGGTTAGGCAATCCATAAATCCGAGGGACCCTCCCCAAAGGCTGGCACAGAGTGAGGTGACACAATTTAATGAAAAAGCAGAAAAAAAGATAATAAGGTGTAGACCAAGAGAGGAGTAAAAAAACAACTGGAGAAGACAGCAAATGCAGTGAAAAATGCACAGGTCGTCTTCTATAGTTTCACGTGGACCAAAACCTGACATCTCAGTGGCTCAGGAGGGGATAAAGGAGTCTTGCTAATGGCCACTTGAGATTTTGGATTACGTACAAGTTCGGTTGCAACATGCTTTTAGAGAAATGGGAAAAGCAACCAATGTAGGTTTTGCAGTACTGAACCTTACAACGGGATTTGAAACACTCTTGTCTAAAATCTTATTCATGGTAAGACACGTCAAAGTAGCCCAACTGCTTTATTGGAAACTGTGGAAAAAAATATGATAGCCTGGTTCCAGAAAGAATCATTGAAAACGAAGACGTGTGCATCACCGGGGGAATACCAGTCCAAACTTTTAGAACGTTCACAGCTAGAAAACCCAATATTGTAGTTAAGGAGAAACCTTCAGAAAATGACATCTCTGTGCCTCGAACAGAGAGAGAAAATACAATAACAAGATACAATCAGAAGTGAGGACCCAGATGTGAAATATATTAAAAAAATAGCTGAAATTATCGTAGTGTTCTTTGGATCACTGGCTTGCTAAAAAGAGCATAGAAGCAGATTTAGACATCCTACCCATCAAAGTTACACCCTACGAGCTCCAAAAGGATGCACTTTGAAACAATGCAAGTTTTGCAGAGAGGCCTAGCAGTGATCCTAAAAGAATAAAATAAAGACAGTACGTAGAGGATTCAAGGGTGATGTTCATGATAATAATGGAGAAATCAACCCAAGAGAGAAAAATCATATTGTTGTGAATGTGGGAAACAATTCTATCACAAGAGTCGTCTTCAGGGCCAAAAACACATTCACATGGAGAGAAGAAACGCAATCTGAGATGAACCAGATGTGGAATAAAACTTCTGAGATTGTGGCAGTGATTCTGGTACTAACAGTCCTTATTAAAAAAAATAAATCAATAAAATAATCCAGGACCATCTAGATGCATCACCAATTACAATCACTCCATATGAATTACAGAATGAATCACTATTATGGACAATGCAAGTACTGTGCCGATCCCTGTGACCAAACCTAACAGAATAACAGCAGTTGCAGTGCTGAAATCACTCTAGAAAAACAAGCAGACTTCAGGACTCAAGAGTGACGTTCACTCCTGTCTGGAAAAGTAAGCCAACTAAACCATTGTGGAGAAATTAATTCAATGGGAAACCGTATTGCTGTAATGAATATGGCAAACGGTTTACAAAAAAAAGGGTGTAGGCCAGGGGTGGCGAACTCCGGGCCACGAGTGCCACAGTGGCTACAGGTTTTTATTCTCACCCTTTTCCTAATCAGTGACCAGTTTTCACTGCTAATTAACCTTTTCCCCATCACTTTAATGGCCCTGTTAGAAGTGTTCAGCCCCCTGAATTGATTCCTTTCTTCATTAAATGACAGCCAAACAGAAATGAGATGTGAAACGAGCCAACAGATGACCAGTTAAATTAGGGATTCAAACTCCAACCAATTTCGCTCCAATCACTTTCAATTCTTGCTGTTAATTAAACTCATTATTTAATTCCTTGGCTTGTTGCTGCTCTCATTCTGCCATAGCACACATTTCGAAAACTGTTTTTTTTCTGTTCTTTCTAAGAGCATCGTCAAAACGTTTTGGTGACCTGAGAGATCAACCTTACCAAGACCATCACCTCTCTTTAATTTCAGATATTGTGTGATGGGCACAGGTGAGCTGGTCATGTGGTGGCTTGTTTTGTGTCTCATTGTTGTTTGGCTGCTAATTAAAGAAAAAGAAACAACTATGGGGCCTGAGTCAAGTTAATTAAAAAAAGTAATCAGCAGCAAGAACTGGTCACTAATTAAGAAGATGGAAAGAATGAAAACCTGCAGCCACTGTGGCACTCGAGGCCTGGAGTTCGCCACCCCTTTTTTTTTACGGTAATGGAATTCTTTAAATCCCCTGGAAGTGCCTTTCAATACAGTAAGTCCATTTTGTGGCCCATCTTTCTATTTCCTTGGTCACGTTTGCTGTTTGTTTAATAAACAACAGTCTCTTATATATATTTCTCTTCTGGTTCGTCCTGCTTCCTCTTCAAACCCGGTCCCCCCCCACACAGCCCACAAGGCATTTCTTGACTCTTATTCCTCCTCTTCCAAACCCTTCCGCATGCTGCCTGCGGCCTCCCATACAACCCCACGCCGCTTTTCTCGATTCCTATTCCTCCTTCGGACTACCACGTTCCCCACTCCTCTCTCATGACCCCATTGGTGTCACGTCAGTGCCCGATATCTAGCCTGACTGCGTGACCTTTCACTTCGGCCATGTCTGTGCCTGGGAGTCTTTTCTGTGGCCTGCTACAGGAAGGTACTCTCGACCATTGCCACTGGTTTCGCTCCTTGCTGTTTTCGTTATACTGCAACGGTTTTTTCCTAAGCCTTTGTTATATAATGAACAACAGTATCTTCTCTGTCGACGGGTTTTTGTACAACGTCATCTCTATTCTGGGATCCGGCAACTGCCTGTTCTTATCAGTGGGTTATTTCTTGACACAAATTGTCTCCAGAAAAACACCTCTTCACAACTGTGTTTTTCAAGAAGTATTTCTTTCTTCTTGATTTCTGAATTCCTTTCTCACTGTTTTCCGTTCCTATTCTTACACCGCCGTATGCTACGGCGGGCGTCGGCTAGTAATATTTATATCTATAGCACATTTTCATACCAATGATGTAGCTCAAAGTGCTTTACAGGATAAAACAGACAAAATAATAAAAAATAAAATTAGGCAATACTAATTAACACAGAATAAAAGTATGGTGCGATGGCCAGGAAGGACAGAAACAAAAAACATAAACTCCACACAGCTGGAGAAAAAGAAAAAAACACAAAATCTGCAGGGGTTCCAAGGCCACGAGACCTCCTAGCCCCCCTAATATCAATGATCTCAATCAGTCCTCATGGTTTTCAGGCTTCACATAGAAGAATTTGATGATGATGGTCATGTGGACCTCTGGCCTTTTAATCCATCAATGTGGGGACATTACGGTGCTTTGATCAGGTGGTGGCGGCGCAGATCACAACAACACAGAAAACTGTAAAGAGAACAGCAGAAAAAGTAGGGGTTAGTACGGATTGTGAAGCCACCATGAATGATTATGGTGATAATTCAATGCATATACAGAATGTCAGAGTTAAACTAAAATGAAGCTCTGAGAAGTCATATTACAATAATGTGTTTTTAGCAGTTTTTTAAAAAAGTGCTCCAGCGTATTATCCTGGTGAATTCCTATTGGCAGGCTATGCCAGATTTTAGGTGCATAACAGCAGAAGGCTGCCTCACCAATTAAGTTTTGCTCTTGGAATTCTAAGGAGACACTCGTCTGAAGATCTAAGGTTACGATTTGGTGTGTAAGGTGAGAGGCATTCTGGGATATCGGATGGAGCAGATTATTGAAGGCTTTGTAAACCATGAGCAGAATTTTAAAGTCAATTCTGAATGACACAGGTAACCAGCGTAGTGACATCAAAACTGGAGAAATGTGTTTGGATTTTCTTTAACTAGTTAAGATTCTAGCAGCTGCATTCTGCACTCTTTGTAGTTGATTGATGTCTTTTTTGGGTATTCCTGAGAGGAGTGCGTTACAGTAATTTAGTCGACTGAAAATAAAAGTGTGAACTCATTCCTCAGCATCTTTCAATGTTATAAGAGGTCTAACTTTTGCTGTATTTCTTAAGTGGAAAAAATGCTGTCCTAGTAATCTGATTAATATGTGGTTTAAAATTTAGGTCAGAGTCAATAGTGTAAAAGGCGCTATATAGCGCCCGACCCGGCACAGACCACGCAGAGGCACGTGTACAAACACACACAGGCTTTATTTTTTTCTTCAGCTGTGTGACACGTCTTCCCCGTGCCACACAGCCCAAACACAGTCTCAAAGCACAAACTCACAGTAAACCACAATTCTCCACCTTGCTCCAGCACTCCTCCCAGACAAGCTTCGTCTCCTTCTTCCTCCCAACTCTGGCTCCCCGAGTGGTGGTGGCTGGGCCCTTTTATAGCCCACCCGGAAGCGTTCCAGGTGATTAACCACCTGGTCCTAATTGCACTTCCGGGTGGGGCTGCAGGCTCGTCCAGCCGGGCTGTGGGAAGCAGGCAGCTCCCCCTAGCGGCCACGCCGGGCCCCAACCAAGCTGTGGAGGACTCCATCTCCCATGGAGTCCTGCGGGTGGTTGGGAAAACACCGTCGGCCAGGGAGGCTGCCACCAAGCGTCCCGGGGGAGGTACTGGACTGTCCATGGCGGCTCCCCCGGAACATAAGCAGCAGGGTTGTCCCTGCCGGGCATGGGACCCGGCTGTCCTTCACAATAGTTACCCCTAAATTCTTTACCTCTTGACTTTTAACCCTAATGCATCAAGTTTATTTCTAATAACCCCATTATATCAATTTTTGCCAATCACTAAAACTTCTGTTTTCTAATTATTTAGTTTGAGTAAATGTTTAATCAAGTTCACCAATAAGGAGGTTTTCAAGTGACTTTTGCAATGTAACTCTGAGCCCAAATCACAAGACTGTTAAACAATCGTCCCCTGAAAAGACACTCAAGAAAGCCAACTCTGCCTCTGGGCAAAATAAGTCAAAGTTTGGTCTTTTCTTGGAAGTAAGAACTGTGTGGCTAAACAACATACTCATTTCTGGGAGTCGAGGAGATGTGGAGATGAGGATCTGGGTTGGGTCAGGCTAGGTCTGGAGCCTATGCCAGGTAGAACAGGACACAAGGCAGGAACATACCAAGGACAGGGCACAAGTCCATCTCAGGAGGAACACACCAAGCACATACTAGGGACAATTTAGGATCGCCAATGCACCTAACACTGCATGTCTTTGGACTGTGGGAGAAAACCCACACAGACACGGGGAGAACATGCAAACTCCGCACAGGGAGGACCCAGGAAGCGAACCCAGGTCTCCTAACTGTGAGGCAGCAGTGCTACCCACTTCGCACACCATGCTGCCCGCCACTAAACTTGTATGTGAAATATTATTCATGTAACAAACACTCAAGAAAGTGACCTGACCCCTGAGGTTTCACTATGAAGCATGTGCCAGTTTAATCGTTCTTAGCCACAGACACACTTTCTAAGCATTTATAACCTAAAGTTTTGGAAATGATTGTAAGAAGATGCTAACTCGGATATTACAGTAACTTATAATCAATTCATAATGTACTGCAAAAGTAATCTTTAAACAGTAATCATACAAATATTTTTAAAAAGAGATCTGCATCCTTATCCTCCATTGGTGTGACAACTGGTCAAATAAACAATTAAATTAATAGGGATAAATGCATAATTAATAAATGCATAAATTAATAGACAGCTAAAACAGCCCATAAGTGTGATTCGGTGACATGTTGGAAATAATGCAAAGTCCAAGTATCTTGTTTAGTAAAATCCAATGCAAAAACAGTTCATACAGCAGAAAGAGACAAAAACTGATCACCAAGAAGAAAAGTTCCTCTATAAGGGGTTGCACACCTTGTTTAGTTTCTTTACATTTCTCTAAGTAACATAGAATGTGTTTATACGTCAAATGATCAGTAAACAGTGTGTCGCTATTACTTTATTTGAAAGGAAATCACGTGTCGAGCAGAAGAAACGATGTCCCTTACTGACTGAAATTCAATTATGACAGCTGAGCAATAAGGAAGTGCGATTACAAATTAGCATTTGGACTTAAACAGAATCTTCCATTATCTGATTTTCTCTAAGAACCTTACATTCAATTCACATTAAGCACACTCTGAATTTTAACATTGACTATTAAACCTTCTCAGATTGGCTCTTACAGTCTCATTGTCTTCTTTTTCTTGATTTTCTTTAGTTTTATTCCAACTACTGGGTTGTCGTCAGATCCACAGTCATCTCCTGGACTTGCTTTACTGTTTCAAAGGTAATTGTCTACTACAGTTGGTTCCCAAACTCAGTCCCCGGGGGACCCCATGTGGCTGCTTGCATTTTTCATTGGACTCTTGGCCTAATTAAGTGAGTCATTATTATTTCTCAGTTTCTGTGTTTTGGAGTCAATGTAGAAATTACAAACTAAATTTGGTAGACTTTTATTAAAATGTAATAAGCAGTTATACGGGGATTGTGTCATTTTTTTTTTTTTAAAGTCGTGAACAGTATTTTCAACCTAATTCTCATTCTGCTTTTCCTGGTGTTCTGGTTATTTAATTGATGATTTACTAATTAGAGGGTCTGACACTGAAGTCGTTTCAGATTTCATCATCCCAAGGGTTTGCAGTACTGGTTGTTAATTGTCATTATTAGGGTTAAATGAAAGGAGCAAACTACACAGGAAAAGGGGAAAATAATAGGAAAATAACAAAAGAGAGTTAAGCCTTTGTAGCTTTAGATAAAACTAGAAATATTTCTAAATGTCTTATAAATGTAAAAACCATAGTGTTGTGTTTTTCTGAATGCAGAATTAGAGAAGAGTAAAACAGACCCGCTAATTAAATGAGGTCAGTTGTTATCGATGATTATCACTGATTGTGAGTTTGGTTGGAAAAAAAACCTGCAGCTACAGGGGGGTCATAGTTTGGGAACCAGTGGTCTACTACAGTGGAGTTTATCGGAGTTCTGGTTTTGCCATCTGGTGACTTGCTGGTGTACCTTGGCGCCATGTGTTTGTGACTGTAAAAGTAGGTTTCCTTGAGAATCCTAAAAGTCTTTCCTCCATTTTGATTCCTCTCACCCACTTCATGTGGCCCTCTTACTTTCCCTTCTCTAAGTTTTCATACCTTTTCATTAAAATCCCCTGTAATTATTAGGAGTCCTTGATGGTCTTTCATCCTTTTATAAGGAAATCAAGGTCTTCATAAAATGCTTCAGTTTCTTTCTCATCTTCATCTTCTGTTGGGGAGTAAATCTCTCAGAGTTATTAGCAGGGCCGCTGCTCTTGCTTGTATTGTTGCATACGTACTGTAGTTCCTTCAGATTTTGTTGATCGTGAGATCATTGCTTTCACTCTTCTTTTCTGTTCTCCTCCCAAGTATATCACTCTGAATTTTCTGAATTTCTGTCCCTTTGAGTTGGTGTAGATATTTCCCTCATTTTTCTGGAAGGTTTATGAGACACCCCTATATACGTTTTTTGGCCAGAGCAGGGGTGGATGCAGTAGTCATTGCCCATGTTGTTACATTTGGCTTACATAAGGGCAGGCCAACAGTTCCATAGTCCTACAGAGTTTGGTGCCAAGCTGAGGAGAATATATGACAAGGTGGTCTTCTCTGAGGTTCTGCCTGTGCCACCCACCAGTCCAGATAAGGTTGAGGAGATTAGAGTGTTGTGGCTCAGATTTTGGTGTAGGATAGAAGGATATAAGTTTATGGGGTATTATGACTCCCGCTAGACCCGATGTGACCTGTTCTGCCACAACAGTTTACATTTCAAGCCAGGCCTGCAGGGTGAGCTTGTAGGCAAACTTCTGGTAATAGGGCCTTTTGTCTATGGGACATGGCCAGGCACAGTCCAAACATGGAGCAACATGGGAGCATCCCCCAGTGGACTCACCACCTGCAGGAGGAAACCTTAGTGTCTGTTGCCTTGTGGCTTGGGTGGTAGCCAAAGTCAGGTGCCTTGGTGGACTGAACCTCAGCTACAAAACTGACTCTAGAGACATAGAATGTGACCTCTCTGGTGGGGAAGGAACCTGCAGGAGACAGAGAGGTACTGTCACCTCAATGCACAGCATGCTCTCTGGAGCCAAACTCCCCCAAAAGGCCCAGAGTCTATTCTACTCTGGAGTTGCCAGGGTGAAAGACATTGGCTAGGAGTGGGTTTACTTATGCAAACCCCCAGTTTAGCACATGTACTTTGGATTTTTCCCCGCTAGACAAGAGGGTCACTTTACTACAATTTCGAGTTGGGGGGTCTGACACTTGTCTGTGCTTGCGTGCTGACTATTGGGTCTGAGTATTTGGTCTCCTTACAAAAGTTGACGTTGGTGTTGTAAGGGGCTCCGACTGGGGAGTCGTCTCTACTGCGGGACACTTCAGTGGTCACTTGGGCAATGATGGTGAAACCTGGAAGGATGTGATTGGAAGGAGCTGCCTACCCAATCTGAACTAAAGGGGTGCTCTGCTATTGGACTTTGCAGCGAGTTCCTCTTAAGTTGGATGAGGAGCCCGGCACACACAAAAATCTCCTACTCTTAGGAAAAATAATTCTATTAGGAACGGAACCAGACCGAACCTTAGCCCCAATTTGATACCCTCAGCTGGAGATGTCCTTTTTGAATTTATAAAAGGAAATAACCACCCCAACTATTTATTTAAACAAATAAAAAATATATAGTATAAATCAATCAACCAAAACAATAAACAGCCTTTACCCAATCCTTATCAAATCTGTAACCACTAAACAAACACTAATTATTATGCCACCCGCTTAAACCCTTCTATCATATACAGTACTTCTCAGATAATGGCGAAACTGGAAAGAAAGAAAGAAAGCAAGGAAAAGAAATGGAAATATCCCCTATTTACAGACAGCACAAATATATTCACAGTACATCCATCTATATATACACATTCACAGCGCATCACTTTTTCCACATTTTGTTATGTTACAGCCTTATTCCAGAATGGATTAAATTCATTTTTTTCCTCAGAATTCTACACACAACACCCCATAATGACAACGTGAAAAAAGTTTACTTGAGGTTTTTGCAAATTTATTACAAATAAAAAAACTGAGAAATCACATGTACATAACGTATTCACAGCCTTTGCTCAATACTTTGTCGATGCACCTTTGGCAGCAATTCCAGCCTCAAGTCTTTTTGAATATGATGCCACAAGCTTGGCACACCTATCCTTGGCCCGTTTCGCCCATTCCTCTTTGCAGCACCTCTCAAGCTCCATCAGGTTGGATGGGAAGTGTCAGTGCACAGCCATTTTAAGATCTCTCCAGAGATGTTCAATCGGATTCAAGTCTGGGCTCTGGCTGGGCCACTCAAGGACATTCACAGAGTTATCCTGAAGCCACTCCTTTGATATCTTGGCTGTGTGCTTAGGGTCATTGTCCTGCTGAAAGATGAACCGTCGCCCCAGTCTGAGGTCGAGAGCTCTGGAGCAGGTTTTCATCCAGGATGTCTTTGTACATTGCTGCAGTCATCTTTCCCTTTATCCTGACTAGTCTCCCAGTTCCTGCCCCCCACAGCATGATGCTGCCACCACCATGCTTCACTGTAGGGATGGTATTGGCCTGGTGATGAGCGGTGCCTGGTTTCCTCCAAACGTGACTCCTGGCATTCACACCAAAGAGTTCAATCTTTGTCTCATCAGACCAGAGAATTTTGTTTCTCATGGTCTGAGAGTCCTTCAGGTGCCTTTTGGCAAACTCCAGGCGGGCTGCCATGTGCCTTTTACTAAGGAGTGGCTTCCGTCTGGCCACTCTACCATATAGGGCTGATTGGTGGATTGCTGCAGAGATGATTGTCCTTCTGGAAGGTTCTCCTCTCTCCACAGAGGACCTCTGGAGCTCTGACAGAGTGACCATCGGGTTCTTGGTCACCTCCCTGACTAAGGCCCTTCTCCCCTGATCACTCAGTTTAGATGGCCGGCCAGCTCTAGGAAGAGTCCTGGTGGTTTTGAACTTCTTCCACTTACGGATGATGGAGGACACTGTGCTCATTGGGACCTTCAAAGCAGCAGAAAGTTTTCTGTAACCTTCCCCAGATTTGTGCCTCGAGACAATCCTGTCTCGGAGGTCTACAGACAATTCCTTTGACTTCATGCTTGGTTTGTGGCCTGACATGAACTGTCAACTGTGGGACCTTCTATAGACAGGTGTGTGACTTTCCAAATCATGTCCAGTCAACTGAATTTACCACAGGTGGACTCCAGTTAAGCTGCAGAAACATCTCAAGGATGATCAGGGGAAACAGGATGCACCTGAGCTCAATTTGGAGCTTCATGGCAAAGGCTGTGAATACTTATGTACATGTGCTTTCTTAATTTGTTTATTTTTAATAAATTTACAAAAACCTCAAGTAAACTTATTTCACGTTGTCATTATGGGGTGTTGTGTGTAGAATTCTGAGGAAAAAAATGAATTTAATCCATTTTGGAATAAGGCTGTAACATAACAAAATGTGGAAAAAGTGATGCGCTGTGAATACTTTCCAGATGCACTGTATATATACAAGTATAAATTAGACACACACACCCATTCCCCACACGTTCCCCAGTCCCTTTTATGTTAACTTTGTTTTAAGTTTGTATCCAACCGGCCTGGGAAGTCTGCGATAAATCCAGAGTTAAAGTCAAATATATTCCACCGCCTCGTTATAAATCTATACATTAGAAGCGATCTCACCGGCCTGGGGACGACTCTTCTGTAGAAGGTTGAAGTCCGTCTCACCCGGGTGTCTCGCTGTTAACGTCCGACCGTGGCAGACGCCCACATCAAAAATGCAAAGTAAAGCCGCGCTCTCCAAAGAAACTTTCTGATTAGCCAGCACCCCTTTTCCATGCGCCCAACCGTTATTGTACTGGAGCCTTATGTGCTTTTCCAATAGCTTCTTTTCTATTCGCCTTCCCAGCTCCTTCTTTAAACAAACTTTCTTCTTTTTCTTAAAATACGCGCCTCCTTGCCTTTTAAAGTCAGTTCTCCTTACGCCACACCAAAGCGCGTTTTGGCAAGGACCCACAGGCGTGGTTTGGCCCCCTGCTCCCCTTAAAGAGATATCACTTATGACAATATTCCCTCAGACATAAACTCTAAAGGGAGCAAGCGGCAGAAACAGTTAAAAGCACACAAAATACGTGACAACCGTTACACCTTCTCTACTATATGAACACCACGTTTGAGCAGAATGGAGTTCATAAGTGCACTTGGCACCCGAGCGCACTAGGCCATGGGTCGATGAGCGATTTCTTAGCCGTGTCATCAGATCTACGACTTTCTTTTATCAAGTGGTGGCTTAAGCAGAAAAACACAAGTGGCAGCACTCCAAGTTGTTTAGGCTTCTTCAGCCTCCTCCAACATACGCCTTTGAAGCAGTTTGTGTGCCCCTCAGACCAGATGATGGAAGGAATCGAGAGTGTATGGCTTGCAAACTCTCAGTCACCCCTAAATGATCCTCTTCATCCCCCATCCTGCAGCAGTGGATGCCTCCGGCTTGTTCTTACTAAATTCTGTCATATGAGAGCTCATAATTCGACATTTTTAGGATGTTTGGGCTTTTCTCTTTAATATATGCTTGCATCTATAACGTTACCATTTATTCTTCGTGGCCCATTAACTCATCAGATAGATAGTGTAGTAAAGAATCAAGCCCTGACACACACAGAGCTTGGGGAGCAGCCTCCCATATACGTGAAAAAGGGGTCTTTACAGACAGGAGTCCAAAACAGAACTTCACAGGTCAGGAAACACGGCGGATTTGTAAACTGCTCAAAAAAATGAAACACCTCAGGTCTCAATGGGGAAAAACTCCTGCTGGCCATCTCTACTGCTATAGACTGACATGGTGATGTGTGAGGAACGAAAGGATGGAAATGAAAATGAGGAACTGACAAAGGGACACCCCGAAAATCAAAGGGAACCAATGAGGCGGCAGGCAGGCAAGTCCAGTTTGACAAAGTTTCAATGCAGCAACTCCAAATCGTACTCAGTAGTTTGTATTGGTAGATTCTATTGGACATCACTGAGCTCCTGGACAGGCTGAGGCGTCGGATGGACCGAAACATAATGTCCCACCCAGAGGTGTTCTGTTGGGTTGAGGTCAGGCAGGGGGCAGTCAATGGGATTTATTCCTTCATCCTTTCGCCACATGAGGCCGGGCATTGTCGTGCACCAGGAGGAACCAGCATAGGGTCTGACAGTGGCTCCAAGGATTTCATCCCAATACCTAATGGCAGTCAAGGTGCCATTGTCTAGTCTGTAGAGGTCTGTGTGTCCCCCCCATGGATATGCCTCCCCAGAGTGACCATCACTGACCCACCACCAAACTGGTCAGGCTGAACGATGTTACAGGCAGCATAACGTTCTCCGTGGCTTCTCCAGACCCTTTCACGTTTGTCACATGTAGCTCAGGGTGAACCTGCTCTCATCTGTGAAAAGTACAGGGTGCCAGTGGTGGACCTGCCAATTCTGGTATTCTATGGCAAATGCCATTTGAGCTCCATGGTGTCCACTAGAGGACGTTGGGCCCTCAGGCCACCCTCATGAAGTCTGTTTATGATTGTTTGGTCAGAGACATTCACACCAGTGGCCTGCCTGCTGGAGGTCATTTTGTAGGCTCTGTCAGTGCTCATTTTGGTCTTCTTTGCCGAAAGGAACAGATACCGGTGGGTCCTGCTGATGGGTGAAGGACCTTCTACGAGGGGCCCTGTCCAGCTCTCCTAGAGGAACTGCCTGTCTGTCTCCTGGAATCTCCTCCATGCCCTTGAGACTGTGCTGGGAGACACAGCAAACCTTCTGGCAGTGGTGCATATTGATTTGCCATCCTGGAGAAGTTGGACTACCTGTGCCAGCTCTGTAGGGTCCAGGTATGGCCTAATGTTACCAGTAGTGACACTGACCGTAGCCAAACGTAAAATGAGTGACAAAACAGATGAGGAGGGAAAAATGTCAGTGGCCTACTGAGTACGATTTGGAGTTGCTGCAATGAAATTTCGGCCAAATGGACTCGCCTGCCTACCGCCTCATCGGTTCCCTTTGATTTTTGGGGTGTCCCTCTGTCGGTTGATCATTTTCATTTCCATCCTTTTGTTCCTAACGCATCACCATATCAGTAGAGATATCTAGCAGTTTAAAAAGCAAGAATATCTCAACACTGGCCCAGGCTGGCTATATCAACTTCAATGCCTTAGCAGCGGCTACAAGTCACGCCACTCAGAAGGCATCACTGTTTGGGTTCACTCACAGGTCCATCCATCTTCAGACTGCTTCTGCTGCAAGGGCTACACTTCAGGATACCTTAGTTAAAGCCAGGAGCTGCTATTCTGGGTGGGTTTTTGGATCCCGATGGATCTCATTGAAAGGGCTAGAAGCCAAGGGCTAATCGCCACCCCGACAGTATGTAACCTAAATGGACTCGGTCTGTTTCGTTAACGGTCATCGGTCATTTCTAAATATCAGTAAACAACAGGACAACTTCAGCAATCATTAATTGTAGTATTTCCTCTTGGGATGAATAAAGTATCTATCTATCTATCTATCTATCAATCATATAGTGCCTTTCCTATCTATCTATCTATCAATATATAGTGCCTTTCCTATCTATCTATCTATCATGTTTATTTGAAGGAGAAACCTTCCTAAATGTAATCTAATGAAGTCATTTGTACCCGCTGGCTGTTTCAATTCCAGAACATTTCCCACAGGAAGTCTGAGCCCACACGTTAAGAGTCATTATCTAAATAAAATCAAACTTTTTGTAAAGTATCTATCTATCTATCTATCTATCTATCATATAGTGCCTTTCCTATCTATCTATCTATCTATCATATAGTGCCTTTCATATCTATCTATCTATCTATCTATCTGTTATATAGTGCCTTTCATCTCTATCTATCTATCTATCTATCTGTTATATAGTGCCTTT
>JANRMT010062791.1:198920836-198932000 GCA_026402145.1 Polypterus bichir lapradei
CTGATCTTTCATTCCTCGGTTCCAAAATAAGCACATGCAGTAGATAAACGCGGACCCCGTTCTTTTCTTAGCAGCCCAGCGGCCCCTCGCCACGGAGCACATCGGCACCTGTTAATGGCCCCCCTTGACCTGCTCTTCTCTCCCACTTGATCTCCACGTCTTTCTCTCTCTCTGCCTGCCAGACGTCTTCAGTTGCTTTAGCTGTGTCTATTTGTGGCCTCAGTCACCAAATCTGTACAGTTTATAAATATTATAAAATAATGTAATGAAATTCACAATTCAATTAATCTATTTCAATAATCCCTATGGATTTGGTGAATTTATCGCCCTGTATATTAACCGGTGTGCACGGAGAAGTTTTTATGTCCAGTTTATGTAAGTCACTCTGGCCAGTCTATGACAGTAAAGCTGTAAGACAGGGTGGGACGCGCTGTCAGGGTGATCTCCTGTGCTGTAAGACACGTGGCGAGTATCATCTTTGTTTGGTAGACGCCTGCCTGATTTCCTGCTGTAACGGTTCGTTTCAACACCTTCATTTCCTCCCTTCTTCTGAGTTCAGGTCTCTAATGACTCCCTCCTCGTGCTGTCTGATGTTTCCGTTGATGAAAGTTGTCTTGGCGCACTCATCCAGCCCGAATGGATTGTCTTCTGAGAATTTGGTGAGGCTGTTCCGGCAGTTGCCTGTTGCTGGGAGTGAAGAGCTTCAAGACATCAGCAAACTGCCAGTATGTGACAATCATGGGGGTCTGGCCAGTTCAGGGTGCTGATGTTGCCTCTCTGGCCGAGGTTATTCAGGAGGGTGCTTACTGGATTTAACTATCGGCCAAACCGGAGTGCTGAAAAGGAGCCTCCCTGGAATATCTCTCCTTTGATTTGTATATTTGGGATTGCAATTTGTCCTTTGCTGTGATGGAGCTGCAGTTTGTCTGCCAGTGGTGGATATGAACTGTATGAGGGCGTGGTGGATTCTGTACATTTCCAGTGTGGCATACGGCCGGGACGGCTCCATGCTGGAAGGACCAGGAGAGGGAGCTATCCAGAGCATTACCTACCCTGGAGTACTAGGTGGCAGCCCCCCTGAGTCTCCCACAGGGCTCCTCGAGAGTTGCAGTCTGATAACAGCCCTGTTGGCATCTGTGGGCGCCGGCTGGGGTGCTGCAACTGCTGCTGAACCCAGAAATGCTGCACCAACGAGCACTTATAAACGGAGCCAGCAGCCACTACTCCGAGTCGGGAGGAGGTAGACGAGGCTTACCCGGAGGAGTGGAGGAAAAAGAAGGAGAGAAAGAAGAAAAGAGTTTTGTGCTGTGCCTGTGGGAAATGGAGGAAGGCGTTTCCCACGAGGATAAATTAAAATTTAAAATAAAAATGTGTGTGCCTTGCACTTGTGCCTCCACGTCTCTCTGTGTTGGGTTTGGGCAGCAGGAGCACCCTCTGCAGGCCACACCAGATATTTGATTATCCGGGAGTGTGGCACACTGTCAAAGGCTTTCTTGTTGTCCATCCAAGCCACACTCCGGTCTCAGCCCTTTTTGCAGCACTTCATCACTACTTTGTTTAAAAATAGCCGCTCTTTTGTTCCACGTGATGATCTTTTGTTTCCTTGTTGTTCTGTTGCCATTGTGTTGTTTTCTCCCCTCAGCATCGATTGCTGTGAAGAGTTTAAACACATTGGAGAGGCAGGTTATGGGGTGGGAGTTTTTTGGCTCATTGCTTTTGGTTCCAGCAGTGAGCCACTCTGGTGTCATCTTCCACCTGCATGCCGCCATTAACGTGTCTCTTCGTTTGGCCATATCCTGGTGCGGTGCCAGCAGTTGTTTGAATCAGATGTTTGTTATGGTATCAAGGCCTGCTGTCGTCTTCCAGCTGGCAGCAGATTTTCTCCAGAGGTACCTCAGGCCACCCCATTCCCTTTCATTTCTCTGTTTTTAATGTCTTTTTGGATAGTTGTTCCTAACCAGTCCGCTTCTTTATTGTGATGTTGGGCATCCTCATCTAGGTTTCTCCAGAATGTTCCACATCCTTTTATCTCCGGTGGTGTAGCTACTTCCACTGTGGCCCCACCCGACATTGTATAAAACGTTTTTGAGTTGTACCTAAATAATCTGTTTGGCATCCTTCCCTTTTGATCTTATTTGAACTTTTTTAGTTTAGGATGCTTCTGCCAGTGGCCTTGTGTGGTCTTGAAGAAGACTCTTTTATGAAAATGGGTTGATACATTCAGGACAACCCCATGGCTTCTCTCCAGTGTGAATTCTTGTATGGCTCTTGAGATTATTCGTTCTTGTGAATCCTTTTCCCACAAACAAGCTCTCTCCAGTATGAATTCTCATATGGCCCTTGAGATTACTCGTTTGTGAAAATCGTTTTCCACATTCAGAACAACCCTATGGCGTCTGTCCAGTGTGAATTCTCTTATGGCTCTTGAGATAATTCATTCTTGTGAATCTTTTCCCACAAACAAAACAACAATACGGCTTCTCTCCAGTATGAATTCTCGTATGGCTCTTGAGCTTACTCGTTTGTGAAAATCGTTTTCCACATTCAAAACAACCCTATGGCGTCTGTCCAGTGTGAATTCTCGTATGACTCTTGAAATTACTTATTCTTGTGAATCCTTTCCCACAAACAAAACAACAATACGGCTTCTCTCCAATATGAATTCTTTTATGGTACTTCAGATTACTCGTTTGTGAAAATCATTTTACACATTCAGAACAACCCTATGGCGTCTGTCCAGTGTGAATTCTCGTATGGCTCTTGAGATAATTCATTCTTGTGAATCTTTTCCCACAAACAGAACAACAATACGGCTTCTCTCCAGTATGAATTCTCGTATGGCCCTTGAGATTACTCGTTTGTGAAAATCGTTTTCCACATTCAGAACAACCCTGTGGCTTCTCCCCAGTATGAACTCTCGTATGCCTCTTGAGATAATTCATTGTTGTGAATCTTTTCCCACAAACAGAACAACAATACGGCTTCTCTCCAGTGTGAATTCTTCTGTGTATTTCAAGATTGTTTCTGGTGGAGAATACTTTGCCACATTCAGAACGCTGGTTTGGCTCTCTATGTGTTTGTCTCAGTTTACCATTTATCAATTTAAATGTGCTCTGAAATTGTTTCACCTGGTCTTGTTGGGATGTGACCGACTCTGAATTGTGCTCCTGAAGTTGACCGATGAGTGCATAGACTGGCATTAGCGTCATCACCAGCACAGAGTCATTCTGCACGGAGGCGGGTATTACACAATCTGATCCAGATATGATCTTTTTCATGTTTTCTTCATCTGCAGTCTGTTGATCTCTGCAATGAAGAGAATTCTGAGCCAATGAGGAAAAGTTGAAGCCGCCGTTGTCTGGTAAAGCTGCAGAAAAAAACAAAACCACATGGAAATAAAGGTGAGCGTTTAAGAAGTTCTGAAGAAGAAAGTCATTTGGTGTGAAAATTAACCTGCATTCATGTTTTTCATTCTGATTTGATTACGATCCAAAATAGAAGCCTGCAGACATGGAGGAAGAGTTTGTGCCATTCACGTGAACTCTCCTAATTCTTCATGTTCATCTCTTTCATGCTAATGGCTAGTGAGACGTGTAAAAAAAAAAAAAAAATCATTAGAACAATCTAGAAGAGAACAGGCCATCCACCCCAACGGAGCTCACCAGTCTTACCCCACTTATTATGCACTCCGAGAATCAGAAGTTGGTGCCTCGTCTCTCTCATCGGGTCATCGTGATATCCTCTCCATGGCCAGGATTATCTTTCGGGTAGAAACCGAGGAACAACTCAAATTTAGGTCCAAGAAGCTCTGAGGTGTTAAAAGGACACGCAGGAAGAACACAAACCGAACACACAGGCCACACGGAAGATCTGAATACGAGTCTCTGCGGCCGTCCGGCAGCCGTGCTAACCGGCGTGTGGCCATGGCTTTGGTAGACATCGTGAGGACGGACGGCAGATCTGTTCTACACGTTTTAATACTCGGCTTCACACGCTGGGATACACTTCACATTAAACTTTGTTCTTCTGCATGCTCATGACTTTCACAGACAATTGATGGAATTTGGTAAAGCATTTGATATAAGTTTTACTTCGATAGCGAGGAAAATAAGCACTACTATAGGGTGCTCCAGATCTAATTATGCAATTTTCATTTCGCTATAACTTATTAAGTTTATTACATAGAGAATTCACAAAAATGTCTTTTTGTTGCCGATAGATGGCAGCGAAATCAGTGAATTAATTTAATGTAAGGCCATTTTGCTTGAAATACGCGGATGACGTGGTTCTGTTGGCTTCATCGGACAGCGACCTTCAGCTCTCACTGGAGCGGTTCACAGCCGAGTGTGAAGCGGCGGGGATGAGAGTCAGCACCTCTAAATCCGAGGCCATGGTTCTCAGCCGAAAAGGGTGGAATGCTCTCTCCGGGTTGGGGACACATTACTGACTCGAGTGGAGGAGTTCAAGTATCTCGGGGTCTTGTTGACGAGTGAGGGAAGAATGGAGCGGGAGGTTGACAGACGGATTGGTCAGTAATGCCTAATCCTAACCTTAACCCTAACCCTAATTTCTGCAACAGTCTGTCGTGGTGAAGAGAGAGCTGAGCCAAAAGGCGAGGCTGTCGATTTACCAGTCGATCTATGTTCCTACCCTCACCTATGGCCACGAGTTTTGGGTAGTGACTGGAAGAGCAAGATCGTGGATACAAGCGGCCAAAATGAGTTTTCTCCGCAGGGTGGCTGGACTTTCCCTTAGAGATAGGGTGAGGAGTTCAGTTATCCGGGAGAGACTCGGAGTAGAGTCGAGGCTTCTCCGCATTGAGGTGGTTTGGGTATCTGGTCAGGATGCCCCCTGGACGCCTCCCTAGGGTGGGTGCTCCAGGCATGTCCCACTGGGAGAAGGCCACAGGGCAGACCCAGGACAGGGTAGGCCTGGGAACGCCTCGGGGTCCTCCTGGAGGAGGTTGCCGGGGGAGACGGAGGTCTGGGCTTCCCTGCTTAGGCTGCTAACCCCGTGACCCGACCTCGGATAAGTGGTGGATAATGGATGGACAAGATATTTTGAACAATTCTTTTGTCTTATATTGTTTTCCTGCATTACATTAAAAGTTGCATAATTAGATCTGGACCACCCTGTAGATTGTTCTAATAATTTTTTTTTTCTTTACCTGTCTCACTAGCCATTAGATAGATAGATAGATAGATAGATATGAAAGGCACTATATAGTAGATAGATAGATAGATAGAGAAAGGCACTATATAAAGCATAGATAGATAGATAGATAGAAAGATACTTTATTAATCCCAAGGGGAAATTCACATACTCCAGCAGCTTCATACTAGTATGAAAGGGACGGACATGAAGAATTAGGTGACATCACGTGAATGACAGAAGTCTGCAGACATGGAGGAAGAGTCCCTCGCCACCATTATATGCCCAAAACACAGCCCTCCACTTTACGGGGCAGGCTGAACTCCATGTAATGTGGAATTCTTTTCAGCTACTCGGACACTTGGTGTGCTTATTTTTGGAAATGTTCTCACATGCTTATCGTGACTATAAAGTTTACATCACAAGCACCTGTAGTAAGGGTGGCTGAGTTTTCTCCCTAATGTTATCAGCAGTTTTCAAAAATGAGATAAAGTTGATTTAAAGTTCATTTACCTTTGCTACAAATCTCAAAGCTGTGTGCCAAAGCCTTAAACTACAACTGTGTCATCACTAAGGAGATTAAAATAAATGTCTACCAGTAAGCGTCATCCTTTACTTCCACATTTGAAAGACTGACTCGGCCTGCGCTAAACAATCGTGTCATCCTCCATCACACTTTGCGGTACAACAGTGCAGGCGTTTTCTCAAACGTACGGCTTTGCTTTGATAACGACTCTGTGCCATCGGTTCATTTCACAGTCATTATCCCATCCGCTCTGTGCACCGTAAATTTGCATCTTCACGTTTGACCAACATGGCTGCCACTGTCCCAGTCCGGTGGCCCGTTTCCTCTCTCTCTCCGTAACTTATAAAAAGTGTAACGGCACAAAGCAGACGAGGCAGTGACGATCGAAGCAGAGGAGTTTCCCTTCCCATGCAGTTTCACTAAATCGGTGGTTACGTTTGTTTCACATTAAGGAGAGTTTCTTGGAGCTTTTAAAGTTTTGTGTCTTGAGGGAGAACATGTCTTCTTTAAAAATTAATCAAATTCTTTTCATTTATATAGCACTTGTCTCACTACTCAAAGCGCTCTGCAGTTGCAGGCTAAGGGCCTCGCTCAAGGGCCCAACAGAGTAGAGTCCCTACTGGCATTTACGGGATTCGAACGGGCAACCTTCCGATTGCCAGTGCAGATCCCTCACCTCAGAGCCACCACTCAGGGTTTGACAACTCTGTACACCCTTTTTGATGTGCCTGACCCGACACAGACTGATAATGGAGGCACGTTAAAATAAGCCAAAAAGGATTTTAATTTTCTTCTTCAGATGGGAGCCACGTCCTCCCCGTGTCCCTCAGCCACAACACAGTCCTGCAAAAGCACATCCAACAACACAAATAAACTCCTCCCTGACAGCTTTGTCTCCCTCCTCCAGACTCTGGCTCCCCGAGTAGTGGTGCTTGATTGCCGAGTCCCGGCTGTGGTGAAAACAACGGCTCAGGAGATTCAGCTGCAGCACCCACTGGCGGCGCCTGCGGGACCCAACAGGGCTGAGCCAAACTCCAACTCCCATAAAGCCCTGCAGGAGTCCAGCCCAGGGGGGTTGGCATCTAGCGTCCAGGGAGATGTATTGAATAGCCCATGGTTTCTCCCCCGGCACATATACTAATGTGGTGTCCCGGCCCCGGAGATCCGCCACGCCGTACATTTCTCAGAAAAGACCCCAAGTTGAAATAAAAAGGGGATCAGCGTCTTGTGGAAAATCAACACGAGCAGAACCAACAGTGACACAAAAAGACCACCAAACAAAACTAGCAAAACTTGACTCCAAATAAGATGAGCAGAAAAAGCGGGAGCTGTGGTCCAAGATGAGACACCATTTTGGAATGTGATATTTTAACTTGGGGTGGCACGGTGGCGCAGTGGGTAGTGCTGCTGCCTCGCAGTTAGGAGACCTGCGGGTTCGCTTCCCGGGTCCTCCCTGCGTGGAGTTTGCATGTTCTCCCCGTGTCTGCGTGGGTTTCCTCCCACAGTCCAAAGACATGCAGGTTAGGTGCATTAGTGATCCTAAATTGTCCCTTGTGTGTGTGTGCCCTGCAGTGGGCTGGTGCCGCACCCGAGGTTTGTTTCCTGCCTTGCGACCTGGGATTGGCTTCAGCAGACCCCTGTGACCCTCTAGTTGGGATATAGTGGGTTGGATAATGGATGGATGTACAGATATTTTAACTTGGGGTGGCACGGTGGCTCAGTGGGTAGTGCTGCTGCCTTGCAGTTAGGAGACCTGTGGTTTTGCTTCCCGGGTCCTCCCTGTGTGGAGTTTGCATGTTCTTCCCGTGTCTGCGTGGGTTTCCTCCAACAGTCCAAAGACATGCAGGTTAGTGTGTGTGTGTGTTTGTGCCCAGCAGTGGGCTGGCGCCCTGCCCAGGATTTGTTCCTGCCTTGTGTCCTGTGTTGGCTGGTATTGGCTCCAGCAGATCCCCGTGACCCTGTGTTAGGATATAGCGGGTTGGATAATGGATGGATATCTTAGCTTTGTGTGCACTGATAAGGGTGTCCTCCCGGCACACTGCTGCATGATGGGATTTGTAGTCCCGGCCTCAACACTGCCACCAGGCTGCAGGTGAGATGAAAGTGTCTCTTGCATATCATAAACGGATCATAATCATAAACTAACCCTACCCCTAACTCTAAGCCTAACCTGGGTCACTAGTCAGAAAATGACATTCTTCACAATTTGATTTGTTTGGAAATATAATTCTGACTTTCCATTTTCCTTAAATGCTACGGCTTAGCGTCAGACATCCAAACCTTCTAGTCCAGCCCCACATAGTTCTACAATTTGTGGCATAAATACACTTTATAAAAAGTACACTGGACGCCTCTTCTTTATATGGTCCGGAGGAACAAGCATGGACTGAACTTTACCTCCCCCGGGACCCTAGATGGCAGCCCCCACTGCAGCAGGGCTCCATGGGAGTCATAAAATACGGTTTGTTTTGAAAATTTGTTTGCCGGAAAAAATCAAATGAGGTGCGCCGAAGAGCTGAGTTTAAACAGGAAGCTCTTCATTACATCGGCCGAAAAGGTCTATTTTAACCACAAATCTACAACCCTATTGGGATCCGGGGGGTGCTGCCAGGGGGCGCTGCAGTGGTTCCTGAGCCCATGTGGGCGGCTCTTCCACCACACGCGGAGGTGCAACTGGAAATAGGTCACCAAACACCTGGAGCACTTCCAGGTGGGCGCTAAAAGAAGCCAGCAGCTGCCACTCTGGGAGCCCGAGTCGGGTGGTAGTGGATGAAGCTTGCCAGAGAGGGGTGCTGGAGAAAAGAGAAAGACGAAGAGAAGAAAAAGTATTGTGTGTGTGTGCGTAGTGCTGGTTGGGACTGTGCTGTGCCTGTGGGAAACGGGGAAGGCTTTGCCACAGGTGAAGAAAAATACAAATAATAAAACAGCTGTTGGTTTTATCAGTGTGCCTCCTGCCTCGGTCTGTGTCGGGCTGAGCGCTGGT
Organism: Polypterus bichir lapradei; assembly: GCA_026402145.1. Lineage (NCBI taxonomy): Eukaryota > Metazoa > Chordata > Cladistia > Polypteriformes > Polypteridae > Polypterus > Polypterus bichir. Next base: position 198,929,497 of record JANRMT010062791.1, read on the forward strand.
ATAGCGGCTTTGTCACAACTGTCACCTGAAGACACAGTCTGAACGAGAACAGGCCATTCAACCCAACAAAGCTCGACGGTCCTGTCCACTTAATCAATTTGAATTCTTAAGGTCCCGAATATCTGAAAGTCCACCACACTACTTGGTCACTTGTTCTGTGGTTCACTGTGTGTAGAAAAACGTCCAACATTTGTGTGACATTTACCCGTCACAAGTTTCCATCTGCGTCTCCGTGTTATTGTTTGCTTCAGCTTCTTCTAGCGGGTCCTAAATTTAAGAAACCACTTAGCAGGAAATATAATGTAAATTCTACTGTCATTAAAAAATCTACAGATCTCTATATAGTCAGTCAGTCAGTCATTCTCTGACCCACTATATCCTAGCTACAGGGTCACGGGGGTCTGCTGGAGCCAACACAGAGTGCAAGGCAGGAACAAACCCCGGGCAGGGCGCCAGCCCACCACAGGGCACACACACACACACACGGGACAATTTAGAATCGCCAAAGCACCTCACCTGCATGTCTTTGGACTGTGGGAGGAAACCCACGCAGACACGGGGAGAACATGCAAACTCCACGCAGGGAGGATCTGGGAAGCGAACCCATACTGCGAGGCAGCAGCGCTACCCACTGCGCCACCCAGATCTCTATATAGTTCTGTTCATAGAGTGATGTTACATCAAAGCAGACAGGACCATGCAGAGCTGCCCGTGTCACACAGGTTCAGAAAACCAGCAGTCCCAGGGGGTCATGAAGGTGAACTGGAATTTCAATTTTCAATGTCAAACAAACCAACCCTGTAGGAGGGCTGACAAATGAGCCAAAAATGAAAACTCGAATGCTCAGAATAACGTAAGTGAAATATTCAGAGTGCTACACGTACGTCTGTGCTGTGGACTATTGATATTTCTGAGTTAAGTTTATGAGTTGCAGACAGCTGAAGAGGAGCTGCTGAACTCCGGAGCTCTGCAGACTGGTAGATCGCTGAGCAGCCAATTAGATTGCATGTTTAGGTCACATGATTTACGCAGTGGAAGCTCCAACAAAGGTCTGCCTTTGACCATCATCACTATGTGACACGCCCACTAAAGGACACGCCCACTTGATCGTCGTCATGATTACTCCCGACGCCCCCAAACCTTAACCAGAGTGGAAGTCGATTTCGTATTGAAAGGTACGTCTAGAAACTGGCGAGCTGAGAGAGATGTAAATCACCGCACGAATCACGTAACGTGACTGACCTGTAATCCAATGGCAGCTCAACATTATTGATTGTGTGCGATTTGATTGAGTTTTATGGTGAAAGGATGTTCTTTCCACTTGCGGATTATGGCCCCAATGGTGCTCACTGGAACATTCAGAAGTTCAGAAATACGCCTGTCACCAATGCCAGAGCTTCAGGGGTCTACAGATGGTAACAGTTGCTTAAAAGAAGCAGGTGGACAGAACGATTCAAACAAAAGTGACACTTGGAAACACAGCAGCCCTTCACAAAGACGCCCTTCCCTGTGCATACAGAGTGACGCGGTCAAAGGGAAGACTGAGAGGGGTGTCAGGAAGTGTCATGTGGGGCCACAGCGAGTGCCGCTTTCTGATTTAGTGCACCTCAATCGGGGACTTTTGACAATTTGGAGTTTTGATTTCACACAAACTCCACGACCAATTGCCATCACGCCCCTCGCTAATGTGCAGGGCCAGTCACTTCCTGTTCCCTTTGCTTCTGGAATTTGCAGGCTGAGGTGTATTTCATGGTATCTTTCATTTTAACTGGGTGCTCTCTCTTTGAAAGAAAGTACCGGAAAGTAGATGGAAGTGGTATGGACATGGGATGAGGAGAGACAATGAAGATGTGGGCAAAAGAGGGATGGGAATGGAAGTACGGGAGAAGAGAAAGTGGAGATGGATGCATAAAGTAAAAGAAGATCTGAAGGAAAAGGGTGTGACCTGGGAGAAGGTGCAGGAGCGAGCTGTTTGGAGAAGGTTGATCAAGCATATTGGACCCACATAGAAGTAGGAAAAGATGAAAATGAGGATGAAGAAGGTGAAGATGATGAAGATAAAGATGATGAAGATGAAGAAGATGAAGATGAAGATAAAGAAAAAGATAAAGATGAAGAAGAAGAAGATGAAGAAGATAAAGATGATGAAGATGAAAATGAAGAAGAAGATGAAGAAGATAAAGATGACGAAGAAGAAGATAACGATGGTGAAGATAAAGAAGAAAATAAAGATGATGAAGAAGAAGATAAAGATGATGAAGATGAAGAAAAGATAAAGATGATGAAGAAGATAGAGATGATGAAGATGAGGAAGAAGATAAAGATGATGAAGAAGATGAAGATAAAGATGATGAAGAAGAAGATAAAGATGGTGAAGATAAAGAAGAAGATAAAGATGATGAAGAAGAAGATAAAGATGATGAAGATGATAAAGAAGAATATAAAGATCATGAAGATGAAGAAGATGGTGAAGATGAAGATGATGAAGAAGAAAAGATGATGAA
>JANRMT010062791.1:198934382-198955328 GCA_026402145.1 Polypterus bichir lapradei
AGAGAGAGAGAGAGATACTGGCAAAGGGGAGGGGCCTGAGAGAGAGATACTGGCAAAGGGGAGGGGCCTGAGAGAAGAGAACAAGAGAGTGACGCTGTCGGAAAGGGGAGGGGCCTGAGAGAGAGAGAGCGATACTGGCAAAGGGGAGGGGCCTGACAGAGAGAGACAGAGAGAGAGAGAGATACTGTCAAAGGGGAGACGGATTCCGGATTGGATCTATCGAGAGAATTCTTGAACGTGAATGCAAATGGTGAGACCCTGAAATAAGTGGTGTGAGGTAGAATGGGTAGTGTGAATATACAAGCAAAGGACACCTACAACTGAACACCAGCAAAACCAATGAGCTGGTGGTGGATTTTAGGAGGCCCAGGCCCCTCATGGACCCCGTGATCATCAGAGGTGACTGTGCAGAGGGTGCAGACCGATAAATACCTGGGAGTGCAGCTGGATGATAAATTGGACTGGACTGCCAATACTGATGCTCTGTGCAAGAGAGGACAGAGCCGACCATACTTCATTAGAAGTAGCTCTGGGGTGTGTTGGCCACTCGACCACGTGACATGTCCTTGTCATCAAATTGCCAACTGACTGAGATAAACAAGTCGGTGATGAGAGAAATAATAAATTCTACACCATTTGCACAGTCTTCTCGGACATCTTTCAAACACACGTACACCCCACCGATCACAACGAGAAAAAGAAAAAACACACCGGTAAGATGACAGAAGAAAAAAAAATACGGACATAGTGAAGGAAAAAAACAAGTGTATGTCGAGAATCAAATCAACATGCCGACTTTATTCTCGACATTTCCACTTTAACCTTGACTCTAATGATGCGATTAAAGTGGACATGTTGACTTTATTCTCGCTGTTTATGTCGAGATTAAAGCTGACATTTCCACTTTAAACCCTTGTCTTTTCTCTCTCTAGTTTAACTTTGACATGTCGTAAACCCATCCATCAATCCTGCTATATCCTAACTACAGGGTCACGGGGGTCTGCTGGAGCCAATCCCAGCCAGCACAGGGTGCAAGGCAGGAAACAAACCCCGGGCAGGGTGCCAGCCCACCGCAGGGCACACACACACTAGGATCGCCAATGCACCTGACCTGCATGTCTTTGGACTGCGGGAGGAAACCCACGCAGACACGGGGAGAACATGCAAACTCCACACAGGGAGGACCCAGGAAGTGAATTGCGAGGCAGCAGCGCTACCCACTGAGCCACCGTGGCGCCTACATAACCAATCACCACAGGATAAACGTCTTTGTGAAAATAAAAAAATAAAACACGGAGTGTTCGGAACTTTGAAAAATCTTTGTTATACATGTTTAATTATGCCATCCATAATTAAGGCAGGAGCAAATCCTGAACGGGGTGCCAGCACATCACAGGGTGAATACAAGCAACACACACACACACACACACACAGGGTCAATATAGCAGAACAAAACCCCACAGCCTACATGACTTTGAAAGGAAACTGAAAGACGCCGAGTAAACCCACCAGAAAAACATGCAAATTCAAGGCACCCGAGACCCCCTTGCTGCGAGGCAGCAGTGCAACCACCACGGCACCGTGCCCCCACATGATTAATACCTGCTGTAATGCATTTCATCATGAAAATGATATCAAGTGTTTATCTTAGCATTGTAAATGTTCAGAGAGCAGGAATATCATGAAGCGAATGGATTCTGTGCGGCGATCGCTGCCGGACCTCCTCTTAGTGCGTTTAAGAAGCGCGTAGCGATCAACTTGGGTCAGGGAACACTTAACACAAAGCATTTAATGGGCTACATAACTTATGACGGGGTTTGAGAAAATCTAGGAAATTAAATATTCATTTTACGATGAAGTTTAGTTTACGATGTTCTACTTTAATGACAAATTACGAGAATAAAGTCAACATGTCGACTGTAATCTTGACATAAACGTGGAGATTAAAGAGGGAATGTCTAGAATAAAGTGAGGGGTGGGGCTTGATTTGTTTTCAATCCTATTCTTGTAAAAATTAATCTGTTTGTATGGAATGTTATGTGATTTCAATAAAATTAATAAATTAAATAAAACAGAATAAAGTGGGCATGTCGACTTTATTCTCGTAATTTATTTTGTCATTAAAGTAGAACGTCGTAAACTTTTTTTCTTCTCCGTGGCCCTGATTGGCTTCCTTACACAGCAGGCCGGACGAAGACGCCGTTCGTGAAAAGAAAGCAGACGAGCGGCTGCGCGTGCACGTCACTGACGGGCAAGATGGCGCTAGCTACGGCGCATGCGTGAAATCCAAAAAGGAAGCGTCCGAGTTGAGAAGTAACGCTCACTTATCACCCTTAGAAGTAATAATACGGCACACAAATAAACCAGTTCGCCAGAAATTACATCTTTGTAGTCAAATTGCATTTGGAGCGATGCGAGCCACTTTATATTTTTAGGTTGGTGTTCATTTTAACGAAGTCCTCCCTCATCTCAATCCTCGACTCTTTTCGCGCTTAACAAGTAGCAAAATCAACGGCCACCTCGCGCTTCTCTTCAAATTCCAACGGAACATGTGCGTGAACCGACGGAGCTCCACGGGAAACCGCGATCATCATGACGGGGTCGGCTGGCGCGTGCACGCACCGCTGACAGGCTGGCAAAAGAGTGATACGATAGGCGGTGGGGGGTTTGGAGGGGTGTCAGTCTTGGGGACGTGCACAGGGGACGAATAAAACGATATGGGGGAGGGGGGGTCACATTCTGTCACTAACGACGCTGCAAAGCCGAGGAGGTCACTGCGAGTTAACGAGAAAGAAAGAAAAAGAAAAAGGAGAGAAAAAAAACAAAACAAAACGAGAAAGAAACCCGAGCTGCAGGGAACTTCCACCTGCGCACCATCATGGTGACAGTCACGGAGTAGAAATGAGCAGCAGCAGCGCGGAGTGTGCGGACATTAAAAAACGTTAAAACACGTGAAGAGCAGAGCGGGCACTCCGATGAGGGTCTCTGACAACTGGCTACCCAATGCTCTCTTCTTCTTCTCGTATATGCCGCAAGTACGTACCTGTCCCGTGTGGCTCAACCCGCGTCTTCCACTCGACTGACCAGCATGTCCGTGTGGCCCTGGTGATGGTCTCTGTGCACGAGATCGCAGGGGGTCACAAATCAGCCTGACGGATTTAAACAGCTGAGCGGCTCGACCCCCACCTGTCTCTGTCTCTCACAGTGTTAAATATCCTCACGTTCTACCAAAGCCCAAGCATTCCTAATACTAACAGTAAATAAACAAATAAATAAGAATATAAAATAAAGAAATAAAAAGAGAGAGCAATCATACATCAATACAGAAATATGTACCTGTTTAGTAAACCTACGCGTATTTGTTGGGCATTTGGAGCCAATTCCAGCAGTAATCAAGAACAGTGCAGGAACAACACCTGGACACACACACACACACATTTACACACACACACATACACACATTTACACACAAGCCACTTTAACAGCGCCAGTTCACCAGTCCTGAATATCTTTAGGGTGTGTGAGAAAACTGATCCATCCATCCATATGTGATCCATAACATGTTCAGAGAGAGACAGATAGATATGAAAGGCACTATATAATAGATAGATAGATAGATAGATAGATAGATAGATAGATAGATAGATAGATAGATAGATATTTCATTTCTATAGCACCTTCACATCTCTATAAATTCAAACACGTTACAATATGCGTGTCATATATATAAAGTGAGGGGTGGGGCTTGATTTGTTTTCAATCCTATTCTTGTAAAAATTGATCTATTTGTATGGAATATTATGTGATTTCAATAAAATCAATAAATTAAAAAAAATAGAATAAAGTGGGCATGTTGACTTTATTCTCGTAATTTATTTTGTCATTAAAGTAGAACGTCGTAAACTTTTTTATCTTCACTGTGGCCGTATTTTATATATTTTTTCTTCTCCGTGGCCCTGATTGGCTTCCTTACAGAGCAGACCGCACGAGGACGCCGTTCATGAAAAGAAAGCAGACGAGCGGCTGCGCGTGCACGTCACTGACGGGCAAGATGGGGCTAGCCACGGCGCATGCGTGAAATACAAAGGGGAAGCGTCCGAGTTGAGAAGTAACGCCCACTTTTCACCCTTAGAAGTAATAATACGGCACACAAAGAAACCAGTTAGCCAGAAATTACATCTTTGTAGTCAAATTGCATTTGGAGCGATGCGAGCCACTACATACTATGTATCTCATCAGTTTTTTTTATTTCTGAAATACTAAGATGGACACAAGTGACATTAAAGAAGGACTCCGCTTTGCTTGTTTTGTCGTTGGCTGATCTTCAGCCTTCAGTAACGTCTCCCACCCCCAAACTGATCTTTCATTCCTCGGTTCCAAAATAAGCACATGCAGTAGATAAACGCGGACCCCGTTCTTTTCTTAGCAGCCCAGCGGCCCCTCGCCATGGAGCACATTGGCACCTGTTAATGGCCCCCCTTGACCTGCTCCTTCTCTCCCACTTGATCTCCTCGACTTTCTCTCTCTCTGCCTGCCAGACCTCTTCAGTTGTTTTTGCTGCGTCTATTTGTGGCCCCAGTCACCAAATCTTTACAGTTTATAAATATTATAAGGTCATGTAATATAAAATGAAGCTCACAGGTCACAGTGACATGTTTAACCTTTTCATACAATCCCCCTGTGACACTGGGGGTCTCTCGGTGGTCCTTTTCTACAGAACAGGAGCCTCTCAATCCAATTACAATTACAATTTACAGTTTATTTCTTGTATAACCCAAAATTACACAAGGAGGGCCGCAATGGGCTTTAAATGGCCCTGTCTTTTGACAGCCCCCCAGCTTTGACTTTCTATGAGGACAAGAAAAAACTCCCAGCCCCCCCCAAAAAAAAATAAAACACCTGTAGGGAAAAAAATGGAAGAATCTTTGAGAAAGGCAATTCAGAGCGAGACCCCTGTCCAGGTAGGTTGGATGTGCAGGGGGTCAATCCAACACAATAGACAGAACAGAACAACACAAGTCATCCTCAAGACAATACGATAATACAATCGAAATATTACAAGCAGGCGATGTGACATAATAGGATTCCTACTTCATAGACCCTCACACCACAGAATGCTCGTCAAGAACGCGCACGTTGAACTCGAGTGTAACGCCAGTTGAATTCCTCCAATACGCAACTGTAACTAAACATTTAGAAAATAACTACCATTAGTGACTCGACCAGCAGACGCTGACCACTCAGTGAAAACGACCCACCCATGTTGTGTGGACACCCCGTTCATTTTATGTTTTCTTTTTCTTTGTCACTTTTAATGGTCACGACCAGGTCCCCTGGTGCTTTCCGGTGTCACCCTGATCACGCGTTCCGACTCCTCCTCCTATATTTGGGTAATTCTGTCATAAAAGCAAATTGAAAATGGAGGGACGGCTCAGCGTCTGCTTCCCAATGCCTGTCCTCCAAGCTGTCAAAGTGTGAGATCTGCCACGGCGGTCATTAGTTTCATTATTACGACACAGTACCCCCGGACCCTCACAGTGGGCGCCATCAACCATTATGTACTGACGTGGCACACACAGAGGTCTGAAATACTTCAGAGGAGTTCATTGCAGTTTGCTGCCAATGCATGTGAACACAGATGGGCTGCAGTGCCCACCCTTTGACGTACAAACCCTTTGTGCCATTCTCCTCAGTATTTTATTCTACTATCTACTGTCAGTACCCCCCATGTTTCTCCTATAAAGCAGGGAGAGCATGAAATAGACAACAGACTTTGTCTTCTTCTGTAGCAGCTGCCACCTGGAATAGAGCTTGGCCTTCAAGCTCTTCCCATTTAAAATATTTTGATGCCAGTCACCAGCCTGCTGCCAGTTTCCATTTTTGTTACTGTTTAGTTTAAAGTTTCAGTTCTGCTGTATTGCTAGGATCCGTTTAAACAAGTGAGCTCTTCCTACAAGGGTGGCACGGTGGCACTGCTGCCTCGCATTAAGGAGACCTGGGTTGGAGTTTGCATGTTCTCCTCGTGTCTGCGTGGGTTTCCAAAGACATGAAGGTTAGGTGCATTGGCGATCCCTAGTGTGTGTGCCCTGTGGTGGGCTGGCACCCTGTGCTGGCTGGGATTGGCTCCAGCAGACCCCCGTGACCCTGTGTTTGCATATAGCAGGTTAGGAAATGATTGGCTCTTCCTACATCTTATAATCCACGGTAGTTAAAGTCAGTCCATGCTGATTCAGTGAAACATCCATGATGGCTTTTCCAAGGAAGCACCTCTCCAAGATGTTGGTCTGACCAATGTGGGCAGAATTTGGAAACCGGTTGCTTGTTCCCCCTTAACAGGTGACATTTTGTTGTGTGTTTCTTCTCTGTCAGCAGTAGATATGACCCTCAAGCTAAGCCGTCTCCCCCCTAGACCAGTTCCTGTAGCCCACCCAAAGGTCTCATTGCTGCTCTCGTTTGACTTCTACCTTATGAGGCGGCCACAAGGATTTTACATTTTTACAATTACAGGTTTTCTCTTTTCTGTGTGGTGCCATATTGTCTCCAGTTGGAATATCTGATAGTTTTACATCAGATCTGCTAATGTAAGAGTTGAATTTGAACCCTGGTCCAATGTGCACCTGGCATGTGCCTGAGTCTCATATCCTTCTGAGCTTATGTTTCAAAGATGATGCTGTTGTTTTATTATTCACTATGATAAATGTATGCCTCACAGTTAGGAGACCCGTCTGGGTTCACATCCAAGGTCCTCCCTGTGTGGAGTTTGCATGTTCTCCCCGTGTCTGCGTGGTTTCCTCCCACAGTCCAAAGACATGAAGGTTATGTGCATTGGCGATCCTAAATTGTCCCTAATGTGTGTGTCCTGTGGTGGGCTGGCGCCCTGACCAGGGTTTGTTTCCTGCCTTGTGCCCTGTGCTGCCTGGGATTGGCTCCAACAGAGCCCCGTGACCCTGTAGTGGGTTGGATAATAGATGGATGATAAATGTATTGCTTGTTATTTTATATACAGTCATATGAAAAAGTTTGGGAACCCCTCTTAATTCTTTGGATTTTTGTTTCTCATTGGCTGAGCTTTCAAAGTAGCAACTTCCTTTTAATATCTGACATGCCTTATGGAAACAGTAGGATTTCAGTAGTGACATGAAGTTTAATGGATTAACAGAAAATATGCAATATGCATCATAACAAAATTAGAAAGGTGCACCCCAAAAGAGATATGACATCAATACGTATATATAATTATTAATTATTAAATATAACAGCCTCTAGACGCTGTCCTCCTGTAGCCTCTGATGAGTGTCTGGATTCTGGATGGAGGTATTTCTGACCATTCTTCATACAAAATCTCTCCAGTTCAGTTCAATTTGATGGACAGCCTGCTTCAAATCATCCCATAGATCTTCGATGATATTCAAGTCAGGGGACTGTGATGGCCATTCCAGAACATTGTACTTCTCCCTCTGCATGAATGCCTTTGTAGATTTCCAACTGTGTTTTGGGTCATTGTCTTGTTGGAATATCCAACCCCTGCTTAAGTAACTTCAACTTTGTGACTGATGCTTGAACATTATCCTGAAGAATTTGTTGATATTGGGTTGAATTCATCTGACCCTCGACGTTAACAAGGGCCCCAGTCCCTGAACTAGCCACACAGCCCCACAGCATGATGGAACCTCCACCAAATTTGACAGGAGGTAACAGATGTTCTTCTTAGAATGTGGTGTTCTTCTTCCTCCATGCAAAGCGCTTTTTGTTCTGACCAAATAACTCCATTTGTGTCTCATCAGGCCAAAGCATCCATCCATCCATCCATTATCCAACCCACTATATCCTAACTACAGGGTCACGGGGTCTGCTGGAGCCAATCCCAGCCAACACAGGGCGCAAGGCAGGTCAAAGCACTTTGTTCCAAAATGAATCTGGCTTGTCTAAATGAGCATTTGATACAACAAGCGACTCTGTGTGTGGCGTGTGTGCAGAAAGGGCTTCTTTCTCATCACCCTGCCATACAGATGTTCTGAATTGTAGAGCGATGTACAGATACACCATCTGCAGCGAGATGTTCTTGCAGGTCTTTGGAGGTGATCTGTGGGTTGTCTGTAACCATTCTCACAATCCTGCGCATATGCCACTCCTGTATTTGTCTTGGTTTGGTTTAACAGCAACTGTGCCTGTGGCCTTCCATTTCCTGATTCCATTCCTTACAGTTGAAACTGACAGTTTAAACCTCTGAGATGGCTTTTTGTAGCCTTCACCTAAACCAGGAGACTCAACAATCTTTGTTTTCAGATCTTTGGAGAGTTGCTTTGAGGATCCCATGCTGTCTGTCACTCTTCAGGGGAGAGTCAAAGGGAAGGAAACACAACTTGCAATTGACCACCTTAAATACCTTTTACCACTCGTGATTGGACACTCCTGTCTATGAAGTTCAAGGCTTGATGAGCTCATCCAACCAAGTCATCAGGATTGAGCAGTGACAGGCATTCAAATCAGCACAATGACATGGGGACCCACATTTGTGCACAGCCAGTTTTTCACATTTGATTTCATTTCATACGACTAAATACTGCGTCACTAAAAATCTTTGTTCTGAAAACACCGCAGTACTCCTAGGAAATGAAAGACATACCACTGTGATCTTTACTGTTGAAAGGAGAGTCAATTATTATGCAGGCTCAGAGGGGTTCACAAACGTTCTTCATATGACTATAAACCATTAAGAGAATAATGTTATATTTATGGAATAACCTATCTTCTATAACACTAAGTTTTCTGTTTTTGGATATATATATATAGGCTATTGTTCTTTTCTTTTTGGCAATGAGAAACAGTCTGTGCAGTGAAATTCACACATCTCCTAAAATAGGAATAAAAATAAGACATTTAAAAATCTAATTTTGGTCATCTAAGGTATCAACATCTGCCATGTCCCATTAGCAACGAGGTGTAACCAATCATGTTAAACGTTTTTCTGAATTTTTTATTTATTCCTTTTAAAGAATAGCGACTTAAATCCATGGATTGCATCAACAGAGCGCAGACGACACTTTTTTCTTTGCAAAAACACTGACATGATGCTTTTTGCCTCTTCGGAGATTTAGATAAAGAATAACGATTGACGCTTTGTCCTGCCTGTGTTTTATTGCTTAAATTGGTGCGTTGCAATGTTGTTTTGGGGGTCTGTATTCATCATTTTCTTCCACACTAAGATTAACAACGAGTGTTATGGTCAGAATTTTATTTGCTACTCCAGCCACTAAGTTGTATTAAATGGATGGCTTTTCCCTCTTCTGGTTTTGTGAATTTCTTGTAGCATTACTGGTACTGTTTCAATGGTTAGTACAGTATAAATTTCATCCATCCATCCTGCTATATCCTAACTACAGGGTCACGGGGGTCTGCTGGAACCAATCCCAGCCAACACAGGGCGCAAGGCTGGAAACAAACCCCGGGCAGGGCGCCAGCCCACCACAGGGCGCACACACACACACACACACACACACCAGGGACAATTTAGAATCGTCAATGCACCTCACCTGCATGTCTTTGGACTGTGGGAGGAAACCCACACAGACACGGGGAGAACATGCAAACTCCACACAGGGAAGTGAACCCGGGTCTCCTAACTGCGAGGCAGCAGCACTACCCACTGCGCCACTGTGCCACCCCAGTATAAATTTATTAAATAGAAATAAAAGCAAATCATTTCCAGTTGTGGATAGCACATCATCTTCTCAGTTGTCCCACATGACGTTCCGTTAGAATCAGGTGTACAATTCTTGATGCACACCCAAACAGGCGCATTCACCTCGGTTTTCTCCTAAGTCACAAAGATCAGATTTCAAGGAACTCAAACTTCAAAGGAAATGGAGCCCCAAGATTCCTGCATTGTAGAGTTCATGGGAAGAGTCCCATATTGCTCAGTTCCAGGATTATCAATTGTACAATACAATATCCATCCATCCATTATCCAACCCGCTATATCCTAACTACAGGGTCACGGGGGTCTGCAGGAGCCACTCCCAGCCAACATAGGGCGCAAGGCAGGAAACAAATCCAGGGCAGGGTGCCAGCCCACCACAGGGCACACACACACACACACACACACACTAGGGACAGTTTAGAATCGCCAATGCACCTGTTACAGATTATTTGTTGTATAGCCCAAAATCACACATGGAGTACCGCAGTGGACTTTAACAGGCCCGGTCTCTGGACAGCCCCCCTGACTTGACTCTCTAAGGCAGCCATGTCCAAAGTCCAATCACGGCCCCCAGATCGGATTTTATATGGCCAGCGCCTTGTGTCTTATAATGTGTTATTTTGGGCCCGCAGGCACAAACAGAATAAATAAATCAGACCAATTCAACCTGCAGTTTCCCTTTTGAACTCATGGTGGCAGCACTTTACAACAGAGTCTGCCAACTGCCATGAAACGTCAAACAGAAAAAGACTGAATGATGGACCAATCACAGCTCTCGCTGGACGGGCTTGGGTGGGGTTAACACCGAGGATTCTGCCGGTCTGAAGGTACACCGTATGGCTGTGTAAAATGTGCTGTCACCCTACAACTGTCATGTCTGCAGCAAGTAAAAAAAGGAAAGTTGATAACGAAGGACGCCGCTTCCAGGCAAGGTGGAAGTTACAATCTTTTTTCACTGGAAACGGAAACAACTGTGTCTGCCTAATTTGCCACGAGGCTGTTGCTTTGTATGAGGAATATAATGTGAAGAGACACTACGAGACAAAACACGCCAGTACACGTGACAAGCCATCGGAGACTGACGGCGCTGAAAACGTGAAGCAACTCGAGGAGAGCTCAGCCGCCCAGCAGCGCTTCTTTACGAGGGCCCAGGAGTCAAATGACAAACATCACCAAAGCTGGCTATGAAGTGGCTACGTTAATTGCTAGACATGGAAGACCTTCTACAGAAGGCGAGCTCGTTAAAGACCGTGTCATGAGAATAGCAGAACACATTCGTCACGGTGTGGCACGGAGAATTGAAGAGCTGTCATCAGATGTTAGAAGACAAGTCAACACATTTGGATTTTTTTTTTTAGCCTGCGATGAAAGCGCAGATGCGTCCGACTCTGCTCAGTTACTGATTTGTTTTTGAGAGGTGCCGATGGTGACCTAAACATAACAGAAGACACGCTGGACCTCAAAAGCCTCAAAGGCCAAACAAGACGAACTGATTTATTCCATAATGTTTGTTCAGCCTGCGGTGGGTTGGCACCCTGCCCGGGATTGGCTCCTGCCTTGTGCCCTGTGTTGGCTGGGATTGGCTCCAGCAGACCCCTGTGACCCTGTGTTCAGATTCAGCGGGTTGGAGAATGGATGGATGGATGTTTGTTCAGCTGGTGATGACGTGAAACTACCATGGAGCAGGCTGAGTGGGATTATTACAGATGGTGCGCCTGCCATGGCTGGACTGTCCACGCTAATCTGTAACAAAGTTAAACTCCATTGCCTCACTCATCAGCAGGTTCTTTGCGCCAAACATCTAAGATTTGATCCTGTCATGAATCCAGTGGTAAAGGCAGTTCATTTCATCCCTTCTAAAGCTCCTTACCACCGCCAGTTCCAGCAGTTCCTGCTTGACATCCAGGCTGAATATGGAGATGTATCGTATCACAACGAGGTGAGGTGGCGCAGCAGGGGATCAGCACTGCAGCAATTTTTCTCTCTTAAAGGGGAAATTGGACAGTATTTGGCTGAAGAGAAACAGCCAAGGGTGGCACGGTGGCACAGTGGGTAGCGCTGCTCTCTGCGTGGAGTTTGCATGTTCTCCCCGTGTCTGCATGGGTTTCCTCCCACAGTCCAAAGACATGCAGGTTAGATGCATTGGCGATCCTAAATTGTCCCTGGTGTGGGCTTAGTGTGTGTGTGTGTGCCCTGCCCTTCCTGGGGTTTGTTTCCTGCCTTGCGCCCTGTGTTGGCTGGGATTGGCTCCAGCAGACCCCTGTGACCCTGCAGTTAGGATACAGCGGATTGGGGGGATAGTTAGATCTTTTATTGTTTAAAATAATGTCATCAGGGGCTGTTGGCCCTCGGGCACTTTCACATTATCAAATCTGGCCCTCCTTGAAAGAAGTTCGGACACCCCTGCTCTAAGAAGATTAGGAAAAAATTCCTAGTAGGGAAAAAATGGAAGAAACCTTGGGAAAGGCAATTCCAAGAGAGAGACCCCTTTCCAGGTAGGTTGGGTATCAAATAAAAAAAAGGGGGATCAACACAATACACACAACAGAACACAAGTCATCCACAATACAATATGACAGTACAATAGAAATATTACAAATACAGAAGAGAAATTAACAGTAGATGATATCCCATAATATGATTTGGATTTGTTTAGAGTCCTGGAGACCTCGGCCATCAAGCTGCCTCCCCCTATTGGCCATTCCACAGCTGAGTCAGTGCTGGGCCAGCCAATCAGATGAAAGGACCCCTGTACCCGACGATTCCAGTGATCCTCCATCAGGGATGACTTTACCTTAGGCAGGCAGGTGGGCAGTGGCACCAAGTGCCACCTTTGAGTATCGAGAAGAGAAGAGAAGCAGAATAGGTGAGGGTTACTATCCAATTATAACTATCATGTTACTTATGTTTTAGTGCTAATGACTAACAACCAGGGCCGGATTTTCCTATAGGCTAACTAGGCTTCAGCCTAGGGCCTCAAGATCAAGAGGGGCCTACATTCAAATTGTTAGCAATTTGAACAAACTTAAAAATGGGAGGTGAAAGGGCCTCATAAGTGAAATAGCCTAGGGCCTCTTTTCATCTAAATCCGGCCCTGCTAACAACAGAGATGCAGTCTGTACAGTTAATCAGCAGCTCTAGTCAGGGTGTGCTAAACTGAAGTCGTGAGTCTTCAGCCGGGATTTAAAAGCTGAGACCGAAGGGGCATCTGTCCAAAATATGTTATTGTTGGAGGTCCATCTGCTCCATGCAGTCCACAGGCTGTTCACTCTGAGGATAATCTGTGCAGGGCCTGTTATTAGAACCATTTTAGTGTCCCCCTGACCTGATGACCTCCCTTGGTCCAGGCTTCTTCACAGAAGTTAACTCCAGGACTTTCCCTCCATTGCTGGTTTTTCTACAGCAGGTGTCTCCCTCGGCCATTTTAAGACCCTGATCAGTTTGATCCTTTATAAAGAGCATGGGGGTTCATGAGGTCGCTGGAAAGGGGTGTGTGGGGCTCCTGATATCTCTGCAAGAGGACAAAGGTCCAAGTCTTTAGAGTCCTGGTGCTCCCTGCTTGCGAGACATGGACGCTATCCAGTGACTGGACTCCTTCTTGTGTGTCTTTTCAGAGAATCATTGGGTGCCGCTGGTGTGACTGTGTTGCTCATGGAGTCCCGAATGAGGCACATGACCTGCATTGTGAGGGAGCGTCAGTTATGGCACTACGGCCATGTGGCGCATTTCCCTGAGGATGATCCCTTGTAAGATCCTCATTGTTGGTGACCCAAGTGGCTGGACCAAGCCAAGGGGTCACCCACATAACACCTGGCTGCATTTCTAGAGGGTGAGACTGGACCCCGTGTCTGCCTGGGGGGTTGCCAACCAGGATCCCGAGTTGTTTCGTCGTGTGGCGGGTACGCCAACACGCTGTGCCAGTGCATGCTCCCCAACTTGACTCGACTTGTCATTCATCAGTGCTCCTATCTGGTGACCCTTCTCTATGTGTGTTTCTCAAGAACATTTCAGTATTTCCTCTAACCTTCTACACCCCTGGCCACTGATCTGTGATCCCCAAACTTCTCATCTCTGGTGATTCTTCCTTTCTGATCGTCGGTTTAGGTGTCCTGACCACAAGTCCTATAGGAGTTCAGTCACTGTGTGCCTCTGGACTAGCAGTCGTCAGTCAGAGGGGACACACTGGTGGCTCTCCTCCTATATGTGTACGTTTAGTAAATCTGCAGTCCTCGAACAACACTAACCTCCTGTTGGCTCCACACTCTGGGAAACCTGGAAACAACTCAACTCCACAGAAGCCGAGTCTCACAGAGTCACACATTTACAGTAAGACACACGTCTTGACACTGCCAGGAGTGAATCTGGCTGGCAACACTTTTTGGGAGTGTGACCTCACAGACCCTCTGTGATGGGGCCTGATGACCCACCCCGAATACAGCAGGTGGGAGAGCAGACACACAAAGGCCCATCCTGCCTGAACTGGGGGGCGTCCTGCTGTGACCTGCAATACAGAAGAGAGCCCTGAGGAAGAGATGAGAGCAGGTGCCATCATCTCCCTGGCACAGTCCCTCAGATCACTGAACAAGACCACTAACAGTGTTAACAATGCAGGCATCAACGTCAGAAAAGATGGAGATGAACACACGAGAGCATCTGTCACCTGATGGAGACGAGAAGTGCAGCAGCAAAATAAACTGCAATTCTACCAGAACCTAGAGCTGGGCACCATACGTGCTCACAGGAAAAGACCCCAAGGGCAGACTCAGACTGAACTGGCACAGCCTGGCAGTAGAAACTGGCTGAGACCATCAAAAATGGAGACCAGGACAGGACAGACGGTGTGAGCAGTGAGACTATGGATAGGAGGAGGAGGAGGAGGATGAAGAGCAGCACCTCAAATACGGGACTGCAGCGTCACCATCAGAGGTGAGCCCACAGGTCACAGCACTAAGCGACAAAATCAAACTGGGAGTTCTGGTGACAAAGGAGGACCGGGTGGCAGAGAGAGCAGCTGATGAAGAGAGTGAGAGAAGGAAAAGCAAAATGGGTGTGAAACTACGTGGATAGTCCAAGTGTGTGTGTGTGTGTGTGTGTGTGTGTGAGGGATTTTTAAATATCTACAGTAGTTAATCGTACAGTTAATGTAGATGTAAGTATTTATACGAGGGGCGTTCAAAAAGTTTCCACACTATTTTTTACCTCTATTTATTAAGAATTTCAAACACAAATGACATCACTTTTCTACAATGACACCTTCGTTTGCGATGCATTTTTCCCAGCGACGTACCAACTTTTTAATGCCCATTTACTACTTCTCCTGCTTTCACCGTTTCCAACGAAAATATTAAAGAGCGGAAAGTTTTTGAGCGTCACTCGTACAGTATGTCTGTATAAGGGCAGCTCACAACATGAGGCTCTTAGTTCTCTCTTTGTGGAGTTTGCATGTTCTCCCTGTGCTAGTGTGGGTTTCCTCCAGAAGGATCTGTTATGTCCCACAGTCTAAAGATATGCAGGGCAGGTGAACTGGTGTGTCTGTCTGTGTGTGTGTGTGTGTGTGTGTGTTCAGGTGTTGTTCCTGCTCTGTACTCCATGTATTGCTGGAACTGGCTGTGGGTGCCAAACAAACTCGCATTGACTTTAGTAAATAGATGGATATTTCTGTATTGATACATTATTGTTCCCCTCTGCACTTCTGTTTCTCTTTTTATTTCTTTATTTTTATATTCTTATTGTTTGCTACTACTAGGACTGTTTCTGCTTTGGTAAAACGCGTGGATATCTGACACTGGGAGAGACAGAGAGAGGTGGGCGGTGGGAATGGAGAGCAGCGCTGACTCGTGACCCCCGGCGATCACGTGGACAGAGACCTTCAACAGGGCCACACGGACACGCTGGTCAGTCAGGTGGATGACCCGGGTTGAAACACACAGGACAGGTACATACTTGCGTCATATACGAGAAGAAGAAGAAGAAGAGGAGGAGGAGGAGGACTGGGTAGCCAGTCGTCAGAGACCCTCATCGGAGTGCCCGCTCTGCTCTTCACATCCCCATGTTTCACTTTTTTTTTTTTTTTAAATTTCCGCACACGTCACGTTTCTTCTGCTCATTGATACTCTGTAGTATATTGTGAATTAAGGTTTTAAATAAAGTTGTTATGAACCAGATAACCAAGGTAAGTATATGAGCAGTAGGGGGAGTAAATAAGGGGTTGGGGTTAGCGACAGAGAGCAATGGAGACGGGCGTCTTTTGTAAAATTCTGTTTCATGTGCTTTAATAAATCAAAAACTTTTCTGAGTTAACCATCTGCCGTGCACTGAATGATTTACGAATAAAGAATATTACAAACTCCGTGATTGTCCGCCTGATGGCAGCACATCTGCGGCTCGGTGCGCTGCCGGCTTTCTTAAAGATGGACGTTCGCTGCAGCTCGGGGTTTCTTGTCTTTGGAGCTTCGGTAGTGACAGAATGTGCGCCCCTCAAAGCCCCACACACAGCCATGCACGTCCCCTAGACTGACCCCAATGCCGTGTGTCTCTCTGCTGTTTTGCCAGCCTGTCGGTGCTTCGTGCACGCGCATGTGGACCCCGTCATGATGACTGCGGTTTCCCGTGGAGCTCCGTCAGTTCTCGTAAAATTTCCGTTGGAATTCGGAGAGAATCACGAAGATATCTGTCTATGTATTATATAGTGCCTTTCATATCACTCTATCTATCTATCTATTAGATAGATAGATAGATATATATGAAAGGCACTATATAATAGATAGATACATATATAGATATGAAAGGCACTATATGATAGATAGTGCCTTTCATATCTATCTATCTATCTATCTATCTATTTATTATATAGTGCCTTTCATATCTATCTATCTATCTATCTATCAAAGCTTAATTTTAGTCCTTTTAGGTCTGCAATTAACAATTATGCTAGTTGATTAATTACATGATTACAGTTTTAATTATTCCATAAAAAAACCCCACAACATTCATGCAAACATTTTACTCTAAAAATCTAAGTTTTTTCTTTGCAAAAAATGCTTTTGCCAAATAATAACCTGGTTACTGACTTTACTGTCTAGTTTAACAAGGCACAGAAACTACTGGTAAACCTTTTCAATGGGTGACTAGAGTGTAATGTTTGATTTTAGCTGCTAGATGGCAGCAAAGGGCACAAGGTGATCTCAGCATCGGGCATTTAACGGGTCCTTTTCTTCATAGTATGACATTAAAGTCAGGATGTCATCGTCATCATCAAACGAAATTCTTTGTAAGTTTTTGATGTCTCATATTCTGTTTAGCGAAACGAGAATTAGGCACTGCCAGAAGAAACAGATGAACGTGACGCCGACTGGACTGCTGGCTCCAGTGGCGGTTCAACATTAAATTGCTCCCTCCCGGCGCAAAAAAAAAAAAAATAACATGACAAAACTACACATTTTGTACACACCACACGTTTTATTGTAGTAATTCCGTCATTCCGTAACAGACCAATTTTTGCAAAAATAAATAAATAAATAAATAAACTGCTCATAACTTAATTATACTCTGTACAAACCAAAAAATTATTTAAGAAAAAATATTTTACATTATTAAGAATAATATACAAATAAAATATAGAATAAATCACACTACAGAAAATTAAATTATTTCACTGCAGAACAGAAAACACAAACTGAAACTAAAATCTGACATTTCTGGCCTTTCTAGATGCAAAGTCATCAATAATGGCATCATATGAGATATGCTCCCCTACTGAATGATTAATGCTTATGACAGCAAGGCCAGTGAGCCGTTCCTGAGACATGGTTGACCTCAGGTATGTCTTGATTAACTTCAGTTTGGAAAAGTTCCTCTCTGCTTGAGCCACAGTCACTGGCAGGGTAAGTGCAATCCTGAGAGCAGTCCAAAAGTTGGGGTAGATCTCAGATAGATCCTTATCGTGCATGAAAGTGATAAGCTCAAGGAGGCTCATGGTTTTTGATGGCAGGTGAGGGAAGTTCTTGATTTCCTGCAAAAGCTCTCTACTGTCCAAATCAGAATGCCCTTCGAAGTGCAGTGTGGTACCTAGTGCATTGCACTGCTCTGCCAGCTCCTCATCTGCAAGACTAGGGAAATTTGTCAAAACCCCAAATTTGTTTTCCACATTTTCCAATGTGGTAAATCTCTCCGCGATGGCTGACAGGGCTGCATCAAGAACAACATTGAAGAATCCAATCTCCAACTTCCTAAGGGCATCACTGAAAGGCTCATCATGTGATTCATATGAGAAGTGGCGCTTTGTGGACCTCAGCCTTTTTTGTTTCAAAACAGCTTCCACATTCATTTCCTCACAAATGTCTTTGGCCGCCATCTGTGCAGTCACAAAGCCACTTGCCCTGTAGCTCTGGAGACCTTGCTCAGTCTTCTTCAAAAGATTCACAGCTAGGTCGACATGCATATTTGGAGACTGCATGAGTTTGCTGACATGCTGTATTGCAGATAGCATGTCATACCAAACAACTGTGCAGATGCTGAAGTGGTACGACCCCACCTCCTCAGACAAAGACTGGGCCTCAGCCTTTATAGCAGGGTCTTTGGTGTTGTCTCTCACCTCAATTAAAGCCTCTCTCATGGCAGCTCCGTGGTACCTCGTGGGCTCAACGCTCTTGACCTTGCTCTCCCACCTTGTTTCTGCCCACATCTTTAAGGTGATGCTCACATGGTTCTTCAGAATGGACCATCTTTGGGAGGAGGCTGAAAATAATGTGTAAAGCTTTTGCAGTACACCAAAATAGCTCATAGCATCCACAGATCCCTTAGCAGCATCACACACAACTAAACTTAATGTATGCGCCCCACATGGCACAAACAGAGCTCTGGGATTCTTTTCTAAGAGCCTGGCTTGAACTCCCTTATTTTTGCCCTTCGTGTTTGCCCCGTTGTCATATGATTGTCCTCTGCAGTCGTCAAAAGGAATTCCCAACTCCTCAAGTCTTGTCAGGATCATGGATGCCAAGTGCTGCCCTGTGGACTCCTCTGCCTTCAAAAATCCCATAAAATGTTCCCTGATATGGGGCTTCTCCATCAGTGACACCACTCTAATGACCACTGACAACTGTTCTATGTGGCTTATATCTGGAGTGCAGTCCAGAATTATTGAAAAAAACTTTGCCTGCTTGATGTCATCCACTATATCCTATTGGAAAAGTGCCCAAAACACACTACAATAAGGAATTTTGTAATAGTTTCACTGGAAAAAAGTTAATGGTTCACAATGGTATTTAATAAAAACCATTAGAATTTCTGTGATGGTTTGTATATTAGGCTTTTACTGTGTTTTTTTTTTTTTTTTTTTTTAGCAAGGTAAGCATAGCATGCATCATAAGCAAGAAGGCTAACAAAGTAAGAGTTAACGTTATACCACTAATTAACACAATGACATGAATACCTTAATCATACAGAGAGAATATTGTTGCATACCTTTATCTTTTGCCCGTTTCTCCTCATCATCTTTTCTTTTTTTCCTAAATTGGGCACCTGACAGCTTTGGCCTTTTTCTCTCCATCGCTGTGTTTACTAAGTAATCGGCAATCAACAGATTTCCCATCATCCCCCAACGCTGTCACTCACGACCAGAAGTCAAGACTAAACCAATTCACCTCCACATCATAATCGTTTTTTATTACCTATTTTTATTAGCCATTTCACACAATTAAATAAATAAATAAAAATGTGCCAATTATTGGTCTGTGTTTAAAATATTTTGAATGAAATGTGCGTTATTTGTAAGAAAGTCAGGTGTCACTGACGTAGTTTAGCCCCCCTCCTTGTCCGCTTCATTTGGGAGAGGTGAACTGTACTCTGCGCCTCCTCCCCCCCAACCGCCCCTCATCCCCTCTCCTCTCCGCTCGCTCAGCTTCTGTGCGGCTCCTTCAGCAGCAGGGGCGGCGCAGGTATCATAGATAATAGAAAACCGCTTAGCGGCACAGATGATTTTTTTTTTCCTCCAAGTTCGTGTGCTGCCCCCCACGTGTCATGAAAAAATGCCGCCCCGGGCGGCTGCCCCGTTCACCCATGCCTAAAACCTCCACTGGCTGGCTCCACGACTCACTTGGGTTTTCCCTTCAGGTGCTCAACAGGTGGGCTTCCAAACTGAGTGAGTAGGTTTTGCTTTTGGTTTTCCAGATCCACAGCTTTTACCTTTTTTGATCCTCGACCTGCCCACCATATTTACATCCTCTGTCTCAATCAGGGCTATGGAGTTGGGGACAGAAGTCATTATTGAGTTACTGGAGTCGAGAAAAGTGCACCGACTCCAACTCTGATTAATTGTATTTGCCACACCCACCACATGACAAACCACCTCAGGATCCCAGATTAGGACCGAGTGCAGCCATGTGACAGGTG
This sequence comes from Polypterus bichir lapradei, assembly GCA_026402145.1. Classification (NCBI taxonomy): domain Eukaryota; kingdom Metazoa; phylum Chordata; class Cladistia; order Polypteriformes; family Polypteridae; genus Polypterus; species Polypterus bichir. The sequence goes on from JANRMT010062791.1 coordinate 198,954,472, forward strand.
ACACCTCAGCACCACGCCAGTTCAGGTGGAACGGAGTGCCAGTCCTGCCACAAACCCCCAAGTTTTCCCTGTAAGTTGGAGGACCTGCTTACAGGACTGGATGCAGGATAACGTCATTTGCAGGTTAAGGGCCTTGCTCATGGGTCCAACAGAGTGGCATCTGCGGGATTTGAATCGACAACCTTCTGATTGCCAGTGCCAGTGCAGCTCCCTAACCACCGCCCATACGAATTGTAAGCTATAATTGAATGTAGGAGATCAATAACTAGTATTAAATTGTGCTGTGTCATTACCACAAAACAAGGGTAATTAGAACCTACTAGTGGAACTGCTAAACAAAAAAGAGAAAAACACATCAAAGAGAATTGTAGAAGTAACCACCTCACACATCTCCAGTCTTCTCAGAAAACGGACTGACAACGTTAATCAAACAACTTATAGATAAATAGCTTGTTTTGTTCTTTATCAGTATGCTGCTGCTGGAGTATGTGAATTTCCCATTGGGATTAGTAAAGTATCTATCTATCTATCTATCTATCTATCTATCTATCTATCTATCTATCTATCTATCTATCTATCTATCTATCTTGTTCGCATTTTTACTTTTAATTCTCCCTCTTATATTGCAAGGTTTTATTGATTGCCTAAAATAGATAAATATCACTGAAGCTCTCCAGGTAGACCTACTGCATCTGCTCGCAGCAATTTATAGACCTACATATTGGTAGTAAAGCTAGTGTCTTTAGCTTACTGCGTTCACTTGTCAATATGCCGCATTGCTGTATTTCTACAGACATCAGCACCCTCTACACCGACACTCGACTCCTAATAGATGGCAAGCTTTTCAAACTCTTTAC
>JANRMT010062791.1:198985328-199082447 GCA_026402145.1 Polypterus bichir lapradei
AGTCCTGCCCTCCATCACACTACTGGTTACCCAGTCCAGGTGTTTTTGTGGTTCCTTGTGTGAAGAAAGACTTCCTAATGTTTGTGTGAAATTTCCCCTTCACAAGTTTCCAGCTGTGTCCCCGTGTTCTTGATGAACTCATTTTAAAGTCACCGTCTCGATCCACTGGACTAATTCCCTTCATCATTTTAAACACTTCTGTCAGGTCTCCTCTTAATCTTCTTTGTCTTAAAACTGTAAAGGCTCAGCTCATCTAATCTTTCTTATTGTCTTCTGAACACTACTGTCTACCACACGACTTGGGCACTTATTCTTATGCTTACTCTGAAAAGGCTCAGCTCTGCCTCATAATTAATTGCCTGTAGCTCTGAATCAGCCCAGCTGCTCTTCTCTGGACCTTTTCTTGTGCTGCTGTGTCTTTATGGAGTCAAAAACTGCACCCAGGACTCCAGATGAGGCCTCACCAGTGTGTTATAAAGCCTGAGCAGAACCTCCTGTGACTTGTACTCCACACATCAAGGTGCTATATAACCTGACAGTCTGTTAGCCTTCTTAATGGCTTCTCAACACTGTCTGCCAGTCGATAGCTTAGAGTCCACTATGACTCCACATAAGGTGGGCTTTCTGTTTTCAAATCTTCCATTGTGTATTAAACTCTAACATTTTTACTAGTTACTTGTAATACTTTACATTTATTGAATTCATTTTCACCTGCCACAAGTCCTCCCAAGCCTGCATGCTGCCCCAGTCCCTCTGTGATGATACAACAGATTCCAGATTATCTGTCAATTCCCTTAGCTTGGTATCATCTGAAAGCTTAACCAGCTTGTCACTTATGTTCTTACCCTGAAGAAGGGTCCCAAGCTGCTTAGAAAGATAGCATTTTGTAATCTGATCAGTTAGCCAATAAAAGATGTCATTTTACATCACCACCCTGCCCGGGGTTTGTTTTCCTGCCTTGCGCCCTGTGTTGGCTGGGATTGGCTCCAGCAGACCCCTCTGACCCTGTAGTTTGGATACAGTGGGTTGGATACTGGATGGATGGATGGATTTTACATCACTTCTCATTGTATCCAAATCATTTATATATATTAAAAATAGCAGCAGCCCTAGCACTGCCCCCTGCTGGACACCACTCTTAACATCGGCCAGTTCTGATGATGTTCCTCTCACCTTCACCCTCTGTTTCCTGTGTCCAAGCCAATTCTGCACCCTTCTACAAACATCACCCTGAACTGCCACTTCTGTTAGTTTGATGCCCAACCTCACATGTGCCACCTTATCAAATGCTTTCAGAAAGTCCACATCAGTAGTCTCATCTTCTCCTCTCTGGTCGTATCCTTTTGTTGCCTCCTGACAGAATTCCAGCCTGTTAGTAAAACACGACCGCCCTCTTCTGACCCCACGCTGACTGTTCCTACAATAACTCCTGTCCTTGCCATCCTTAATAATTCCTTCCATTATTTTTAGTTATGTTTACTGGTCTAGAGTTACTCAGACCTCCCCAGTTCCCCTTTTTGGATAATGGGTTATTATTTGCCATTTTCCAGTCCTGAAGAATTTCCCCAGTATGCAGTGACGTCCTACAAATATGCATCAAACTCAAACAATTCCATACGGTGACTAGAGGGGGTGATCTGGAGCAGAGTCCCCTGACTCCAAAAGACCCCAGTACAGTCCAGATAAAGGTCAGAAATGGGGCAGTGGTGGTTAAAGGAAGGTGTGTACATGATACATATTGTGGAGAAGGGAACACAATCCTTCCCCTTTGAGTTTTCCAGTCCACTTTTATGACTGGCTACCTGATATAAAAGACAAGATGGACGGTGGTATCTTACACAGCTGGGATGCCATCATAGATGGACAGAATGAATGGACGCACATCCCTGCCTGGGTGTTTCTGATTCCCTTACCCAGTCAGGAGGAGACAGCCTCATGAGAACAGCCTCTTTCCCAATATGGCAGGTGGCAGTGCCCCTCTAGTATTGTAGTTCTGAAGGACAGCCCCACCCCCGGGTTCCATTGTTTTGCAGGAGGTGCCTCGTGGGTGTATTGTTCTGGCACCAGATTAACCCCAGGTTCACCATAAAAGCAGACACTGCACCTTATACGAGCGTGTCAGAGTCAGGAGAGGACAAGGTGTTAAAAATGCTTATTTGTGGAGAACCCTGTGTGAAGGAGTTTCATAAAATAATGGATGTCTTGAAGTGGGACTTGTGTATCTCTAGTTGTGTTAAAGTTCTGGGGCTTTGAGACCCCCTCTATTAAACACACTGAGTATGAAACCAAACCACTACTTCCTACCTCCCAGCTTTCATCTAACACACACCGGCCACCTCCACCTCCTCCTCTTCCTCAGACGAGCCCTTGTATCTGCTCCTCTCCCAACTCCAAGCTCACCCGGCTGAGGATTTGAGGTCCTTTTTTAAAGGGTGGCCAAAGATCACATCCAGGTGACAGACCACTGGTTCTGGGTCATCCCTAAACCCCTTGGGATGTAGGCAGCCACCTTTTGTTTAAGGACCAGGTGCACATACATCTGGCCAGAGTATGCTTATTAAGGATCCAATTGGCTTATGATTTGGCCTCTTGTCCTTTATTGGCCAACTCTGCTATCAGGTCCAGGACAGAACTTCCTCCATCTTCTAGAATACTTCTTTGCTTTCCATCTGGGCAATTTTAATTTACAAAAATATAACGACAACTCCATGATGGAGCAACATGGTGCTGCAGTGGTCAGTGTCCTGAATTTCAAGTTCATAGTCTGGATTTTGTCTGTATGGAGTCAACATGTTCTCCCATGGGTTTCTGTCCAGGCACTGCAGATTTCCTCACACACCCCAGACTTATGTGCCAGATGGTCCAATCCAACTCTTAGTGGGCGCTTTGTCCTTCCTTCCAGGTAGCGGTCCCATCCATCCCTCAGGCTGTTTAAAGCCCTCACAGTACATCTCCATACCCTGATGTCCTGGACAATACACAGTCTATAATGACAGGTAATGTTTGTTAAAACAATAAATTATAGTCAACGAGCTGTGCCAATCTTCAAAGATAAATTGTAATCTAAGTAATCAATGGAGACCTCGGCATATTCAGAGGTAACCGTGTATTGGAATGGATTATGTAATGCATGTAGAAATACAATGTATTGCATTTTTCATTCCAACAGATGGTGCATCAGAAAACTTTAGCGCTGTTTTCATGAATTCCATAGCAAATGGCATATAACAGAGACATAGAGACATGCACTTGCTTAGACACACAAATGTCCTTTAATTAAGGTGGAGGTTTGACCGTCTTGTTTTGCTGTTTTTTAACCCTTTTATATCATTCATATATTTTCTAAGCTCAAGTACACAGGTCTGAATAAACTTCCTAGTGTAAAATTAATTCAGAAAATGTTCAGAATTGTTCAGTTTTTTACATGTTGCTTTGTTGCAGTTTTGAGGTAAGAATCATGTAAATTATTCTTTTCCCCTCGTCAAACAACACTCAATGCCCTACAATGAATCAATTCAACCATCGATTTTACAAACCCACAGTAGCCTGATCAGGGTTATGAATACCCCAGAATGACAAGGCAAAAATGTACAAATTTATTAAAAAAATAAATAAAAACCTGAAACATCCCACCGACACAAGTGCTCAGAGCCTTTACTATGACACCTGATATTTGGCTCAGGTGCATCCCATTTTATTGATCGTCATTGAGATGTTTGGTTAGTTCAGCTGACTGGACTGGTTGGAGCTTACAGAGGGAGCGTGTGCCGATAACGTGTTGCCGCACCCACCACACCACTTGGATTTGGACCCAAGTGCAGCGGGTGACACCTCAGCACCACACTGGAACAGTGGGAGGTTTTTTTTTTTTGTTTTTTTTTTATGGTGGCTGGAGTACCAATCCAGCCACCAACCCCCAAGTTTTCCATGTAACTTGGAAGACCTGCTTGTAGGTCTGGATGCAGATTAACGTCAAACCCAGGACAATCGCAGGTTAAGGGCCTCTCTCAGGGGCTCAGTAGAGCAGAGTCGTTTGCGGGGTTCGAACCAGCAACTTTCTAATCGTCGGCACAGAACCACCACTCTGCCTGATCTGGAGATGCCTGCAAAAAGAAAATGTCAGGAGCATTGAAGGTTCCCAACAGCACAGTGGCCTCCATAACTCCTAAATGGAAGAAGAAGTTTGGAACAATGGTGGCTGGCTGCCAATCTGGACTGAGCATTTAGGGGGAAAGAACATTAGTAGAGTAAGAGAGGTGAACAAAAGACCAATGGTCACTCTAGCTAACCTCTGGGCAACCTGTGTAGAGATGGGAGAAACTTCCAGAAGGACAATCACCACTGCATCACTCCACTAACCTGGGCTTTATGCCACAGTGGCCAGACAACACTTGAAGTGTCACATGGAGTTGGCACCTGAAGGACTCTCAGACTGTGAGAAACAAGGATATGGGGTCTCATGAAACCAAGGCTGGCATCAAGTCTGGTGGAAATCAGGCAGCACTCATCACTTGTGTGATACCAGCCCAGCGGTGACACATAGTGGTGACAGCGTCATGCTGTGAAGTTGCTTTCAGTGGTGAGGACTGGGAGACTAGTGAGGGCTGAAGGAAAGCTGAATGGTGAAAAGTACCGAGATACCCTTAAAGAAAACCTGCTCCACAGCACTCCAAGTTCACCTTCCAACAGGACAATAACCCAAAAAGACAACACAGAAGTGACTTAGGGACACGGCAGGTGATGTCCTTGAGTGGCTCAGCCAGAGCTCAGACTTGAACCCAAGTGAACATCTCTAGAGAGACCTCAACAAAGTGGTCCATCAGTGGTCTCCATCCAACCTGAGAGAGCCTGAGTGGATCTGCAGAGAAGAACAGCAGAAAATCTCCAAATGTGAGTCTCCAAAAGAAGACTTCAGGCTGGACTTGCTGTCTGAGGAGCTTCACATAGGTAAGGAGTAAAGGGTCTGAATACTTGTGTCAGTGGGAGAGTTCACTTATTTATTTTTAACAAATTTGCAAGCATTTCTTGTTTTGCCATTCTGGAATATTGGCAGTTGATTGGTGAAAAATAATAATAATAATAATTTAAACAATTTTAGCAGAAGGCTGCAGCATAACAAAATGAGTAAAAAGTGAAAGGTCTGCAGGTGTTTGGAATCCATTGTATATAAATTGTATTCTAACAGGTACAGGAAATAAGCAAATATACTCGTAAGTAGGTTATCCACCTTAATAAAAGGACAAGTGTCTGTGTATCTGTGCGTCCATCTGGTTGCCATGTCTCTGTTATATGCCATTCACTATGGGATTCTTAAAAGCAGCATTAATGTTTGTGAAGCACCATCTGTTGGAATGAAAAATGCAATGCATTTTATTACTACATGAATTACAAAAAAAATTTATAGGATTCTTAAAAGCAACACTAATGTTTGTGAAGCACCATCTGTTGGAACGAAAAATGCAATGCATTTTATTTCTACGTGTATTACAAAATACATTTCAACAGATGGTGCACTGTTAAAGTAAACGCTGACTACACTAAAGTTTATGTTGATTACTCACATTTAACCCGTCTTAGGCAGGCAGCACAGCTGGATTCACCATAAAACTATAAAGCATATAGCAGGGACATATAAAAAATGAACACTAAACCCCACACACAATGAACAAGAACACAGGGACACATATGGATACTTGTTAAAGGCAAACTTTATGGAAATGTCAGAAAGATTTTCTTCCACAAACACGTGCAGTAAGTGACCAAGTGGTGTGGTAGACAGCAGGACTTTAGTGGACCTTCAGATCCTGACTTGATGTTATTTTTGGAGACATTAGGCGAGTAGGATTGTCAAGCATTTTGGGCTGAATGGCCTTACAGTCATCCAGAATGTCACAATGTGGAAGTTAAATATAAACTATTTCTAATTATGTGGTATTTCACTTTTATTTTATTGTGATTGTAAACCTTTATTCATCTTTGTGGGGAGTTCTTTTGTTAAAATCAGGAAACCTGTCTTCCCGTCATATAATAGGTCATACGGCCAGAGGGGTCTCCATTGTTTAATGAACTGGTAAACAGGATGCGTGGGGTCAGCAGTGTGTGGTCCGGTTCATCTCAGACAGGCAAACACTCGCGTAACCTTCTGGGTGTGTTCCAGAAATGAGGCTCAGGGTAACATCAGGCTAATGTGAGATTAATTCACGAAAATTGAACTAATTCAGTTCATCCATTCCTTCATTTTCATAACCTGCTTTGTCTTTAGCAGGATCATGGGAAAGCTAGCATAGGCAGGAATAATTCCTGGACAGGACTGTAATCATTCAAATGGTGAACACACACACACACACACAGACACAGACACACACTATGTCCCATCCATCTAACCTGCATGTGTTTGGAAACCTGGAGCCCTTGGAGGAAACTCACACTGACACGGGGAGAACATGCAAACTCCACACAATGGGAAGCCGGGATGGGCTAATTTCATTCCTGTATACTTTTAATTTAGCCAAATATATATTTCTAGATCAGAATAAGCCAGAATTATGCAATCCATATTGCTGATGATACAGATAATTCACTTTGCAGACTACATGACATCAATCGGGCTGATCTCAGACAGCGATCAGTTGGCCAACAGAGAAGAGGTGCGGCACTTGACAGAATGGCTCTCAGTTTATTACCTGCCACGTAATACAAAAAAATATCAAAGGACTTAAAATTGATTTTTAGGAGATTCAAAGATGACCTGGAACCACTCAGCATAAATGGGGAGAAAGTAGAAAAAGTCACTAACTTTACATTTTGGGAACTTATCTAATGGACGACTAAATACTACATCATTGATCAAGAAGGCACAAAATCGGCTTTATGTTTTTAGATTTGAATTTCAAGTAAGGTAACGTCTTCTTTTTGTACAGTACAATATATTTTATTAGACGGGGGTTCCACAGATATCACTGATGAACTGTTTGACACATTCACTCTCTCTCTCTCTCTGCCATTCGTCCACTTCATCTCCCTTATCCTTTATGTGTCGCTCGCTCCTCTTGTCTCAGATTTGCCGATCATCTTCACGCACTGCCACCCGGACCCCTTGAGTTTCTGTCATGATGGCTAACCCTCTGTTACTCAGACTTAAACTCCATGGATGATCGGCTGTTCAACGCTCAGCACTTAAGGGCTTTTCAAGTGTTTGTAATCTGGTGTTCTAATCCATCCATCCATCCATCCATTATCCAACCTACTATATACTAACTACAGGGTCATGGGGGTTCTAATCCTATGGTGTGAAATCACACTAAAGCAAGACGGAATTCGTCCTAAGATCCAAGATGATCGAATTTCTCTTTCTGGAACAGACCTCTGGATTCAACGAGTTTACTTCAATTGCGCCTCTCCATCATGTGAGGCATTGTCCTCCATGGCCCTGTAGATGGCACTGTTGTGCAAGAAAAGAACTGAGTAAACTGGTCTCGATCAGATTTTGCGTGTCGTTGAAACGTGGGTAGCATCCATCCATCCATCCATTATCCAACCCGCTATATCCTAACTACAGGGTCACGGGGGTCTGCTGGAGCCAATCCCAGCCAGCACATGGCGCAAGGCAGGAAACAAACCCCAGGCAGGGTGCCAGCCCACCGCAGTCTATCTATCTATCTATCTATCTATCTATCTATCATATAGTGCCTTTCCTCTATCTATTTATCTATCTATAATATAGTGCCTTTCATATCTATCTATCTATTATATAGTGCCTTTCACATCTATCTATTATATAGTGCATTTCCTCTATCTATCTATCATATAGTGCCTTTCCTCTATCTATTTATCTATCTATAATATAGTGCCTTTCATATCTATCTATTATATAATGCCTTTCATTCTGTCTATTTATCTAGTATATAGTGCCTTTCCTCTATCTATTATATAGTGCCTTTCACATCTATCTATTTATCTATCTATTATATAGTGCCTTTCATATCTTTCTATTATATAGTGCCTTTCCTCTATCTATCTATTATACAGTACCTTTCATATCTATCTATTATATAGTGCCTTTCATATCTATCTATCTATTGTATAGTGCCTTTCATATCTATCTATGTATTTATCTATCTATTATATAGTGCCTTTCCTCTATATATTTATCTATCTATTATATAGTGCCTTTCATATCTATCTATCTATCCATCCATTGTCCAACCCGCTATATCCTAACTACAGGGTCACGGGGTCTGCTGGAGCCAATCCCAGCCAGCACAGGGCGCAAGGCAGGAAACAAACTCCGGGCAGGGCGTACACTTAAAAACTACAATTAACTTCCAGTATAAAATGACTAGATTCTGGTAATATACTGTTTTCAAAGTCTGGTTTTTCTGTTTTTTTTTATTACTTTCTTGTATTCGAAGTATATATTGAAAGTACTGGAATGCTCCAAAACTTCCATTTCGAGATTTTGATGAATCTCGATGTTTTAGAGCTCCAATACCATTTTTGGAATTGTGTGTGTAAACACGATAACTTGAGTCCGCTTTCACTTTGGCCAAACAAATTTTGCATACAAGTATTAGGTACAAAATGTAGATTTCTATCAGCTTTCGGGCTATTTCCTTTAACCCAAAGTGGTATTTTACCTTTTATTCATGCAGCTGCAGAGTCCGATTTATTCAACTTTACTTTTATAATAATTATTCAATGTATTATTGATTTGTTCTGATTTGTTGTTGATGATTCTTTAATATACATAAAATTAAAATACAATCATTGTCTTGTGGTTTACTCCTCAGATATCCATCCCCATATTATATAAGAAACACCACCTGGATGCACTCATCATTGATGTATCCCGAGGTCATCGGGCGTTTCGGGTCTCGGCACATCACACACCCTCGCTCAGGTGACCCAGCCAACTTGCGTCCCAGTAGCGATCCACGGATCAGCTCTCTTTACCCAAAGCCAACTTAAGGCTTTCTCTGCGGCTTCACTTGCCCCGCCGTGTGTGGACTCTGCAGAGCGAGCGTCCTACAAATCCTCTGCAGCCACCTTCTATGGGCTCACAGAGTATTCCCTCCAGCCTCTGTCCCTGCACTCCTCCACTAGCTCCTGGTACTTGGCACAATTCCTCGATATGCTCTCCCCAGGGCACAGCCAGTTCCAGCGTGATCAGCTGTTTTGAGGCCGCAGAGGTAATGATTATATCTGGCCGGAGTGATGTTGTCACGATTCGCTGTATATAAGAGAAAGTCGAGGGGAGACCACTCGCGATTTTTTTTTTTTTTTTAAGAGTAGCCGTCCTGAATCACGTGGATTACAAAAACTGGAAATGTCTGAATATTCATTTCCGTTCCTGCTTTGAGTGTTAGGTATTTGATATTAGGGCAGCTTTAATGCTGTGATGATGACTCGAGATCTTCTTGCCAGTAGTCCTGGCGCCCTATTGTGGCTGCAGCTTTTTATTCGCGCCGATGTCGCCCTTTTAAATGGACTACCAAGTTAAACTGTTGATTGTACATCAGCTGGCCTCATTCTTCGACTAGAAAGAACCGCAGCTACACCAGAGAGTAGATCACACCATTTTTCCAGCTTGCTTCAATTACTTTAATAGATGTGCATACGTAAGTGTATGTGTGTGGTATCTAATCAGAAATAAATAGATGCAATACATATATGAACATAACTACTTACATGTCAAACTGGAACATTAGTATTCAGGAAGAGCAATGTTAAACTTCAGTCCCTCAACTTTACGTATTGGTTAAGCAAACCAATAGGTGGCACTATTGCCCAGAATAAATGCACACCGTTAATGCCCAATACGACATTCGATTACCAAAAAAAAAAAAACTTTACGTTTAATACTACAAAAATCAACATATTTTAACGTATTGGAGCGAAGTAAAGTAAGCGCATCTCTCCTTAAAGGTCAACAGTGCACAAATTTAACAATATGTTCATTCGTGAACAGCAAGCATTGCCATAATAGCGCCTTTGTATATTTGCACTGACCATTAATATAAGCTGCAATATTAGCTAAGATATTAAGCTATAATGAGCACTGCAAAAAAGAAAACAACTTACTTTGTCAAAAACGCACAACACACAGTTACAAAAGGTAACAGCAAACTATAACCCAGAAAAACGTAAAACAAGCAGGCAGAGCCTGTGAGCGGCGCGCGTCACAATGCAAGAGCAAAACGCCGTGCACATGCGCATTAGTCTTGTGGGCGTGTCTTGCCAGGTTAAGTATGAAGCAGGGGCGTTTATACAGGGTGGTCCAGGTCTAATTATGCAGATCCAGATCGTCTGGATGACTTTGATTTATGCGGGGACGATTCCAGTTTGGTGCAAAGGCGATTCTTCATGTCGTCAGTTTAGACACTTCTCGATGGTCCGGGATTTTTTGCAGGTGATTTTCTATGTAATAAACTGAATAAGTTATAGCGTAATGAAAATTGCATAATTAGATCTGGACCACCCTATACATAAACTGTTACTGTTCTTACACCTACCCGGGGGTTGTTTCCTGCCTTGCGCCCTGTGCTGGCTGGGATTGGCTCCAGCAGACCCTCGTGACCCTGTAGTTAGGATATAGCGGGTTGGATAATGGATGGATGTTCTTATACCGCGATGAAGCGGAGACAACAATGCCGGTAGGTAGACGTTAAAGGCTCAGTAACCATTACCAAGTGCAGGGAGATGAAGAAACAAAACCAAAGCAATCCATACTCGGAAAGCAGGAACTGAGACGTAGCCAAAATAAACTGAGAATAAAAACAAACGAAAATAAATGTGTGTGACAGAAAGTATTGTAGCACAAGAATAATTGTGTAATAAAATTCCAGAAATTCACTAACAAAATAACAACCGTCACACCGTTGGTGATGGTGATCGTGACTTCCGCGGTCACGGAGCTACAACATGGTGGTGCTGAACCCCAAACACTATGTGGTCGAGATATTCCAAAATGTAAACTTGGAATAATATATTCAATGTGGCAAAATCATCTCCAAATAAACAGATAATGCAAGGGACGCTTTATCTGCTCCTTCAGAACAAAGTCAACCCTGAATTCACAACAGATAACTTGACCAACTGTTGATTGACCATGCTGCATTTTCAATGAATTAATCCTGGATTTAGATGGACAGAAATTCTTTGTTGCTTTATAGTGTGGTATAGCGGATCCGCGGCTTCCGAAAAAAGGTCGGGTTTTTAAATCCGTATAGCCGTGTCGTTCTCCGTGGGCGCGATTGCGCGACCGCGGGGAGTTAATGAGGTGATTGGCGCGAGTCGCACGTGCACGCGTGCGTGCGGTCGTTCGTTTGCTTCCTGCGGTGTGTAATTAAGAAGCTGCGCCCACGGAGGCGGCCGTGTATGGATATATATAGACGGATGAAGGGAGTGGAAAAGAAAAAAAATAAGATAAATCGTGGAGGATGAGAGGGAAGGAAAAAGGATGGAAAACAGTAGTCAAGAGGTTACGATCTGGCCATCTGTAAGGAGGAGACGAACGAGCTGGGGCCCCGTGAAGGAGCGTTATTCTGTGGCGCTCTAGGAACTAGTTTGCCCCCCCTGAAACCCAGTGAGTGGGGTGAGCAGAGAGGTGTCCTCCCGTGGGATCTGAGGAGCGACTGCGGGTGCGCGAAGGATCGAGGGAGGAGAGTTGACCTCGGCGGTCTGGCAGTGACATCCTGATGGAGGCCAAGACGGAGGTTAACTGAAGGAGCTCGTGGTTGTTGGTCTCCGCTGGCTGCGAGTAATGGTGAGCCGGGGAGAAAGAGACGGAGGTGGGCTGGAGAGTAAAGAGAGAGAAAGAGACTGCGTTTTAACTGCCGCACATATTAACCTTGTGTTTTAAAGGATTTCTTTATTGTTGGTTTTAACCCCACTGGACACTTGATTTTATGGATTTATTTATTGAACTTTGCCACTGCACTTTTGCGCTTATTGTTATAATAAAAGCACTTTTTCACTTTTGGAAATATTCCCTCGCTTCATGAGAGATTTGTCAGCTCACCTCGGTGACATTATCGACGGTGTTGGGTTCAGGACCCCCATCAGGGGTTTGGGAGCCTGAAGAGGACCCGCATCGTCACATATAGTATTTAGTTCTCTTTAGTTTTCTGGATATTTATTACTTGCTACATTTACATTCCATTTACTTATTTGGCTGATGCCACTCTCCAAGGAAAGTGGCAACATCCGAGATATGACTTTTACTGCATTTACTGTAACCTCTCTCTATCTCTCTCTCATTCCTCCTAGGGCACGATGCAGAAAATGGCCGACAGTGGGGTAACTCGCGTTGAAATCGTAGTGGAAGAACTTCAGGCACTCGACGGACAGATTCAGAAACTCCTGTCCCGACGGAGATACCTTAGGGATCTGAAGGCCCGGCTGTTGGATAAACCGTCCTCACCATCTATAACCGGCGAAACATCAACCCCACGTTGTGCCGACCTCACCCCCGCGTCTCGTAGGAGCGACGCCGCTGATGACCTCGGTGGATTTCAGCTATGCAGGCGGGGGTTCAAGGCCAGAGCACCTCCATCGGCACAGGCGAGCATCCTATCCCAAAACCGGTTTGACCCTCTCCACGTCCCCAGCTCGCCTTCAGCCCCTGGTGATGTAATAGTGGTAGGTGATTCTATTGTTAGGAACCTTAATGTCGCATGCCCTAATGCAAAATCGTTTTTCTTGTTTTCCCGGTGCTCGTGTCCGAGATGTGATGAGACGTGCACCAGCAGTCTACGAGAAACACAAGGAGAGGGCAATTGGGGCAATCGTTTTGCATGCCGGCGTAAATGACATAAGGCAGCGACAATCAGAAATCCTGAAGGCTGATTTCGCAGCTTTGATTAAAGACACGAAGGAGAGGACCCCATCGGCAAAGATCTTCGTTTCGGGTCCACTACCTCTCGTCAGACGATCCAACGAGTACTACAGTCGGCTGCTACGATTGAACAACTGGCTACAGGGTTTCTGCAAGAAGGATGTCGGTTTCATCAATTGGAATCTCTTTTTGGAAAGGCCGCGTTTTTTCAAGCGTGATGCACTCAAAAAAAAATGAATCTTGGCATATGTAGCTATTATGAAACTATTTTAAGTTAACTCTACCCAAAACGTATGTTTTCTATCGCAACGTATTTTCTATTTAAAATAACCCAAATGTCTCATATCATATAAATCTGTTTAATTTATGTTCAAACAACACTAATGAACCTCTTTGTTTTAAACTAAGGCATTGGACGCCCAAACACGCATGTGCAGAAAACTACGTCGCATTGCAAACGTCAGTAGGGCGCCGTTTGGTAAGTGTTGCAGTCCGCTGTTTAACGTTAGTTTTTAACTGCATAAATATATTTTTGTAATTTTGTAATCAGAAATATAAGTATTGAACATTGATATTCAGTTTGTACTATGTTACTTTTTATTTTTATTAGAGGTACTGTTTGGTAAAAGGTTTTCGTACTATGAGTTTATTTTCCCCTCGGTTTTATTTTCAAAGTAGTTTCTGTTACGAACTTTCTAGCAGTAATTGCGCGACTCTTCTTTTTGAGGAACTTTGAATTATTTTCTCAAAATTCGTCATTTGCCGTTGATAGCAACTATTCGCTAATTTGCCTAGAGGCACATTTTCCAAGAGTGTTGATGTATTCAAGAATTTTTCGACTTGTCATTGCTGTTTTCTTCCTTGCAACTATTCGCTAAAGGTTAACAATTCTGATTAGACGAATAGAATTATGCATTTTTATGTTTCAGCAATCTAAAATTAAAGTGTTTAAAAAATTTTAAAGTTTTTTGGGAAAATTTCAGCCTTAGAGTAACTAATTTGAATTACTAATCCGAATTTTATAATCCTCTTCAGTAAAATGTCTGTATAGTAACTAGTTTTAAGGAAAAAAATAAGTTACCTTTGTATGTGTTTGTTAAACAATGTTTTAGATGCCCTTCAAATATTTTCCTTGTCATCATAAATAAAAGTATACTTCTCGAGATGGCTATTAGTAAAATACATTGCTGCATGCATAGTGTTTGATCTAAGGATGGCAAATATGAACGAAATAATGAAGTAAAATACTTCGAATAGATGTATAATTTGCAAGATAATTGGTCTCTTGTGTTGTGATTTTTGACAGGTTTCTTTTCTGTGGGTTTTTTTTTTTTTTTCTTTTTTCAACTTCACAGTAATTTGACTTTTAAGGGCAACCTCTCACTATTGATAAGTATACTTGTATTTTAAATGACTGTGAATAATTTTTGTTTTTATAAAATTTTTTTTTTGATATACGGTATAACATTTTAAAGTGTGTGTTATATGTAAAATTTTAATACTTTTTTGTACACAGTATGTTATACAGATACACAATTCTTCAGACTTGCTCACTCCTACTTTTATGACTTGTGTCCATTGTTACAAGATCTTATTTTGCAAAGTATTTGAAATTTTGCAAGATTTTAGAAACATAAATATGATTGCTACATGCTTTGTATTTTCAGATTAATGCAGAGTTTACCAGAATTACCACTATACCGCTGCAGTCAAAGTTTATGGCTCAACTTGATCAGTACTCTAAGTTCATAAAGGTGTTCAGCAGCAAAGGAGGGATTACTGGAAGGAAGATCAGAAACATAATGGCAGTAGCAGCAAAGGTGCTATTATCTCTTTTGAAACATTTTGTTTGTTCTGTTTTCTTTTCTGGAAGACAAAATCCTGAAAATCATCTATGCATTGTGGCCATTTTGTTGCTTAAAGACGTGCAATGAAATGTTACCAAGCATCCCGTATTTTTATATTAATTAAAATATCATCAGAATCCACATACTATAGCCTTAAGTTTTTGGAAGTCAATATAGCTGTAAAGGCCAATCTGCTTGAGTAGTTGTCTTGTAAAGAATTGTTGAATGGTTTTATAATTCTCTTTTATGAGGAAATAGATTGTTGAAGGTTTAGTGAATAGTAGCTCTTGTATTTAGAGTTGTAAGTTATCTCAGAAAACATTTTTGCTGTTCATGTGCTGTAATTGCAGTTTTTCCTTAGCAGGGGTGTGAATTCTCAACTTTCTATGTAAAGCAAAGAAGAAAGCCAAGAGAATTTGTGATTCAAGGACAAGTGTTTCTTATAGTTCACACATACAGTATATATTGTGTGTGGAATGAGTTTCTTGACTATCTGATTTGTTGAATAGCTACGTTTGCTGACAAACTTGGTGTGCATTGTCCTTGTAACTTGAGAATTCCATTGTTTTATCAATATATTCATACACTAAGTTACTAGTCAACATGTTTTATTTTCCTATAGAGTGACAACATTGATTTAAGAAGAGAGCGTGCTCTGAAGAGCCTCTAACTTAATGAAGATATCGAAAATGTTGTGAAGGAGTACTTGGTAAGCAATATAACAGTAAAGTCAAGTATAAAATCTGAGAAAAAGCACAAATTGAACATTAAAGTGTAGTCTGTGTTTATAGCCCAACTCATTTGATGATTTATGTCTGTCTGCTGTGGTAATTTTTTTTTTTTCCTCTGCTTTTCTTCTGTAGTCAGACATGGTAGGTTTATTAATAGAAATTTAGAAGATCTTGCATTTATTACAGTAGCTTTAAAAACATGAGGGTTATTTAATTTTTGGTAGGCTTTTCATGCTTGATTATGCACACTGTTAAAGATCGGAGAACAAAGATGACAAACCACATACCGTCATTTCAGTGGCATCTACATGTCCCTGAAGCATATACAGAATTCTTATTTATGTTACATTCTTATGTATGAGTCCATTTAAATAGTTAGGAATGGTTTAAGTGAAAACCACTAGATCTGTTGGTTTCCCAGGAGTAAACTAGAAGGTTATTGACGTAAAGGCTATAATTCATACATCTGAGTATTACTAATCTTAATTTTGTTTGTGTTTCTGTGTTCTTAGAATGGCAACCCAAATGATGCTGAGAGGGAGATTGAACAAACGGTAATGGGAATATATGTAATAAGAAGAGAAGGTGAAGATGCTACTGAGGAGGCAGAGGATGTAGGTGTTGTACTTGAGGGTGCTGAGGTTCTCAATGAACTGAAGAACATTATATCTGCTTTTATCATGTTTGGCCTGATCTATGCACTCAATCTGAGCTACCCTCATGATTTAAAATTCACATTTGAAGTTATTCAGAAGATCATAATGAACATGGATGGGCAAAAGCTTTCTCCAAAAGTGCAAGCACTTAAAATTAAAATGCTTCAGTGATCATCACACACACAATGAAGATATTTTCTTTTGTATTCTGATTTTTTTTTTTTTTTTTTTTTTTTTTTTTAAATATATACAAATTAGAAATGGTTAAACACAGAGAGGCAGAACTTTTTGGTTTCCTTCAAAAGTATTTTTATTGTGCAGCTTTTTGCCTCTGACCATTTAAAGGACATTTTTGAATTGATGTTTTTCCCCAGGAGAAAAAATGTTTTTTACTGGCCTAATTATTAGACATACTGAAAGCTTAAAATGCTTGTAAAAATGTGTGATTTGTGTAAATTGTAAACCGATGTGAATTGTGTATATTGAAAAGCAAATATTCATTGAGATTATTTAAAGATTGTACTGAACTTTTATTCAATACTTAAACAATCATAATGTTAGCTTCTGTCTGTTTGTACATTATTTACACTTTATAACGGAATTGTAGATATTATTCTGAAAGTAAACAATAAGTAAAGGTCTGTTATTGAGACATAAGTAGCGATTTATGCAAAAACATTGACATCTGTCTAAGGAAATATTTAGGAATTCTTGTATGTTTTCAAGCATTGTTCGATCATCAGACTGATAGTAAAAACACTGTTCAATGAAACTTATGTACAGTATAACGGTTTAATATGAATATGTAATTGAGTGGTCTTTCAGCCTTATCCCCTAAATCTTTTTTTTTTTCTCATTTATTTTATTTGCATATTTTTGATAAAGTAATAAGGGGAGAAAATAGCAGATGAGCAGCTTATGGCACTTTAATTTCTCAAATCTCTGTTTATTATAATAAAGTGTTTGAGTTACTGTTGTATGTGTGTCTGTTTTTTGGGTGGAACTGGGCTAATTCAATTTATTTAGTTGGAGTGACATGATATAATTGGATGGAAATTTGTCACGTAATTAAAGTGTAAAATTACCATAAACTAAATATGTTGAATTAACATGTAGTGATTAGTTTAAGTGAAAATGTTTTATATGAGTTTGATCAATACAATTTAAACAGTTTGGAATAACTACACTAAATATAATCAATCCAGTTCAATTCTTTGGGATTTGAGTAACAAATATGGATGGCCTTATATTAACTAAATTATATTATCTTTAAATTACAATGTTCATTTCTTTGAAATTACTCAATTCAGTTACGTGGAAATTTTACACATAATTGAATTATGTTAATCTAAAGAATCATTTTTTTTGAGTGTGGCCTGCATCCGAACAGTTTCGGCGCCCGGGTCCTCTCCGAAAACATATCGAAGGTAATTCGTTTATCTTGACTATCTATCTCTGCTCTTAACCCCTACCGAAATGATACTGTTGTGCCAGGACATAAGTGTTTAATAGAATCTTCCGTTAAAGTGCACAACATTAATACTGTAATAAGCAATCTCAATGCACGTAGAAAATCTAGGAAATACGGCATAAACTCCAATAATCTAATTAAAATTACCATTTTAGAGGAACAATGTATCAAAACTATTAAAATAGATCACAGATTAAACAAAAAATACACACAGAGCGGCGCTAATAAAAATAACTTAGTCCCTATTCCAAATATCAATAACGCACATAGTATTCATCTCTGCACCTCCGAAACATTAAATATGGCACTATTAAATGTTAGAGCTTTAACTAACAAAACGTTTTTTAACAACGATCTTATTAGTGATAAAAAAATAGATTTTATTGCACTAAGTGAAACGTGGCTTAACTCAAACAGCGCGGCGGTTTTAATCGAATCTGCGCCTCCGGATTACAGTTTTACTCGTGCAGACCGCCAGGGGAAAAAGGGGGGCGGATTAGCTAACATTTACTCGAGCCGATTAAAATGTAAAGATGTCAGTTTTGGTAAGTTCAAGTCCTTTGAATATCTCGCCGTTGTTATCCAAGGAGATGCTCAAGTTCTAGTATTATCCGTGTATAGACCTCCAAAATGCAACGCGTCTTTTTTTGAGGAATTCTCTGACTTAATGTCAATTTTAATTACTAACTATGACACATTCCTAATAGTTGGCGACTTTAATTTTCATATAGATAATCAGTGTGATCTAAAAGTAAAAGAATTTATGAACCTCCTGGATTCATTTGATTTGAGGCAGCTCGTAAATCAGCCTACACATAAAGCAGGCCATACGTTAGACTTAGTGATTACTAAAGGACTGAAAGTTGATGTAAAGCAGATCATTGATATTGGTCTATCGGACCATTTTCTTCTACTTTTTAATATAGAAATAATGATAAAAAACACTCATGAGAAGCATATTTTTAAAAAACGCTTCTTTGACTCAGCAGCAGCTTTAAAACCTACAAACATTCTAAGCAATCAGTCCGTTTATAGTGCCAACTATAATAGCGAGGATAATGTAAATAGTAAGGTGGAAAAATTTAATACTAAAGTGAGAGCTGCTGTTGACATAGTTGCACCTGAAAAGACAGTGAAAAAACCCTCTAGTATTGTTATACCATGGAAGACCCAAAGAGTGTCGGACTTAAAGAGAACATGCCGCAGAGCTGAACGTAAATGGAGGAAGACTAAACTAACTATCCACTATGAAATATTAAAAGTCAAAATAACAGAATACAATAACACTGTCCGTCTTGAGAGACGCTGTTATTTCTCCAAGATTATAAATGACAATGCTAGTAATCCCAGAGTCTTATTTTCTACAATTGATCACCTACTAAACCCAGGTAACTCACAGGAATGCCTCCTAAGTACTTCCATTAAAACCTGTGAGGCTATCGCTGTATTTTTCAATCAAAAAATTAATGATATTAGAAATAACATAGTATATCCCTCAAACACTAAGGATCCTCCTAAACCCCAGCATTCTGTTATAAACAAATTAAACTCTTTCACTAGGATAGATTTACCTGATTTACAAAAAATATCTCAATTAAAATCCTCCACCTGCGTCCTTGACCCAGTACCAACAAGGCTTTTCAAAGAAGTATCGGGCGTGCTAATTGATAATGTTCTGGACATAGTAAATTCGTCATTAGATACGGGGGTCTTCCCAGACTGTCTTAAGACTGCTGTAGTTAAACCCCTTCTTAAGAAACATAATCTTGACCCCTCGGCTCTTGAAAATTTTAGACCCATCTCTAACCTGCCTTTCTTAAGTAAAGGTCTGGAGAAAGCAGTCATTATGCAGTTAAATGACCACCTAAATAAACCTGCTATTCTTGATAAATTTCAGTCGGGTTTTAGAATAAATCACAGCACAGAAACTGCACTCGTTAAAGTAGTAAATGATTTGCGAGTGAACGCAGACAGAGGCCATTTATCTGTTCTCATCCTCTTAGATCTGAGTGCTGCATTTGACACCATTGATCATAATATTCTTAGAAATCGCCTTAGTCAATGGGTGGGCCTCTCTGGCAGTGTCTTAAATTGGTTTGAATCCTACCTGACAGGGAGAAAATTTTTTGTTAGTTGTGGTAATTACAACTCAAAGACACATGATATCCGATTTGGTGTTCCTCAAGGCTCTATCCTGGGTCCGCTGTTATTCTCAATCTACATGCTTCCGTTAGGTCAGATTATCTCAGGGCACAACGTGAGCTACCACAGCTATGATGATGACACACAGCTGTATTTATCAGTAGCACCTGATGACCCTGATTCTATTGATTCACTAACACAATGTCTGACTTGTATATCAGAATGGATGAATAGTAACTTTCTCAAGTTAAATAAAGAGAAAACTGAAATCTTAGTGATTGGCAATAATGGATACAATGAGGCTATTAGAAATAAACTGGATACATTAGGATTAAAAGTCAAGACGGAGGTAAAAAGCTTAGGGGTAATTGTTGACTGTAATCTGAATTTAAATCGCATATTAATCAGATCACTAGGACAGCATTTTTTCACTTAAGAAACATAAGTAAAGTTAGACCTCTTATATCACTGAAAGATGCTGAGAAATTAGTACACGCGTTTGTTTTCAGTCGACTAGATTACTGTAACACACTCCTCTCAGGACTACCCAAGAAAGACATAAATCGTTTGCAACTAGTGCAGAATGCAGCTGCTAGAATCCTAACTAGGAAAAGAAAATCTGAGCACATCTCTCCAGTTCTGATGTCACTACACTGGCTACCTGTGTCATTCAGGATTGACTTTAAAATTCTGCTTATGGTTTACAAAGCCTTAAATAATCTCGCCCCCTCTTATATATCGGAGTGTCTGACACCTTATATTCCAAATCGTAACCTCAGATCCTCAAATGAGTGTCTCCTTAGAATTCCAAGAACAAAACTTAAAAGAAGTGGTGAGGCGGCCTTCTGCTGCTATGCACCTAAAATCTGGAATAGCCTGCCAATAGGAATTCGCCAGGCTAATACAGTGGAGCACTTTAAAACACTGCTGAAAACATATTACTTTAACATGGCCTTTCTATAACTTCAATTTAACTTAGAGTATCAGGATTAAGTTAAATTATGTTCAATTTCCTCATAATAACTATTCAGGGTAGCTCTACAATCCGTACTGACCCCTACTCTCTTTTTTTCTGTTTCTTTTTCCGGTTTCTTTGTGGTGGTGGCCTGCGCCACCTCCACCTACTCAAAGCTTCATGATGCTCCAACAATGATGGATGGACTAAAAGGCAGAATTCTACGTGACCATCATCATCAAGCCCTTCCGTGAGAACCCTAAATCCAAAGAGGACTGTTTCATTTATGTTAGGTAGAATACCCAGAGGGGACTGAGCGGTCTCATGGCCTGGAATCCCTACAGATTTTATTTTTTTTTTCTCCAGCCGTCTGGAGTTTTTATTTGTTTTTTTCTGTCCCCCCTGGCCATTGGACCTTACTCTTATTTGATGTTAATTAATGCTGATTTATTTTGTTTTCATATTGTGTTTTTTATTTTTCTATTTATTATGTAAAGCACTTTGAGCTACTGTTTGTATGAATATGTGCTATATAAATAAATGTTGTTGTTGACTGATTACTTTTTTTTTTTTTTTTTTCCCCCCAGTTGGACCACAGGCAGGTGAAGTATCTTGCTCCTGGTCACACTAGTGTCAGTGGTGGGATTTAAATCCACAGCCTAAGAGTTTGAAGGCCAAAGCCTTACCCACTATGCCACACTGCCTGCCTACTAGAAATCACAAGTGGGTGACACTAAAAGAGCTGGCCTTTAGCAGTCAGTGTCCCTTGTCCTCATGTCTGCTATGCTTGTCTCAAATTAGCAGTATTCAGCTACGAGGAAGAGAACAAATACCACAAGAAAGAAAGATTGATAGATGTGAAAGGCACTATATGATAGATAAAAAATGAGAGCAAGAATTAAAGATGTCAAAGTACAAATTTATTAATTTACACTTTTCAAAATGAAAAATAAGAGAAGAAATAAAAAAGACAGCGAACTAAACAGTGAGAGCAATTTAAGGTCAAAATAACTAACCGAACTGGTTGGAACAAAAACCTTCAGCCACGGGGGGGCGCCAGGACTGAACCCGACAGCCACTGACGCAGGATATTAGTGCCGGGACTCCGACAGAGGAACAGTACGGAGTGGCAGGCTCCAGAAGTGCACCTGTAAAGTCAACTTCGATTTCATTTTCCATAAACCAAAAAAAAAAAAAAAATGCAATCATAAAAATTCAAAAATAAGGCTAACAATAAATAGTGAATAAAACTATTAAGATCTCAATAAACTGAAAAAAGAAAAAAAAAAAACAAATTTCTTTCCAAAGGCTTTAGGCTTCACGGTTCTTGTGCAGAGCAACAGGAAGAACAATCCTAACAAGTTTAAAAGAAAAGTAAGCAACCGCAGCAAATAACTCTTCTTTATCTGAGTCACAGAGTCGGACTGCCAACCAGCACTGTAAGTGACCGACGCTAAACTGAACCCCAAGTCTGAAATGCCCTGCGCGTGTCCCGCCTGGTTGTGCACGCGCCTCACACTTTAAATCTTGGAGAGTCAGGCGCGCGTGCCCGCTCACATGTTGTCGAGGCGCCTGCCCTTTGGCGCGTTCACGTGTCATCCTACCCGCTCAGTTCACTTTTGTCAAGCGGCAGGATGTCCCTCCATTTCCAGTGTCCTGTGTCTCTGTAAAGTACATCTGAGCGGCACAAGAAGTTGGCCGCCGCTGTTTCCAGTCTCTTACGCAGCCGCTCCTTTAGGAAAGTTTATGAACACGTTGAAAACGCTAAGCTTCTTCAGCGAGGAGCGCCATAGCAGATGTAACCAAATTCTTTGCTGTGAAATGCCGTAATTAAAAGAATCAAGCTGTATTTTTACGGTAGTGTTTAGTTCAGTTTTGTACTGTAATCATTTATTAATAATAGTGGATATCACTCACACGGTTCTTGCAAACCGCACTCTCTGCCAACTTGCCCCGCCCCCCTGCGCCTGCATGAGTCTGTTCGTGTGTGGTGGAAGTACTCGATCTGCTTTGCGCATGCGTAATATTTTCCTCACATTTTCTTACACTACCTCCCACATTTCGACGCTGTCCGAGGGGCGCACATCGAGAAGTGGACGGTGACACGTTGGTCAGTTTCCTGAAGCGCGGTTGCACGATTCTCGGATAGTAAAAGGTACGTGCTTAACGTGACTTATGAAAGAAACAAGTGAGCGAGAAAAAATTAGAAAAGTTGTACGTGTTATACGAGCAGCACATTTTATCGGCAGGCGGTCGCGGTCTGGTTCTTCCAGTCTTCGGCTCTGGGCGCATCCTCATTTATACTTTAAAGAGCCCGGACTGGTAAGCCCATCGCTTGCATGTATTCCTCGGTAGTCCTTTTGGTTAGCCGAACGCCTTGAGTTCAGTGCTGGGACGTTTATCGTAAATGCGAGAAGTTCATCGAGTCCCGAGTTCTTTTTTCCCTGCAGAGTACTTTTAATCCGTTCGATTGAGTCTCGGTGTGTGCGCGTGCTCCGTTTTCACGGGGCTCACTTTGAAACGCTAGGACTGTGTAGCTGCACCCGACGGCTGACGTGATTGTCTAGTCGGCTCACTCCATGCGCTGTTCATGTCAGACTACGCGAGTTGGGGGGGTCTTGAAATGATATCTGGGGTGGCTTACCCAGGCTGAATGGAATTTTGTGTGTGTGTCGGGGGGCTGGTGTTACTCTGGATAAATAACTCCCTGGAGTCGGCCCTGCACTCATATAGTACATCGCTCGCCCCTCGGTCACCGTTCTGTTAAGAGCGCGACGGGGTTCTTTGTTCATTTAATCCGCAGGGTCCAGGGAGGTGTGGAGCTTTACGTTTGTTAAAACTGAATGGTGGGTGAATGGTTTAGGTCAATACAAAGCAGGGCTTTGGGGCGTTCTGGATAAAAGACAAGGGCGAGCGGCCCATTGACCCGGCCGACATTACTGTACATTGCACGATGCTCGCTGATGAATACGTCAGGTAATTTTTCTGTAGTCCGAAGCGCAATCCAAAGTATGAAAACTCTTAAAACGCTCGTTCTTTCATGGCATTTAGTGCTTCTTTACAGGGTCGCGTGGTTCCTTGTAGTACTTTTATTTCCTGACAAAGCACCATTGCATTCCGGGGCAGGTCCTTTGCATATGAAGTTGGTTCTTTGTACTTTGAAAAACGTCCTAAGACGCTGTTATCCACCAGGGGGCGCTCGTTCCACGGGAATTGAGTTCTTTTGTGATTGCGGCGGCGGGCGCTGAAAATAACTTAAAAAAGATGGCAATCAATTGCATTCACTTTTTTAAGTTCTTTCAACTAATAATAACTTTAAATTTAACACTGCTTTTTGAGTTGAGTGAAAATAAAAATGTAATATGAAATTGTTGGAATTAACTGTTACAAAATATTTATTTATTTTTTTAGGTTGAAACAACTCATTTTCATAATTTAACCCTTCGCAAATGTTTTAGCAGCACAAGACTTAAAAAGGTTTACGCAATTGATTGCCATCGTTTCTTTTAGTAAGCATAACTCAATATTCTTACCTGTTCAAACAGAAGTCATAAATGTGGAGAAAACACAAAAAGCACAAGAGAATAGTGGGTTTTTTAAATGTATAAAACATTTTTGCAATATTGTTCTTTATGAATAACAGCAATTACAATGAACATTTTATATTACCTTTATTTTCTCTTCACAAAAGCCTCATTAACACTGAAACTTATTTTACAATCAGAATTGTTCATTTTCTTCTAAATGTTTGCCAGTCACAGTATGTAACTTTTACCAAATAAGCTTAACTGTGACGCTGTAACCTTAATGAATTCTTATGTAAAATAGGGCCTATATAGTGGTAGCTAAATGGGAAAAAATCCAGTAAACAATGCTTTTTTTTGACTGATGGCTGGTCAGACATACATGCAAAACAATATGCTCTTCTGTTATTGCAGTATATAAAGTCGATGCAAAAATTAAAACATTAACAAACAGCACATTAACCTGTTATTTTAAAGAAAGAACTTTTGAGCAAAGTTTGAGGCCATCCAATGCAAAAAAACATTTGGAATACTTGAAAAGTACGGGGTGGTCCAGATCTAATGATGCAGATCCAGATCGTCTGGATGACTTTGATTTATGTGGGGACGATTCCAGTTCGGTGCAAAAACGATTCTTCATGTCGTCAATTCGCACACTCGTCTGGGATTTTTCTGGTGATTTTCTATGTAATAAACTTAATAAGTTATAGCATAATGAAAATTTCATAATTAGATCTGGACCACCCTATATATCTGAGCTCTTTAAGGTAACTTAGATCCAGTGAATATATAACATCTAGTGACATGCAAAGTCACCGAGATTATTTACAGCTTCAATTCCCTCAACAATCACACCAACATCGGCCGGTTCTGCATCAGGAGCTCCTTCATGCTTTACCACAGATATTCTGAGAGCTTAGTGACTGACTGAAAACTATCAGCTTCAACATCCTAAAGAAAACAAAATGCTATAACTAATATCAATAACAAATACAACTACAATTCAAAGGACCACAGATGCGATGTTCACTCTGAGTGTGTTGATGGAGAAGTTTAGAGAAGTCCAGATGGAGCTGCATTGCGTCTTTGTGGACCTGGAGAAAGCAGATGATAGGCTGCTTCGAGAGGAGCTGTGGTATTGTATGAGGAAGTCGGGAGTGGCAGAGAAGTACGTAAGAGTTGTACAGGATATGTACGAGGGAAGTGTGACCATGGTGAGGTCTGTGGTAGGAGTGACGGAGGTGGGATTACATCAGGGATCGGCTCTGAGCCCTTTCTTATTTGCAGTGGTGATGGACAGGTTGACAGATGAGATTAGACAGGAGTCCCTGTGACTGTGATGTTTGCTGATGATATTGTGATTTGTAGCAATAGTAGGGAGCAGGTTGAGGAGACCCTGGAGAGGAATAAAGATCAATCGGACCACTGAGACAGAATACATGTGTGTTAATGAGATAGAGGTCAGAGGAATGGTGAGGATGAGGGAAGTAGAACTGGTGAAGGTGGATGAGTTTAAATATGTGGGATCAACAGTACACAGCAATGGGGATTGTGGAAGAGAATTGAAAAAGAGAGTGCAGGCAGGGCGGAGTGGGTGGAGAAGAGTGTCAGGAGTGATTTGTGACAGACAGCTATCGGCAGGAGTGAAAGGGAAGGTCTACAGGACGGTAGTGAGACCAGCTATGCTATATGGGTTGGAGACAGTGGCACTGACCAGAAAGCAGGAGACAGAGCTGGAGGTGGCAGAGTTAAAGATGCTAAGATTTACATTGGGTGTGACGAGGATGGGTAGGATTAGAAATGAGGACATTAGAGAGTCAGCTCAGGTGGGAGACAGTCAGAGAGGCGAGATTACGTTGGTTTGGACATGTGCAGAGGAGAGATGCTGAGTATATGAGAAGGATGCTAAGAATAGAGCAGCCAGGGAAGAGGAAAAGAGGAAGGCCTAAATGAAGGTTTATGGATGTGGTGAGAGAGGACGTGCAGGTGATGGGGGTAACAGAACAAGATACAGAGGACAGAAAGATATGGAAGAAGATGATCTGCTGTGGAAACCAGTAATGAGAGCAGCCAAAAGAAGACTAAGAAAGGCTCCACTGAAAAATAAACACTTCAACAGTTCCTTGTCCTACACTGGCACTGCTGCCTGAGAAGAATTTTAATCTCTGGTTGCAAAGCAAAACAATTTCTGATTGTGAAAAGTACCAAACAATATCGAAGTGTTTTGTGAGAAGGTCTCCGATTATTAATGTTGTATAATCCAGATGGATGACGTCCAGTGTAGAGGGCATCTACCCAACAAATGCAATCAATTATTTTTTTTTATTCAAACCTATTCCAGATTTGCCTTGGCCATTTCTTGGGTTTCCATATGTGTTATTTTTGACATGCAACAGGACACTCTACTGTCAAAGCAACGAAAACCGAAAGTAATATAAACGAGTGAGTTCATTGACTTTTATAGCTCACAGTCTTCTAACAAGTGAGTCGGCAGGCCATGATTGAGACAAATGCAACTGCTTCTAAACAAGAAAGAAGACAAACAAAAATGAAATTGTGTTGAGAAAAGAAAATGTGTTTATGGGCAGTCAGTCCAGGAGAGCAGGGCAGAGCTTGTTAGTGGGAGCTGTGGGACTTGATGACACGTCCAGGTGGCAGTGAAGGACAAACTCCATGGCCTGTCTAGGAGTTCAACTGCACCAAATTGACTAAAATGAAGAATAAAACAATAATAAGACTAACCTTAGCACCTTAATGGTAGGTAGAATTCCCAGTGTGGACTGGGTGGTCTTTTGCCCCAAACCCCTGCTTTTTTTTTTCTTCTCCAGCATCTTGCCCCTGCACATTTTTTTTGGTGTCCTCCCTGGACATCTGACCATAGGACTGGACTTCTCTTAATGAACTTGAAAAACGTATCTTCAAATTAGGGTTCTACTACTTGTGTATCTGTTTTATGTACACGCATATTGATTCTTTATAAATTATTTTTTATATATTATTCATTCCGTTAAATATAACTGTACATTTCTATCTTGCAGGTTTTTGTTTTTATTCTTGTAAGTCTTTTTATATTCTGTAAAGCATGTTGAGCTAAATTCCTTGTATGAAAAAATGTGCTATAGGAACAAAAAGAATAAAGTACCGTCATGTTTCTTTGAACTTAATCTACTTCTAAATCCATTTGATTTTAAATATGATCTCGAAAATTTCACAATCATTTTCTATAATTGTGCAGCTTGTTTTCCAGTTGGAATTGAACATTTCCTTATATGTTGTACCGGCTTCAACTCTTCGTTTTTGCGCACCTCAAACAGTTGCGTGTGTCCAGCCATTTTCGCTCTAGCCTTTGCTATTTGTTATTCCTAAGATTCTGCATTTGGTCCTCTGTACCCACAGTTCTTAAAAAATAAATAGATAAAAAAATATTAAAGTCTCTCCGCGCTTTTGCCGTTCAGCCTACTGACGCCCGCCTTTCGTATTCTGTCTCTCGCAGCCGCTCGTGCACGCGCCGCTCGCTCCACACACAAAAGCGCACGCGCTTTACGCCGTCCCCGCTAGTCTTGCGCCTTTTTTCCCTTCGCCTCGGCACACTTGGGCAGCGGCTTCATTTAGCACTACAAGAGCCGCGTGGTCTTGGGAATGGCTCCAGAAATGGAAAAAGAGGGTTGAAGTAACTTTTTAAACTACATTTCTGAGGTGAGTCCATCGTGCTGATCTGCCTGGAAGTTTGCACTCTGAATATATAGGTAAATGTGTAGGAACATTAACCTTTTCTTAATAGTACTAGGGTGTTGTACCGTGTTAGCCATTATGAATGTAGAGAAAAGCCAAGCAAAATGACACCTTTTATTGGCTAACTAAAAAGATTACAATATGCCAGCTTTCGAGGCAAAGAAGAAAGGGCCTGAGTTGCCTCGAAAGCTTGCATATTGTAATCTTTTTAGTTAGCCAATAAAAGGTGTTATTTTGCTTGGCTTTTCTCTCCCTTTTCTTAATGAACAGTTTCTTTATTAGGTATAAATGAATAGTTTTATATCAAAAAGAAAGAGTCTGTAAGCTTTATAGGTGATTAAGTGTTTGTTTGGTGAGGCCAGCAGGGGGCGTTTGCCCTGTGGTCTGTGTGTGGATCCCGATGGCTCAGTGCAGTGACTGGGACACAGTGCTGTATTAATGGCACCGCCTTTCGGATCAACAACAACATTTATTTCTGTCGCACATTTTCATACAAATGATGATCCTCAAAGTGCTTTACAGGATGAAGAAAGAGGAAAGAAAGACAAAATAAATAATTAAAATTAGGGAACACTAATTCAGCTGACCCCTGTGACCCTGTAGTTAGGATATAGTAGGTTGGATGATGGATAATTAACGTAGAGTAAAAGTAAGGTCCAATGGCCAGGGAGGACAGAAAAAAGCAAAAAAACTCCAGACAGCAGGAGAAAAAAATAAAATCTGCAGGGGGTCCAGGCCATAAGACCACTCAGCCCCCTGTAGGCATTCTACTGAACATAAATGACCTCAATCAGTCCTCATTGTATTCAGGGTTCTCATGACGGTCATGTGGACTTCTGGCCTTTAATCCATCAATGTGGGGACATCACGGTGCTTTGATCGGGTGGTGGTGGCGCAGATCACCAGCAAAGAAAACCGGAAAAAAAACAGAAGA
The DNA here is from genome assembly GCA_026402145.1 of Polypterus bichir lapradei. NCBI lineage: Eukaryota > Metazoa > Chordata > Cladistia > Polypteriformes > Polypteridae > Polypterus > Polypterus bichir. The sequence goes on from JANRMT010062791.1 coordinate 199,014,156, forward strand.
TAAATTAAGGGTTAGTATGGATTTCGGAGCCACCATGAATGATAATGAGATGCAAAATTGAGGTCCTGAGTCATTGTGGTCATTAAGATCCCTGGATCCTCTTCATAAAGTGTAGGGTGTATCCCGATGTGCTGGCTAATTTGCCCGACATGGTGTTTTCTTTTAGAAGCAAAAGCTCCCTAATTGGAATAAGTTCTTTTAAAATTGCGGCATTTTAAATAACCAGAAACTATATAGATATAATGTAAAAGACGATATCCCTCCCATAGTGATACGGCAGTAAAAATCACATAAGAGTGAATAACTTGGCTTTCTTTAATGACGATTTACGCAGGCATTACAGGCGGGAAGCCATAATAGCATGACAATATCAAGGTGGGATCTTGATCTTTACAGTCTGCCATTTTTCGTCGCTGCGCTGGAAGCCTTTTCGGGACAAATGTCAATATCACCCATACATCCGTCCATTGGCTTCGAAGGATTTGACTGCTTCCATCATATTTATACTGTCTTCTTCACATGCAGGCCCCTCTCTGGTCTCCAAACATGGAAAGGAAAGGACTCAACCCCATCTCCAAAATACTGGAATAGCACAATGCCTACCCTCGCAGTTGTCCCCTTCATTCTCCAAACTGCTAGACTAGTGGTTTCTAAATGCAGCGCCTAGCCCCCTGTGTGCCAGATTTGGCCGGCCCATGTGAATGAATCCATAAAACAATTTCTTGTACAGAGCACAGTGACATTAAACTTGCATTTGTGTTACACATGGCCATGTCATTTTGCCCCCCCAGTCATCCCCTGTGTCTAACTGGCTATCTCTCTCACCACTTCACCACCTAATCGCTAATTACAACTCAAAGACACATGATATCCGATTTGGTGTTCCACAAGGCTCTATCCTGGGTCCGCTGCTCTTCTCAATCTACATGCTTCCGTTAGGTCAGATTATCTCAGGGCACAACGTGAGCTACCACAGCTATGCTGATGACACACAGCTGTACTTATCAGTAGCACCTGATGACCCCGATTCTATTGATTCACTAACACAATGTCTGACTTGTATCTCAGAATGGATGAATAGTAACTTTCTCAAGCTAAATAAAGAGAAAACTGAAATCTTAGTGATTAGCAATAATGGATACAATGAGGCTATTAGAAATAAACTGGATACATTAGGATTAAAAGTCAAGACGGAGGTAAAAAGCTTAGGGGTAATTGTTGACTGTAATCTAAATTTTAAATCGCATATTAATCAGATTACTAGGACAGCATTTTTTCACTTAAGAAGCATAGCAAAAGTTAGACCTCTTATATCACTGAAAGATGCTGAGAAATTAGTTCACGTGTTTGTTTTCAGTCGACTAGATTACTGTAACGCACTCCTCTCAGGACTACCCAAGAAAGACATAAATCGTTTGCAACGAGTGCAGAATGCAGCTGCTAGAATCCTAACTCGGAAAAGAAAATCTGAACACATTACTCCAGTTTTGATGTCACTACACTGGCTACCTGTGTCATTCAGGATTGACTTTAAAATACTGCTTATGGTTTATAAAGCCTTAAATAATCTCGCCCCTTCTTATATATCGGAGTGTCTGACACCTTATATTCCAAATCGTAACCTCAGATCCTCAAATGAGTGTCTCCTTAGAATTCCAAGAACAAAACTTAAAAGAAGTGGTGAGGCGGGCAGGTGGCCTTCTGCTGCTATGCACCTAAAATCTGGAATAGCCTGCCAATAGGAATTCGCCAGGCTAATACAGTAGAGCACTTTAAAACACTGCTGAAAACATATTACTTTAACATGGCCTTTCTATAACTTCAATTTAATTAAAATTCATTATAATAACTATTCATGGTGGCTCTAAAATCTGTACTAACCTCTACTCTCTCTTCTGTTTCCTTTTCCGGTGTCCTGTGCCACCACCATCTACTCAAAGCACCGTGATGTTCCAACAATGATGGATGGATTAAAAGCCAGAAGTCTACATGACCATCATCATCAAGTGACTCCATGAGAACCCTAACTACAAAGCGGACTGTTTCATTTTTGTTAGGTAGAATGCCCAGAGGGGACTGGGTGGTGCCGTGGCCTGGACCCCCTGCAGATTTTATTTTTTTTCTCCAGCCGTCTGAAGTTTTTTTGTGTTTTTTCTGTCCACCCTGGTCATCAGACCTTACTCCTTTTCTATGTTAACTAATGTTGTCTTATTTTAATTTCTTATTTTGTCTTTTATTTTTCTTTTCTTCATTATGTAAAGCACTTTGAGCTACTTTTTTGTATGAAAATGTGCTATATAAATAAATGTTGTTGTAATGTGTGGTAAGCATACTGGTGCCAAAATGGCTGCGGTCACATCATCCAGGTGGATGCTGCACATTAGTGGTGGCTAAAATGGCTCCCCGCTCACTATGTAAGGTGCTTTAAATAGTAAGAAAAGTGCTATATAAATGTAAAGAATTATTATTTTTAGAGTGTATAAGTGGTTCTTCAGAGCGATGCCATATTTACACCATTTTTTGTTCCAAACCATCCAGAAAAAGAGGAACCTGAAAGACCCTTTATTTATTTAGATCCTTAACATAAATAACTGTGAAAAGATGACAGAGTTGTCTTATTACATTAAATCCTTTTCCTTTCAGAGAGAGGAAGACGAAGCTGCCATTTCCTTTCACGTTTTACATGGCTGCGACAGAGGAGGACGTGAATGCCGTGGAGAGAAGGGCTGTAAATATTAAAGAGGAGGAGGAGGACTGTGAGTGGGAGCCTGTGCACCACAAACAGGATAGTCTGGACGTTATTAAAGGTGAGGATCGTCAGTGGGGGACAGCGGACATCAAGGACGAGCCCGAGGAGAAGCCTGTCATCCGTGACCTGCAGGACTGTAAGCACACGGGCCGAGTCAAGAAAGAAGAACTTCAGCCAGAGTCCGTCTGTCAACGTGGAGGTCTAGCAGGATCGGTCTGCACTCGGGGTAGAAACTCTGCTGTTCAGGAGCATCCTGCCAGCGTCAAGTCTGATATTTATGCAGACACTACAACCATTGATGACATGTCAAGGAGACCACCTGAAGGGCAGCCATCATTTGCAAGTCAGCCTGGGGAAGGTGAGTGGAGACTTAAAGAGAACAAACAGGGGAGTTGAACGAGTCAATAGACCCTCGTTGAGATATTAGATTTGTTGATGTAAACCGATCATATCAGACTTTTTACCTTCAATTATGTTTTAACAGCAATGTTTACTCATTTATACTTATAGAGAAAATCATTACACATAAAACACTATCAGTGTCTCAGAGTGGAGTCCAAGTTCAGAACAGTTATGGTTAAACTTTATAATGGACTTGTGAGGCCTCATCTAGAGCACTGCATGCAGGTTGGGGTCTCCATATTACACAAAAGACCCCAATATACCCCTCATCTGTCCTCTGCACAGGTCCAAACCAACGCAATCTCGCCTCTCTGACTTTGTCTCACAACCGTCCAACCTGAGCTGACCCTCTAATGTCCTCGTTTCTAATCCTGTCCATCCTCGTCACACCCAATGCAAATCTTAGCATCTTTAACTCTGCCACCTCCAGCTCTGATAAACGAAGAAAGGTTACGTCAGGAAGGGCATCCAGTTTAAAATTTTGGCAGATCAATATGCGGACAATAATACAAAAATTTCCCATGTGAAAGCTATGAAGAGAGTCCCATTTATTGATTGTGATCTGCCTTTTGGTTTAGCTCTCTCTTCAGCAGGACTGCCTTGTACGATGTGTGCATAAGTATTTACGCCGCTTCGATCCGCCCATCGATCTCTGGGTCAATTCTTCCCTCACTCATAAACAAGACCCCAGTGTACTTTGGTCTTTTCCTGCCCAACAGCATCCCGAGCCTTTCATAGACTCAGAAAATAAGGGACAGGGAAAAGGCCCACAGCAGCCGGCTTTAACAAAACCTCTCCAGCAATTTGATGAGCCTACTTGCAAAATCCCACTTGAAATCTGTTTTGTAAGAAGTTGTACGCTGCACACGAGAAGTAAGAACAGTGCCAGGCACACAGCCAAGCCCGAGACAGTCCGACTCCTCATTTCAGGTGAGGCTCATGTCGTCTTCTTTTTCTTCTTTCTGTTTAATTTTCATTTTCCTATTTTCTTACTCTTTTTCTTTTTTCTTCTTTCTCTTTTTCTTTTCCTTTTTTGTTTTTCTGTTTCTTTTTTCTTCTTTTTAATTTTCTTCTTCTCATCCTTCTCCTAGCTGCTCTCATTAGGAGTTCCCACAGTGGATCATCTTGTTCCATATCTTCCTGTCCTCATCATCTTGCTCTGTAACATCCCCATCATCTGCATGTCCACTAAGCTTAAAAAGAAACCTTACATTAAGGTTGCACATAATAAGGAATGATAAAGGCCAAACTTGGCACAAAATGTGCAGGAATTTGTGTTTTCCATAGTTGGCACATGCAATAAAAAAATTTCTTTGTGTACGCCAACTGTGAGAAGACTCGGCTCAGCCTGGCCAGATGGACCTTGAACAGTTTGCTGCAATTGCACACACTTTCCATTTAAACTTCATAATAATAATAATAATTCTTTGCATTTATATAGCGCTTTTCTCACTACTACAATTGCAGGTTAAGGGCCTTGCTCAAGGGCCCAACAGAGCAGAGTCCCTATTGGCATTTACAGGATTCGAACCGGCAACCTTCCAATTGCCTAGCTCATAGTCTCATAGTAGTGAGACGCTAATCATTGAAAGGTATTTAGACGGTTGTGAAACTAAATACGTAAAATATTTTTTGTAAAAAAAAAAAAATATTATCCAAAATATAGTTGCTAATAAAAAGCAAAGTAAAATATTCTATTTTGTGATCCCACACAAATTTTTCTTTCTCATTTAAGATGCACACTTTTAGTATATTTACATCTTTTACCTAAAAATAGGCTCAAATTCCACGCTATAGACATTTTAGAAGATATTTTTTTCCAGTGGCATTTATCTATTGTATTTAGCAGCCAACATGTTAAGATTTTCCTGCGTTATCATTTTTTTCCATCGATATTTTGCTTCCTCTTTGTTCTTGTAGTTTTGGTAGAATTAGTTTCTGTCCTAATTTTGCATTTAGTTAATTGTTTAGAACATTGATTTTGTTCCACATCTTTTTCCTGAGACTCGATTGTCTGGACGTGGCATCGGGTTGTCGGGGAGCTTATCCTGGAAGTGTCCCGTTATGACATCATTCGTGTGACGCTTTAAATCCCAGCTCCATCTCTATCGGAGTTTATGGATAAATCAAACGGATTCGTGTGTGTGTGTGTGTGTGTGTGTACCTGTGTGGTAGTGTGATTTAGATTTCCCCATTCCTTTTGACTCTCCTACTTCTTTTCTTATGGTTTTTGATTACGTGAAAGATGGGCCCGGCTCTCGATTTCGACTTTCTGTTCATTTTGTTTGTTTTTTTCCCCAGTCTTGGGTGCACCACACTGACATACGTTGTATCTCCTGATCTCTACACTATAATTAGTCTGTCAGATGTGGCCGTGGGACACTTCAGTGGGCTGCTGTGGCTGGAAAAGGTTTACAGAATCCAGCAGCTGCTGAGTTTGTGAGGTAGGATTGAGCATAAGACAAAAATGTGTATAATATATATAATAAATTTACAGTGTAAAATAAAAGAAAATTCTCAAAAAAATAAACTGGATAAAGTTATTACACACAAAAATAAAAGTCAGAAAAGCAAATATGGATTCTTTCCTCTCTGCTTTATCACAATCTTAGCTTTCCCATGTTAGAGTTCAGTTCCACTCTGTTAGCTTTCTACGGTGTATTGTAATGACATTATAGTTTTGTCGCATTAAACCCTATTGTTTGATTTGATTTGCCCACCACATCTTGAAAACTGCAAGGCAGAACAAACACTTCACAAGACTGTGCTCAAAATGACCAGAAATAACACAGAATACTCCATTTACTTGTTTGGTTCAATGTGTAATTTTCTCGATAGTATTGTCAGTATTGGATTGGTACCAAAATTATTACATTGGTATCAATATCAGCTTTTGGTATAAAACACAAACAGGTAATCCCCAGTCTCACGGCTGCTTTGTTCCCCGAGCCTGCAAGCTTGTGTGCCTCCCTGCACCATCGCTCCATCGTACGTCTCCTTCCTTCGCTACACTCTTCACACAGATCATGAAGCAGAGCACAATGTGGGGTCTCCAAACAGCACGTTTATGCTATAATATATGTCTGATGAGTGTGGGGTCCCAAGCTAGACGTATTATGTGTATTGAATTGAAGAATACAAGAGCGGGGATCCACCTTAGAGTTCCAATCATTCAAATAAATGACTGAACTTGAAGTATTTAAAAACTACAATTAACTTCCAGTACCAAAAATGACTACATTCTGGTAATGTACTGTTTTCAAACTCTGGTTTTTCTGTTTTTTTTTTTTTTTTTTTTTTTTTTTTACTTGTATTTGAAGTATAGGGAAAGTACTGGAATCCCCCAAAAATTCCATTTCGAGATTTTGATGAATCTCGATGTTTTAGAGCTCCAATACCATTTTTGGAATTGTGTGTGTAAACACAATAACTTGAGTCCGCTTTTACTTCGGTCAAACAAATTTTGCATACAAGTATTAGGTACAAAACGTAGATATCTATCAACTTTTGGGCTATTTCCTTTAACCGGAAGTGGAACTTTACCTTTTCTATTTCAACTTTCCTTTTATAATTGAGTATATTTTAATTTGAGTTGACTTGTTGTTGATGATTCTTTAATGTACATAATATACAGTCACCTCCTCAAATATCCATCCCCATATCTGAGTATACAAGAAAGTCGAGGGGAGACCACTCCTGATTATTTTTTTTTTAGTATTATGCTGTACAACCTCAAGTAATATGTATCCAACCATTGTGTATTGTAAATGTTGTACATTCAGTGTAACATAACAGTAACTAAAATGAATCTTACAGATGAAAAAACTAACAAAATGTCAAAAAATGAAGCTGAATACTCGATTGGGCATCAAATAAATTTCCTTCCCTCAGCCAACCACACAGCCACATTGTAGACAGATTGTTGGGACTTTAATTATCTCTTTGGGGGGGCATTTTACCCTTTTCAGAATCTGAAAAATTACTATAATGAAAAATAACATTCTGAAACACACACAAAAAAAAGGAGAAAAACTTTTGATTTGGCTAAGGACGAGACCAGTGCCAGTGAGGCACTATAAAAGTGTATTGTGCCAAGTGTGAAAGCTTTTCGGGACATACTTCAGCTGACGTCCTCAATGCTAGCGTGTCACAGAGCGGATGTTCAGAGTTGTTCATAATGGCCATCAGCTTTGTCTTCATTGTCTGCTCCACTACTACCTCCAGCGGGTCCAGAGGGCGTCCCCATAACTGAGCCTGCTTCTTTAATCAGCTTGTTTATTCAGTGGGCCTCTCCTGAGACTCCTTTAGAATCGCATCTTATCTAGAGTGTTCCTTGAAACCGATTGTACTGAACAGTCGTTTAGATGTGGAGCTGGTAGTGCTGGGTGGTATACCGGTTCATATCAAAAACCGTTTATTTTTGTTATGATATGAATTTTTCTTATACTGGAACACTGGTTTAAATAGCCTAAACAACAAGTGGAACGTGCGCAGCAGGAAACTGTTTAAGGGGGGACCTTTTTCCACTGCTACACAGCTAAACATGCCTGCAACGGAGTACATGCGTTAGTGGAGGTATTGAGCGGTAAAAATGGACAGACAACATTCCTAAATGGAAGCTGTAGCAGACGATAAAGTTGACCATGATGACACAGAAGATCATTTGACGAAAAAAGGTGCCCTGTCTGTTGTCTGGAGATACTTTGGTTTTAAAAGGTCAGATGTGGACCATTATGTTCAAATGTGTGAATACTGTTTCTATACTACTAGATAATACAGCAAGCCAAGTTGTACTTGTTTTATTTATTTTTTTTTCAATACTGTGTCATGTACCTGGTTACTGTGTAATAGTGTGACGATGCCGGTCCCCTACAGATTCCCTCTTCCCACATGGGAGTCTGTTGAACCAACACCATCGATTGTAATGACTGAGATGAGCTGAGAAATCTCATTGAAGCCAAGGGATGGTGGAAATTGCTCAACTGCTTTTGTTAAAAACAGTCAAAAGTAAAACCAAAAGTGTCTATTGTGCAGTGTTCAGAAAAATACAGTACCCAAATAAATAGCAAATCCATAAGGCCAGTGAAACATGGGGATAAAATCCATAATAAATAAATAAATTCGTTAAAATGTAGTCTCTCACCTCGCCTGATCGCAGCACACCACCTTCTGTCTCCACAGCTCATCCTTTACGGGCGTTGCTGGTGGAGCCTTTGCAGCACAAACTGGTTTCTGCCAAACCCTGTCTTGGCTGCCACCACACTGCGCAGCCAGACCGTCCGAGGTCAGCACACCTCCCGTCTTCCTTCGCACTCACTCAGTCGCTCACTCAGTCTTACATTTCGCTCACCCCACTCTACACGCTTAGTCAGTGGGATGAACCAGCCCCTAAATCGCCTCACCCTGCTGTCCCTAACGGAGCCCCAGCTCCTGCTGCCTTCACTTTCCTAGTGTCTGGATCATCTCCCATGACTGCTTTTTCCCTTCTTTAACCTCCTTGTGTTCTATCTTTCCTTTTTTCCTTCCCCCTATCCTGTCGGCCCATAAATATACGTGTCTGTCGACGCAGCGCCTTATTCACACACCGCAGTAAGCCGATGAAGCAATAGAGAACAGTCGGGTGCGACTCACCCGAATCACCTCATCAACTCCCCACGGTTGTGCAATCGTGCCCACGGAGACAGACATGGCGAACTGGATTTAAAAACGGACCTTTTTTTTTTTTTTTGAAGCCATGGACCCACTATACCACAAATAGCATTATAAATGCAAGTTGCAGTTTTATTCTTTATGTATAAAGCTTAGCTTGAAGCAAGGTCCATATTAATGCAATTTGCCTAAATGATGGTTCAGTTGTCATCACCAAGTTGCACTTGTTTTATTTTATTTTGGTGAATACTGTGTAAGGTACCTGGGCTTGAAGTAATAGTATTATTACTGGAAGTTGCACTATTATTTATTGTATTGTTATTATTTATTAGTTTAAATATTATGCAGTTTAATGATGGTAAAGTTGTTTAAAAAGTCACTTTAACGTGTCAGTGGACAGAGATTGTTAACATTAACAGAAAGGGGAGTTGGTTTACAAAACATATTTACTCTTTATTCCTTTTCTAAGACATGTTCAGCGCAATACAACTTTTGACAAGCACCTCTGAATATTTTACTGTCTAAATGCCTCTTTGGATGGTTGACAATATGTTGTCAAAGTTTATTTTAAGTTGTTTGCAAAATTTGTTCAATAAAAAGGTTCTATATTTTGACTGCAACTGTCATGCAATGTGATTCCTTCTCTTCATTAGTGGCACCTCCTTGAAAACGATCACTTTATGGGGCCATGCAAACCTGGATTAATACTTGTGTGCACATTAAAATATTTTTTTTGTAGAATTCTCATGACGGTGGAATAGGTTATTCTTAGCCAGTCTTCTGCAGTAATTGCAGTGGAAAATGTGGTTAACTCATGCATGGGGAAAAAAAATACCATGAAACCGGGATAATTTAGAAAAATACAGCGATATAGAATTTTGGTCATACCGCCCAGCACTAGGTGCTGGTATTTAAGCACGAGTTTAATCACGATGGTGGAATGCTTTTTGTGCATTTCCCACCAAATGAGTTGATATTCCTCCCTGTCATTAACATTTTTGTGTAGTTAGTGATTTTCTCCTCAATAGATTGCAACTAGCCGACGTCCGGCAGTGTAAGAATAGGAACGGAAAATGGTGAGAAAGGAATTCGGAAATCAAAAAGAAGCAAATACTTCTTGAAAGACGCAGTTGTGAATAGGTGTTTTGCTGGAGACGACAGATAATGAGTCAAAAGATCTAACCCTAGAAAAAGCCACGTACAACAATAGTTTTGTTGCATGTATGTTGGACTTCCTGGAAATGTGGACGGTAATATGATCATTTTGCTTACACGTACGTTATTTTCAGCGTTTTCTTGCAGCGCGTCTGATAGTCCTTTGTGTTGTTCCATGCGCAGATCTTGTTGATGTAATCTGAGATAACTGAGACGCGCGCCTCTGTTTTAACATACGCATCTACGACGTACTGTTGGAATAGTTTGCCTCTGGAGTGCAAAATACTAAATGTATTCCTCAGTGATAATCTGTACGCGTAAAATTGGCATTGAGTAAGCCTGGTTCGGTTGGCGGTTCTTTTATCGGGAATGTGTTGTGAATCTTTGTGCCAGCCAATGTCTCCATAAGGGAAATAAAAGAGGGTAAACCATAGGATCGCAATTCATATTGAGCGTGGAAATCTGTTTACAGGAGTTGCCTCTGGGATAGATGCAAATGTCCCTTTCGGCAGGGGGTTCGCCATCTTCTCTGACGAAAATCGCTGCAACATCGGTGTGACATGTCGGGGCATTGTATCGTCGTAAATCCTGCCTGTAGGGTTTTCCTCGAAAAGCATTCGTACAGATGCTGTTGGATTGGACTGAGTGGTTTCATGCATGTGTTTGTATGATTTAGCGAAGGGGTTGATTGTTCTGAGCATAGAATCTAGCTGGAGAAGTAAATTTTCGCTGCATGCAGAGTTTGCTTTATTTTATAAGCGTACTTCAGTAGCTTGCGCTGTGTCAAAAACTTACAATTGTCCATAACCTGGAGAGGTAGAAGTGTTAGCATATAGTGGAGAGATTTGGTGATACATTTGACCATGTATTTTAAAACAGTATGGTCCGTGGCCAGGAGGTTGAGTTATCTGTGAAAGAGGACAAACAGGAATCGAGAAATGTCGTGTCGGCTGCGTGTGGGCGGGACCGGTTTTGAAGTGGAAGCAGAACGAACTAGAAGAGAAATATATATGAGATTTTCAAATGGATTCATAATGAAGTTGAGCCACATATACTACATCCTTTTAACATGCAAGTATTTTTAGATGTAAAGGGAAAGGTAGCTAACATATTTGGGGGCAATGTGACTGGATATTGTAGTGAAGCAAAATCATCTCGAGATGATTGAATTGTCATATCAAACAAGCCCAAGAGCAAAGTTACCAAAGTGTAAAGCAAGCAAAAGGTGGACCAACACCAATAAAATGAAAGCACTGACATTAAAACATTGCTAGTTGTTGGGCTCATTAGAATTAGAAGAGCTGATTTACTGGTAAATGGCTGCCATTTATTGTGTTTCTTTGTCAACTACACACACTCACTTACAATTGTGCTTTTCATGTCTTTCTGCAGTTGATAAAGAGAGTGTCAGCCTTTCCCCATCTTTGTCTGCTAAGGTTTCTCCTCAGGATGGACCACAACAATCCGTGCATGATGACAATACAAATATATTGTCATCTGGATCAACGATTTTCACACCTGACTCGCTGACAAGTATAAGTACAGTCAAAAGTGAACAACAGGGACATGAGACAACTTCAGAGAGAGGTTTGAAAAGTAAATCTGAAGACAAAGGTAATCACCCGAACCATACAAGTCAAGGGTCATATTGCTGTTCTGAATGTGGAAAGCAATTTTTACAAAGATATAGTCTTGAAAGACACAGAAGAATCCATACTAGTAAAACACAACATGGCTGTTTGGAGTGTGGGAAAGTATTCTCTAACAAGAATATTCTTAACAGACACATGAAAACTCACACTGGAGAGAAGCCACAACCTTGTTCTGAGTGTGGCAAACAATTTTCAAAAAAGCATAGTCTTCAGAAACACAAAACAATTCATGTGGGAAAGAAACCATATAGCTGTTGGGAATGTGGGAAACGATTTTTAAGAAAACAGCATCTTGAATACCACACAGTAATTCACACTGGAGAGAAACCCTATTGTTGTTCTGAATGTGGCAAAGGATTTTCACAAAAGAGTGCTCTGCAGGTCCATACAAGAGTTCATACTGGTGAGAAACCCTTTGGGTGTTTGGAATGCAAGAAACGATTTTCAAAAAAGTACATTCTTCAGAGACACCAAAGAAGTCACACTGGGGAGAAGCCGTACGCCTGTTTTGAATGTGGGAAAGCTTTCAACAGAAAGGCTCATCTCGAAAAACACTCAAGAATTCACACAGGGGAGAAACCATATGGCTGTACTAAATGTGGCAAGCGATTCTTCACCAAGGACCACCTTCAAATCCACACAAGAATTCATACTGGAGAAAAGCCGTATCGCTGTTCTGAATGTGGTAAAGGATTTTCACAAAATGGCAGTCTTCGCCTTCATATGACAATTCATACTGGGAAGAAGACTTACTGCTGTTCTGAATGTGGCAAAGGCTTCTGTCAGAAAAGCAAGCTTGCCAGGCATGAGAGAACTCACACTGTGGAGAAGCCGTATCAGTGTTCGGAATGTAGCAAAGGATTTACAAGAATGTACAATCTTCAGGCCCACAGAAGAAGTCATCAAAAGTAACTTCAGTGCCCACCTTGATGCCATACTCCTCGCCTTCACTCCATACGTACTGAAAGAGGAGACATTACTGAGAACCATCCAGGTACTACACCACTGTTCAGTAGAAAATAATGAACTCCACCTGTGCTTTGGCCAACTGTAGACCCCTAAAGGGAAACCGTATTACTTTACTGAATGAGGTAAGCAATTCTCACAATTGACGCACCTTCAGTACAAGGCAGGAATTCAGTGATCTGAAGCTGTACAGCTCTAGCAGTGTGCACCTAGAAGAACAACTTCACTTGGTAAAAGAATTCAAATTACATCCTAGTGACATTTGGTGGGGGAACATCAGTAAAAAAATGTAATAAATCCATGAATATGCCTATAAATAAAGATAAGTAATCACATGAAAGGCAAGTACAAGTAATGTACCATGAAATACATTTATTGCGGCTTATTTCTTTATGTATTCATTATTTCTTTGTTTATTCATATGATTGACACTTCCTGCAGCATGAAATACACAATAAAATGCAAACATCAAAGCCGAGTTCTCCGTTTTGATTGGTGAATCGTCTGCAGAGTGGGACGTACGCACTCTGCTTGACTTGGGAATCCGGTCAAATATGACTTCAAGATAAAAGTCACCCAGAATTCCTAAATGAAGCAGTGACTTTAATTCAAGAAACTCTGAATTCTTCATTAGGAGTCTGCATCGGAGTCAATGTGGTGTTTGATGGCTCAGGGTTTACATTTCTGCTACCGATGACTAACCGATCTCTATTTAGATAGCACATTTAAAACAACATATGCTGTTGCCAAAGTGCTTTTACAATAAAAGAAGAAAAAAAAAATACAATTAACATAAATAGAAATAAAATAAATCATAAATAGAATTAAGGTTACGTAATGACAATGAGAAAACCATCAGTATTACTGAAGGTCACGCAAAGCAAGTGAATGGAAATGAGTCTTTAATCTCGTTTTGAATTGCAGACGACTCCTTTTTGTGACGAGGTAAAGAGTTCCACAGGCGAGGCTACCAAAGCCCTGTCTGTCCCCTTTAGTTTTACACTTGGTACGAGAGACAACTGACCAGAAGAACCAATCAAAAAAGAGTATTTGCTAGAATCCGCCCCCTCAGCTTTGATGAGTAAATGTAACCTTTTTCATTTCTGGGCTTATTTCATGTTGCATGTGGTGTATCTGAAGTAGAATGATGAAAAAAAAAATAAGGAAGAAAACAATGTGAGTGACATGTTTAATTATATATTCTTGGATTACATGTTGTTGCTTATAAGACGCATTAGAGTACTCATGTGTATTTACTTTTTCATTTATTTGTCCAAATATTCTCCAGTAACGCAATAAGCGTGGCACTGTAACTTTAATTAATGGAAATAAAAAATAGTTAAATAAAAAAACTACTGAAAATATAAACCTAGAAGAGGAACATGTCATCGGAGATCTAAATTCGGAAGAAACCTAGAATGACTGGGGTTACGGTGGATCTAAAAAGACTACGCATCCCCCCGTAAAACAGTTTCTAATTGGTTCTCATCTTTTTTTGTATAGATTGTAATAAAGGTGGAATAAGATCTGTCAGGATTTCAGTTGGTTTCATTTTTTTATCACTTGTCACACATGTGCGCATGGGAGTCGGCTAAAGGGCTTGAGTAAGGACAATTCCGAGACATACCGGGATGTGGCAGAGTTTGCTGACTCTCTTTCTCCCTTGCCTGCAGACCATTCACGGGAGATCCCACCTGGCCCTCTTGACGTCACTTCCGGGACTGAGCCTATGGAAGGAGACTTTGCTGGCTCCGGCCCCTGTGATGTCAAGTCCGGGCTCGAACCAATGGCTGAAGACCCTCATGAGCCCAACCCCTTTGACTTCACTTCCTGTCTTCCCCTTTAAAATCCTCCACCTTTCCCCTATTCCGTCGGTTCTGTTTTGTGCACAGCAGTGCTGTATTTATTTAAATGACTTTGCAGCCAGGAAATCAATTATACGGGTGGCTGCCCCAAACCTTTCTATGACTCTGAGTCAAGTCTGTGAAACACTAAAAAACCTTTCATTGTGGCTGAGGTGTGTAAACATTTTAATATCCACTGTAAATGAAAGTTGCGGCTGTGAAGCACAAGACATTAGGGCAGAAAAATCGTCTGAACAAAGAGGATTGTCAGGAGTTTCCCTTACATCACACAGTAAAATTCAAAAAGGTGTTTATGTATTGTCCTGCGGCTTTGATATTGTCTGGCCACAAAACAACCAACATAAACTGGACAGAAAGATGCACAATAGTTCATATACGACAATCGGTAAATCCCAAGACAATATGTCCTAATATCTGAAGGAGGCATGGGTCTCTACTCTGTTTTAATTAAGTCAGAACAAAGGAAACATTTAAGGCTATTAAATGTGATCTCAAGAAAAGATGAGGGTTAATTATAATACTAACTAGCCAAAGCCTGCCGGTGTAAGAATAGGAACGGAAAACGGTGAGAAAGGAATTCAGTAACACAAAGGCTTAGGAAACCACCGTCGCAGCATAACGAAAATAGCAAGGAGCGAAACCAATACCAATGGTCGAGAGAGTACCTTCCTGTAGCAGGCTACAGAAAACATAGACATATATAGACAGACGCCGCATTCACTATGTTGCCCAGTCGACACGATACGTCAGCGCATCCGCCATATTGCGAGTGGTAAAAGTGCCATTTAAACTAATAAAGGTAACGTTTTAAACAGTATCGTTTACATACAACAGATTTTGGCGAATCGTTTACATGCAATTATTTATATCCATTTATACACTAATAATGGCGATGTTTGATTTAGCCTTCTCTTTAGCCTCGAGAGCGACGGGGGACTCGGAAGGAGGATTAGAGATGGCGGGCGGGACTCTGTCGTGTGTTCCCCATGACGCGAGAGGAGGGTTAGAGTTGGTGGGTGGGGCTCTCTGTCTTGCACTCACTGTCTTGTGTGCCCTTAGTGAATTATATATAGAGATATAGATATAGAATAGAGATAACAGGAGCGATAATAATGAAACAGTGCAAAAATAAATATTCATTGAAAGGGCTGGGGATCCAAGAGTGAGGCGTCTTATTTTATTTAACTCTTGCTATCGTATAGTGCATCCTGCCTGTCAACATTAGTTATATATTTTAGACATCAGACACTAGAAGCCGCTGATGAACCCTTCTCTTCGTTGTCAGTCTGTAGCAGCGAAAAAGTAAAAGCAATAAGAGTTTTAACAGACGTCATTGAAGTGGATCATGAGTTTGTGTAACGTTAATGAAAATGGCCAGGAGGGGTCACTAGAGAGGTGAGTGTCAAATGCTTCGATACGATTTCCGACACAATTGCTTCAAATGTTTTGATGCTTCGTGAGGCTTCACTCCGCCCATCACTACCTGCAATCATAGACATATGTGGATAGACGCCGTATTCACCGTGTTGCCCAGTTGACACGATACGACAGTATGTCTGCCATATTGTGAGTGGCTAAAGTGCCATTTAAACTAATACAGGTAGACATGAAAACCGGGTTTTCTGATGAAAAAAGAATAATGTTTAAAACAGTATCGCTTACATACAACAGATTTTTTGGCAAATCGTTTAAATGCAGTTATTTATATCCATTTATACACTAATAATGGAAATTATTAAATAATATTAATAATTATTATTAAATAATTCCTTCCATATAAGTAATATTTCTCGGACTGCCTTCTTCCATCTCTGAAACATTTCTAGACTTCATCCTGTTCTTGCACAACACAGTACTGAAGTATTGGTTAATGCCAGAGTCACGTCACGTATAGATTACTGTAATGCTATTCTACCTGGCATCCCACAAAAATGTATCAATTGCTTACAACATGTTCAAAATTCTGCTGCCAGGATAATAACCTGCTGTTCTAAATCCGCTGAACATATTACACCGACTCTCTGTCAACTTCACTGGCTCCCTGTTAATTACAGAATACAATACTAAATCCCGCTCTGAACATTTAAAGCTCTCCACAATCTCACTGATGATCTCCAGACTGACACTCCTCTCGCTCACTCAGATCCTCATCTGCAGCTCGACTTTCTGTACCAGACGTCAGAGTCA
The DNA here is from genome assembly GCA_026402145.1 of Polypterus bichir lapradei. Lineage (NCBI taxonomy): Eukaryota > Metazoa > Chordata > Cladistia > Polypteriformes > Polypteridae > Polypterus > Polypterus bichir. The sequence continues at coordinate 199,030,781 of JANRMT010062791.1, forward strand.
GTGCTATGGGAGCTCGAGCGTCTCTCATTGTGCTCCTCAACTCGGGAATTCTCTTCCCTGTCATATCTGTCAGCTCGATTCAATAACACATTTTAAAACTGCCCTCAAAACTTATCTTTTCAAACTGGCATACCAAATGTGAATTTTGCACTGTTACTGCCAGTTATCCTTGCTTGTTTGCTAATTATTTCTTTTTGATTTATCATTCTCTTGTTTTAATTTTACTAATGTTGTTTAACTTTATTGTAAGGTGACCTTGAGTGCTAAGAAAGGTGCCTATTAAATAAAATGTATTATTAATTATTGAGATGAAAACTTGACCAATGTCTGCAAGTCAAAATAGTAAGAATGCAACTGGCAGTCTGGTCTTTCTTTTAACAGTGAAATGATAAACTCAATTACAAAAATAAACAATTTTATTGTATACAAATTGGCTTAATAATTTATGAAAACATTTCACTCAATCCTCTCTCAATCACTCTCTCTCAAATACACACAATGTGGTTACTTAAATATATACATTATAGGATCTAAAATCCATGATACAGAACTGTCTCACATAGCTTTTTCTGTATGCTGCCGCTCTGTAATGTGAGAGTATTCAGTCTGACAATGTGGTGCAGCCTTAGTTTGTGGAAGACCACTAAAGACATGAGCAGAAAATGATGGTTGTCAATTTCAAACTGTGTTTCCTCGATGTGCTCCTTGAGAATAAACACATCACCTGAACCAATCTCAGCCTAAACAAACTGATTGATCAAAGATCCACTGACAGCTTGCCCTAATGTCGACTGTCGGATAACACGCTCAGCTACTTTGACCACCTTGACTGGACCCTCAGAAGGAATCATCAAACCTCCTATGTTTTTTAATATGAGCGAGTGGTAGCTTTGATCATATGACGCCGGTACAGCATCTGTTACCAAACTAGCACGGCACACATCACAGGACAGCTTTCTCAAAATACCGTATAAGGGCTACCCTCCCACTGCTTCCTGAGGTGGATTTCTTTGGGAAACCTTCAAAGTTTGAGAAATGTTAACAGTTAACAACAATCTACATAGTTAGTGACTAAATACGTTTAGCCGAAATGTTGTTTGGAGGCTCACTTGAGCACATAAATGCATAGCTTTGCTATCTTAGCCTGGCATAGCTGAAGTTAAGATTATAAAACGGGATTTTCTAATGTCCAAATATAACCAAAACAATTGTTCAGGATCTGGTTTGGAGCGTACAGCGGTTTGTACAATCCCAAGCAGCACATTATTAATTACTTCACTCTACAGCAGTGCCAATCGCAATATGGAGGCAACGTTGACGTACAATGCTGCTGGTCATGTGGCGTCTAGTAATTTTATGTCTATGCCTGCAACCACAGACAGAGTTACTAGATGCCTCAATAATTATTATTTAATAATTTCCATTATTAGTGTATACATGGATATAAATAATTGCATGTAAACGATTCTGTTTTAAACATTATTGTTTTTTCATCATCAAACCCGGTTTCCACGGCTATCTCTATTAGTTTAAATGGCACTTTTGCCACTCGCAATATGGCGGACGCGCTGACGTATCGTGTCGACGGGGCAACACGGTGAATACGGCGTCTATCTATATATGTCTATGTTTTCTGTAGCCTGCTACAGGAAGGTACTCTCTCGACCATTGGCTTTGGTTTCGCTCCTTGCTATTTTCGTTATGCTGCGACGGTGGTTTCCTAAGCCTTTGTGTTACTGAATTCCTTTCTCACTGTTTTCCGTTCCTATTCTTACACCGGCAGGCTTCGGCTAGTTAGTATTATAATTAACCCTCATCTTTTCTTGAGATCACATTTAATAGCCTTAAATGTTTCCTTTGTTCTGACTTAATTAAAACGGAGTACAGACCCATGCCTCCTTCAGATATTAGGATATCTACTGCAACAGCGTCGTCCAGCTTTTGCCGGGAGTCTGCTGTGCGCATCTGGGTGTTTCGTTAATTAAAGCGCCCCCCCCAACAGGCAAACAGGAAATAAAATACAAAACATACACTGATTGCATTCAAATTAAACAAAATTCACAATATACAAAACAAAAGCATTTCAGTATATAAAAAAAATATCCATAGTTTTGAAAATGTTCACTAAAATAAAACATAATAAACTGACTCAGCCACATAAGCCCTGATTGAATTATAGTAGATTCTTTCGGATTAATATTCCAATTAAGATTGTTATCTCAGGGAGTTCCTAAGTATTTATTATGTTCAGTCACTATTTCTACTTCCTCCCCAGAACAATGATGGGTGAACATGCAGAGTTTGGTCTCTTAACGTCAAATCTCATTTCTTTGGTCTTTTTGACTTTAACAGTACGATGGTTCTTATTGCACCAGTTTACTAAGCAATCCACTTGATTTAAATAAAAAGGATCTAATAACATAACTGGAGCGAGAATCACATTTCTAGTCAGAGCAGGAGAGCCTGAACGGGCCATTTGTGTCTCACACTCCAGTCCAGCAGGTGGCGGTCGTGCACTTTCAAAGTGGGATACGAAGGGACATAAACACCAGGAAGAAGGCGCTGCTCGGTCTTCTGAGGTCTGGCGTTCAGAAAACCATTCCCGGAGGGTGAAAGGTATGTGCTTACGTTGAATATATACTGGAAAATAAATCTAGAAATCCAAACAAACGAAGAGAGAGAGAGAGAGAGAGAGAGAGAGAGAGAGAGATTGTAAAAGCCTCGTCACGCGTAGCACACGTTATCGGCAGGCTGTCGCCGTCTGGCTCTTTGAGTCCTCGGCTCAGTTCGTTTCGCATCCCCATTTATATTTTAAAGAGCCCGGGCTGCTGAGCCCACCGCTCCGTTTGTAGTCCTGTCGGTTAGCCGTCCGCCTTGATCTCCGTGGGGCTCATCGGGTCCGGAGCTCCTTTATCGCTGCCTCGTGCGATTTGCCCAGCAGCCTGTCTAAAGGTTCACGGTGGGCTTGAGTGTCTGCCGTTTTCATAAACGCCCTGGACGGCTCATCTCTTTTGTCTGTTGTTGTACGGGCACCGCACGAGTGTCCGCTCCATTTTTTTTTTTTTTTTTTTTAGTACTTGATCAGACTGCACGGATTTATAGCTGAGTCTGCGTTACGACGGCGCTATTGTGAACGTAACACGGGAGTTGCGGTTTGTATTCTCGACATGCCGTTTCATTGTTAATCGGCAATTAAGAAGGCTGGATGAAATAACTAATACGATTGAATAGGCCAGGAGTTCGCAGACCCCCCTAGTTGACACCACCAAATCAGACCGCAGCCCCCCACCGTGGTCCAACTGGCCTGATCGGATATCTTGGTTTCCTGCTAACTGCAGTCGCACGGCGTGATTCTGGACAGTAACAGACCTGTAATTCGACCCAAATGTTTAACTATAGCAGCCTATTGAAGCCTGTGCCATTAAATCATCACACAGTCGTTTCAGGCTGGGGTACTCATCCTTTTTTCTTGGTGTGTCACATCCAGTAATTAAAATATTTTGAAATACCTCTATTTTCCAGCATCGATTTAGATTGAAAAACTAAAAGTGATTTTTCTTTAACCCAAATATATAAATAGGCAGACAGAGAAAGGTGACAAGAAACTCCACTGGGACTCCGTTTAACACCAGCAGCAGTACTCCTGGGACTGTAACGGGCAAGTCGGAGGTTTTTTGTATGCTGTGTTTCCCCCCAAAATGACCAAAGTTCAGCAGTTCTAGCATAAAAATTGGGATTCAACAAAATCCTGACACGCTGAAATGATTCCACAGGCAAAATGTCTTCGTTTCTAAAAGTTTTAGTTCAAGTTAAACAGTCCACACAAAAAAGAGAAAATTGAAATAGCAAAAAGTTCTTGATAAGAAGAACTTTTTGATAAGAAAAGGTCAAAGCTTTTTTTTTTTTTTCTTGTTCCATTTCAAAACGTTACAAATCACTTCAGCACGTTTCTGAACCATTTCAAAAATGGTCAAAGTGTATTCCTGTCCCATTTCTAAGTTGAAAATGGGTCTTTTAAGGCATTTCTGAAATTGTTGAATTTCTCTTTTCTAAGAGCACACTGGTAAAATGTTTTGGGGACCTGAGCAGATCGACATTCCTGAGACCTTCATCTTTCCCTAATTTCAGGTATTGTATGATGGACACCAGTTGTGGGTCATTTTGTGCTTCATTATTGCTTGGCTGCTAATTAAGGAAAAATAAACTCTTAAAGGGTCCAAGTCAATTAAAATTAGTTCAAAAGAAGTTAATTAGAGGCAAAAACAGGTCACTCATTAAGAAAAGGGTTAGAATGTTCCTGGAAATTCCATTTAATTTTATAATTTTTTTTTTTTTACGTAATTAAATGTAGCTAATTGCAGTTTTACCTATAGCAATTTATTGCAACAAATATTAAATACTAACACTTTTTCTATGTTTTTAGCTGACTATAACTCTTTACGCAATCTTGTTAATGCATATGTAATCATGAAATAAGTGCGAAAATATCATTTTAATATAAAGTTTGATAATAAACAGAGATAAATGATTGTGTATTGATATTATCAATTTATGATGAGAAACAATGAGATATGATATTTGAGAAATATTGCGGAACTGGTTCTGATGACCTTTTCCTCTTAGTATAGGAGGAGGTCCAGGGGTGCGCACTCCCGGTTTTTATCCTTTGTCTTCTCCCTTTGGTTGGCATTATGTCTAGTCTGAGATGTCATTTGTATGTTGATGCCACTCAGATTTTTGTGCACACTTGGCTTCCCTCTGATGTCCTACCAAAACTCACTGGTGGAGTGTGTGTCACTAGTGTGGGATGAGAGGAGCTCACCAAATCTGTTATTGGATTTGTCTTCTCACACACTCACTCCAGTTAAGCACTGTTTAAGAGTGATGCCTACTCCGCCTGGCACTCGATTGTGAAGATTGTTGGAGTGCTATGAAGGGTGGGTGCCATTGTACACTAAATGCATTTTCAGTGGCCAGGACCAGCTCCTCTGTGGCCCATTGTGTGTCCACACTTATGGCATACATTGATTCTAAATACTGTAAAATAAGAGACAGAATCGTATCAAGGTTTGGGGTTTTTACGCCCCGTATACTGTAACAAAAAAGAACAAAACAGGTCTTCTCAAACAAAACTTGCAAGAGCTTAACAAAGACAAAGATGGCGGATTTGGAGGGACAATATAAAAGGGTGGACCGGAAATTAAACGTGATGGCTGCTGGGAAGGCATGATGGCGGATGGGAGTGCGGCGTCATCTTTTGGGGACCAGAGGGAAGAAAGGAACCTGGAAGTGGAGACTGTCGTTTACTCCGGGCGGTGTTATGGCGGCGTCGCTTTTGTCTTTTCTGAGGGGAAAAAAAAGGGAGAGAGAGGTTAGTACGCCGTCTTCGTCCCCTGACGGGTCTCCTCGCGCTGCGCGTCAGGTCCTTCAACTGCTCCCAATGCGCTCGTGCGTGACAATACATAGATGCAAAAAAAAAAGTTGAATGTGCCTTGGTGAGGAGGAATTCCTTCTCATCACACTAAAGTGGTTTGATAAACGTCCATCTGCTGCTCGTGCGAATGGCGTTATGTCCGTTAGACCCCTGGCCACCATAACAATGGCAGAAAAATAGGAGAAGTTTGAGCCAAACAGTAGACCCATCGTCAGTCTATAGAGTTTGTAAGAAAGACCCGACACAGATTTGACATGGGAGACGTGTAAAATTTAAATAAATTTTTATTTTCTTCACCTGTGGGGCACGTCTTCCCCGTAAACCCCACAGGCAATACACAGTCCCACGCACACATAAACCACAAATGTCTCTTCTTCTTCTTCTTTCTCCACCACTCCTCACCAAGCTTCGTCCTCATCCCACCCGACTCTGGCCACTGAGTGCTGGTCGCGGGCTCCCTTTATAGTTCACCCGGATCCCTGATTTCCGGCTGCACTTCCGGGTGTGACAAATTGGTTGCCCATACAGGCTCAGGAGTCCCAAATGCAGCGCCCCCTGACGGTACCTGCGGGACCCAACAGGGCTGCACCCAACTCCAATTCCCCGGATGCCCTGCGGGAACCTGAGGCGCCCAGCTAGCGTTCAGGGGGGAGGTATTGCAATGTCCATGGCTGCTCCCCCTGAATATAGTGTGCAGGGGCGTCCCGGCTGGAAAAGGACGCCAAGCCCCTGTCACAAGTTGAGCATTTCAGAATGGACTTTTCACCGAAATCTTTAACAAGCTTTATTAAATCATGTGGCTTTACAGCGACGTGAAATAACCTTCCCCAGGGCCGTCGTACAGCGTATACGTAAACACAGGGCAACTGCAAGGCGGGTGAAAAACTGCACTATAAATACATTTTAAATGAGTAGAAAGCGTTAAATTAAAAATAGTAATAAATGAATAATGCTAAAACAACCGTAGTAATAGAGCCCACACCGCCAAGGGGCAGACGCTGTTGCAGAGCTGTTTCTGATGGTACCGCACCTTCTGCCAGGTGGAAGTGAGAGAAAGAGACTACAGTAGAAGTCGGGGTGGTCCTTCACGATGTGGTGGGCTTTGTGGGTGCATCACTTAACGAAGGGCAGAGAGGTGCTAGTGAGCTTTTCTGCTCTCTGTGCTGTTTGTTGTAGGACGCTGCAGTTTGTAAACCAGATGGTGATGCAGCCTGTCACACACTGGCCAATGAGTTTGATGAAGACTGCTCTCATTTTCTGGCAGCGCGCCTCCTTGTTTACAATGATCAATAAAGAAAGGACGCGTCTTCATTTTTTTTCAAGCGGTATGTCTGACTCACGTTGACACAAACTGGCGTCTTGCATCTGACGATTTTTTTGTTTCCTCTGTTGCTGCCTGAAGGGGAGCACTTTTTGATCTTAATTTCTCCGTGTTCTTGAGATGGTTTTATAGATTTGATGTGGTCAATGCAAGTTTCTTTTCGTGTCCAGTCTATGGTATGCTGGCAAAACTTGCAGAAAAGTTTTCCAAATTTGTAAAAGTCACCGGGATATTGTTGTGCCTTCAATTTTGCTGTTACGCTCGTGTTTCTTAGTTTTTTTCGATGTAGTTAGGGTATCTGGTACTGCTCGCTTCAGCATTTCTGTCTCGTGCAACTAGCTAATTTAACGAGAAAACAAGCAGGAAACGCGCACAAACAGAGGCACGACTGGATTTCTACGAAGAGTTTCATTCACTTGAAAAACAACAAACTAGAAAATAGTATCTGAATGACAGAACTACAGATTATTCAATCTTTTAATTTATTGGGAAGTCTCTAAATTCTGCACATTTCCGCTTTTAAATCTAAAATCCTTTTTATGCGTTAATTCCGTGATTCCGTCCGTGTTTTCCGCATTGTAGAAATCATAGGGCCTTAATATGGACACAAAGCTGGGTCCCATGTGCCCTCCTCTTCCTCTTCAAGAGCGGCGCCACAGGTTGAGTGATGGCAGACCCTGGTACAACACCAAGTCATTCCCTAAGCCACCGTGACCAGTCAGACCTTGATGGGAAAGCACTGGCACAAGGAATGGAAGTTTTCCTGGATTTTCCTAAAGCCAACATGACCACACTGGGACTGTTCTCTTTCTTGCAAGAAATAAATGTAAATGAAGTACGTCCAGATATGTGGACAGTGAAAAGGCAAAGTTTTTATTTTCTCACGTCTTCGCCCCCAATTTTGTTCCTCTAGATACCATGATAAATTACACAGAGTTTTATGATAATCAAACAATATTTACTGGTGGCACAAGGGATCAGAATTTTTCTATAATCACTATACAGAAATATGCGTGCCGATATGACTATTCTGTCCAGCTCTTCAGAGCTTTTCAGTTAACAGAGTTTTTGTTGGTGCTGGAAACTGTTTGCGATGGTCGTCTTCAACTTGTAGGAGGTAATGTTTCTGTTCTTCTTGGTTTGTGACGGCTGAATTGAATGACTGAGTCAGTGCCACCCCTCTGTCCGCTGCATCATTGACCACTTTCAGGTGTTTGACACTGCACTGAGCTGAAATTTATGCTTCATTACTGTCCCATGAATCAGGATCGTCCACAAGGAAGTCCTGTGAAATCTCCATCCTGGACTGCTTTCTTCTCAATAGTATGCAAATGAAAAAATCGACTTGGCGCTTGTCTGTTAGAAGGTAGCTTACAGCCAGTAATGGTCTCAGAGAGTCCTCCTATAAGCCATACACCGTGTCGTGATTGCCTTGACCTTTTATCTACAACTGATGTCATCTTGCTTAAATCCTTCACCTATACCTGTTATGCAAATATAACAGTGTTGAGTAATTAGGACTCAGTAAGTTTATCATTTTGGCACAGTTTTGTAGCAATCTAAAGATGCAGATAGAAATAAGAAATAATCCCATTTTATAGGGATTATAGGACTACGCTATGCAAACAGCACGTTAACATTTTCTTCGTGTTGTCTCACAGTTCCTCTATTGTCACTCGCGTGGAGTATGTATGCCTGTTACTGATAAAATACTGGAGTCGCACAAGTTATTAACCTTTAACTTTGGGAGCTGTGAATGAAATCTGCCTGTATGAGCATATAAAAAATACCCAGTTTTTAATTTATTACATTATTTTACATTTCTTACACAAGTGTGTCAGCAACAAAAGTAAACACTTGACGTAGATAAACTAGGCATAGATAAAAATAATACAAATTTATCTTAAAAGCTCAGTTATGCTGAATATTTCAAGTACACCTGTCAATAACAAGCATAATAGTTGCATGAAAAAGGTTTTTACAATAAATACTGAGAACTTCAGAAGCATTGTGCCACCAGTTGTCGTCGTCTTCTTCTTTCAGCTGCTCCCGTTAGGGGTCGCCACAGCAGATCATCTTCTTTCATATCTTTCTGTCCTCGTCATCTTCCTCTGTTACACCCATCACCTGCATGTCCTCTCTCACCACATCCATAAACCTTCTCTTAGGCCTTCCTCTTTTCCTCTTCCCTGGCAGCTCTATCCTTAGCACCCTTCTCCTAATATACCCAGCATCTCTCCTCTGCACATGTCCAAACCAGCACAATCTTGCTTCTCTGACTTTGTCTCCCAACCGTCCAACTTGAGCTGACCTTCTAATGTCCTCATTTCTAATCCACCTAACCTGCATGTCTTTGGACTGTGGGAGGAAACCGGAGCACCCGGAGGAAACCCCACGCAGACACGGGGACAACATGCAAACTCCACGCAGGGAGGTCCCGGGAAGCGAACCCGGGTCTCCTAACTGCGAGGCAGCAGCGCTACCACTGCACCACCGTGCCTCCCAACCTGTCCATCACCATTGCAAATAAGAAAGGGCTCAGAGCCGATCCCTGATGTAATCCCACCTCCGTCACTCCTACTGCAGACCTCACCACTGTCACACTTCCCTCGTACATATCCTGTACAACTCTTACATACTTCTCTGCCACTCCCGACTTCCTCATACAATACCACAGCTCCTCTCAGTCACCCTGTCTGTCGTATGCTTTCTCCAGGTCCACAAAGATACAATGCAACTCCTTCTGGCCTCCTCTATACTTCTCCATCAACACCCTCAAAGCAAACATTGCATCTGTGGTGTTCTTTCTTGGCATGAAACCATCCTGCTGCTCACTAATCATCACCTCACTTCTTAACTGAGCTTCCACTATTTTTTCCCATAACTTCATGCTGTGGCTCAATTTTATCCCCCTGTAGTTACCACAGTCCTGCACATCCCCCTTATTCTTAAATATCAGCGCCAGTTCACTTCTTCTCCACTCCTCAGGTATCCTGTCACTTTCCAAGATTCCATTAAACAATCTGGTTAAAAACTCCACTGCCATCTCTCCTAAACACCTCCATGCTTCCACAGGTTTGTCATCTGAACCAATGGCCTTCCCATTTTTCATCCTCTTCATAGCTGTCCTTACTTCCTCCTTGCTAATCCGTTGCACTTCCTGATTCATTGTCTCCACATCATCCAACCTCTTCTCTCTCTCGTTCGCTTCATTCATCAGCCTCTCAAAGTACTCTTTCCATCTGCTCGGCACACTCTCCTCGCTTGCGAGTACGTTTCCATCTTTATCCTTCATCACCCTAACCTGCTGCTCATCTTTCCCAGCTCGGTCTCTCTGTCTCACCTGTTGGTCCTTTTCTCCCTCCTTAGTGCTCAACTTCTCATACAACTCGTCATTCTTTAGCCTTCGCCACCTCTCTCTTCGCCTTATGCCTTATCTCCTTGTACTCTTGTCTACTTTCTGCATCTCTCTGACTATCCCACTTCTTCTTTGCCATCCTCTGTATACTCTCCTGTATTTCCTCATTCCACCAGCAGGTTTCCTTTCTCTCTCTCAACCCCCCAACCCCCCCAATCAGATGTAATGCCTATCACCCTTCTTGCTGTCACTGTTACTACATCTGCTGTAGTTGCCCAGCTGTCTGGTAATTCTTCACTGCCACCCAGTGTCTGTCTCACCTCCTTCCTAAACTCAACCTTGCAGTCTTCATTTTTCAACTTCCACCATTTGATCCTTGGCTCTGCCCTCACTCTTCTTCTCTTGATCTCCAGCGTCATCCTACAGACCACCATCCTATGCTGCTTAACTACACTTTCCTCTGCCACCACTTTGCAGTCTTCAGTCTCCTTCACATTGACTCTTCTGCATAGGATGTCATCTACCTGTGTGCATCTTCCTCCACTCTTATATGTCATCCTATGTTGCCCAGAGGGGATGGGTGGTCTCATGGTCTGGAATCCCTACAGATTTTATTTTTTTTTTCTCCAGCCGTCTGGAGTTTTTATTTTGTTTTTTCTGTCCCCCCTGGCCATTGGACCTTACTCTTATTCGATGTTAATTAATGCTGATTTATTTTGTTTTTTTATTGTGTTTTTTATTTTTCTACTCTTATGTAAAGCACTTTGAACTACTGTTTGTATGAATATGTGCTATATAAATAAATGTTGTTGTTGTTGTATGTTCCTTACTCTTCTTAAAATACGTATTCACCACAGCCATGTTGTCCTCATGTGGCATCTTATCAAATGCTTTCTGATGAGTGAATCGCATGTCTAGTTCTATTCTTTCAGATGCAGCAAGAACAACAAAATTTCTTTCTCTTAAGACCCTTTCATTTACAGGGTGTCACTCAAACTGCTTTACGAGATGTCAAAGAGGTAGTTACCAAAAAAGAGAAATGAATCAAATTAGGTAAAAATAATGATAAATAACTGCCAAAAATATGAATATGAGCTTATGTATTGATATATAAATAGTAGAAAAGTTTAAAATATATCTAATATCTTTTTGTAAATCTCTAAAGGTCAATCTGATGATAAAGTCAGATGGACATTAAAAAAAATAAGTAAACTCCAGATAAGCTGGAGTGGGGGGGGGATCTTCAGGGGTTCAAGGTCAAATAACGACCCGGCCCCCACTGGGCATTCTACCTACCGTAAATGCGCTTAAGACATTCAGCGGTCTTGAAATTACAGACTATACAACAAATGTATATATCCAGCTTAGTTGTATCCTAGTGAAATGAAAACCAGTTCTACTGGCCACAGAGGTCAACTGGAGTACCTTGAAGCCTTGTATAGAAGCCCAAATTCTTTCTTCTATGGGTGTTCACCTGCTCAACCATCTTTCTGGGTGGCCACCTCAAAATATCAGGCGTCGTCTTGGCTTCCTTAATTAGATCTTCATGTTCTGCCTGCCGCAGTTCCCCGTCTTCCTTCGATCCGTCATTTAATTGCAGAACCTTTTCCTCCGATATCCTGGCATAGTGACACTAACCCTAGGCCAATGAGAAGCCTACCAAGCAGGGAACCCCTAAACTTAGCTGTCACCTCTAGTGGCTGTATCAGTTCTGCAAATACTCTTAAGTTCCTGCGTAACGCTGAAGCAACAACCAGAATGAAGACTCGCCAGAATTTCCCCCTCAACTTACGTAGCCTTGCTATGATTTTGTCCAAGTAAAGTGACTGAAAATAAGCAGCAGTGTCAAGAGGATGATGTTCTAGGCAGCTTTTAATTTCAATATATATATATATATATATATATATATATATATATATATATATATAAAATTATACGTGTGTATGCGTGTGTGTGAGTTTGGGAACCCCTCTTAATTCTTTGGATTTTTGTTTCTCATTGGCTGAGCTTTCAAAGTAGCAACTTCCTTTTAATATCTGACATTCCGTATGGAAACAGTAGGATTTCAGCAGTGACATTGTTTATTGCATTAACAGAATATATGCAATATACATCATAACAAAATTAGACAGGTGCATAAATTTAGGCACCCCAACAGAGATATGACATCAATACTTAGCTGAGCCTTTTGCAAATATCTAGATGCCTCCTATAGCCTTTGAGTGTCTGGATTCTGGATGGAGGTATTTTTGACCCCATTCTTCCATACAAAATCTTTCCAGTGCAGTTACTTTTGATGGCTGCCGAGCATGGACAGCCTGTTTCAAATCATCCCATAGATTTTTGATGATATTCAAGTCAGGGGACTGTGACGGCCATTCCAGAACATTGTACTTCTCCCTCTGCATGAATGCCTTTGTAGATTTCCAACTGTGTTTTGGGTCATTGTCTTGTTGGAATATCCAACCCCTGCGTAACTTTAACTTTGTGACTGATGCTTGAACATTATCCTGAAGAATTTGTTGATATTGGGTTGAATTCATCCGACCCTCAACTTTGACAAAGGCCCCAGTCCCTGAACTAGCCACACAGACCACCCCACAGCATGATGGAACCTCCACCAAATTTGACAGTAGGTAGCTGGTGTTTTTCTTGGAATGCGGTGTTCTTCTTCCGCCATGCAAAGCTCTTTTTGTTCTGACCAAATAACTCCATGTTTGTCTCATCAGTCCAAAGCACTTTGTTCCAAAATGAATCTGGCTTGTCTAAATGAGTATTGGCATACAACAAGCGACTCTGTTTGTGGCATGAGTGCAGAAAGGGCTTCTTTCTCATCACCCCGCCATATAGATGCTCTTTGTGCAGATTGAGCTGAATTGTAGAACGATGTACAGATACACCATCTGCAGCGAGATGTTCTTGCAGGTCTTTGGAGGTGATCTGTGGGTTGTCTGTAACCATTCTCACAATCCTGCGCATATGCCACTCCTGTATTTTTCTTGGTTTGGTTTAACAGCAACTGTGCCTGTGGCCTTCCATTTCCTGATTCCATTCCTTACAGTTGAAACTGACAGTTTAAACCTCTGAGATGGCTTTTTGTAGCCTTCCCCTAAACCAGGAGACTCAACAATCTTTGTTTTCAGATCTTTGGAGAGTTGCTTTGAGGATCCCATGCTGTCTGTCACTCTTCAGGGGAGAGTCAGAGGGAAGGAAGCACAACTTGTAATTGACCACCTTAATTACCTTTATATCTCATGATTGGGCACTCCTGTCTATGAAGTTCAAGGCTTAACGAGCTCATCCAACCAAGTAATCAGCATTGAGCCGTGACAGGCATTCAAATCTGCACAATGACAAGGGGACCCAGATTTGTGCACAGCCAGTTCTTCACATTTGATTTCATTTCCTATAACTAAATACTGCGTCACTAAAAATCTTTGTTCGGAAAACACCCATGGACTCCGATGTTCCTAGGAAATGAAAGACATACCACTGGCATCTTGTGTGTCGAAAGGAGAGTCAATTAATATGCAGGCTGAGAGGTGTTCACAAATTGTTTCATATGACTATGTGTATATAGGATGTCTGTCCACTTTTCACGAGAGAACTACTTAACGGTGGTGTTTTTTTTTTTTTTTGTTTTTTTCTATAATTTGCTTGAACATTCTGGTTGACTTTGTGACTGCTCTCATCATGCTAAGTATCATAGTTCACTTGCGGTACCAATTTATTTGTGCAAACCCGAGAGACAGACAGTGGGCCGAGGGGGGGTAGGGCCAGCCTCAGGGCGTACTGTACCTCCACTTAGCTAGCGAATGAGAGCGCTACTTAACAGATTTTAGATCGGATTTTTCTTCTATCATTTGCTTGAACATTCCAGTTGATTTTGGCAACTTCTCTCATAATCATAGTTCGCTTGCTGGAGCAATCCATTCACACTAATCCGAGACCCCGGCTGTGGCCTGAGGGGAGTGGGAAGCTTGACGTCATGAGTGGGAATCCAGGCAGGGCCCTCCTCACTGTCCTTTCTCACTAATAATAAATAAAATGTGAATTTCTCCTTGGGATTAATAAGGTATCTATCTATCTAATATGCGCTCAGAGCATGGCTACTACAAAATAATAAAGAATTTGTAGGCATAAATCCTTTTAATCCTAACTCTTACATCTTAATGCTTAGTATAAAACAATGCTTACTTTCTCGTGCTTATAATTACCAATTTTAAGAATACAATTTTCTATATTTTCTCTATAAATGTCTGACTTGTCTTAACCATGGAGTGCAATAATGTGAGACGGACACGTGTCTGGGTATTTTTGATTAATTTCCAGTGCAACTAAATCTGTTTATTTCCACAGAGAGGGAGAAGAAGGTGTCATTCCCTGTAGCTGTCCCAGTTTCTGGATGTGACAGAAGAGACCCGAATGCCATGGCGAGAAAGACCAGAAATATTAAGGAGGAGGTGGACTGTGAATGGGGATATGTCCACCCTGCTCGGGGGAGTCTGTCCGTTAAAGATGAGGATTGTGAACAGGGGTTCGTGCACATTAAAGAAGAAACTGACGAGAAACCTGTCATCGGTAATATGCAGAAACATAAAATTATGAACAGAGTCGAGAAAGAAGACCTTCATTTAGAGTCTCTCTGTCATCCTGGTAGCAAAGATGGAGGTGTGGCAGGATTAGTCTCCCCTCAGAGTGAAAACTGTTCTGTTCAGGAGTATTCTGTCAGTGTGGAGTCTGATGTTGATTTAGACACAAAGACCACTGAGGAAGTATCAAAAAGAACGGCAGGGAGTCGCCTATCATCTACAAATCAACGTGGAGAAGGTAAGTGAAAATTAACAGGGGACACCAAGAAGTCCACACATGCTTACTGAAACATCAGGGGATTTTTTTTTAATATAAAACGTGAATGTCAAAACTGTGTGAGACTTCTTATTAGAAGCAGATGATATTCAAAAGTATGCAAAAGCTGTTTTTTAGACAAGTGAAACAAATAATTAATCCTTTTCAATGTCTGAATTACTTGGATTTGCTCCTTCTGTAGCTGAAGCCCCTGTTGATTTTGGTTTCACCTGTATATCTCCTTTCCTATCAGTTTACCACATCTGGATATTTCTGTGAGACCCCAATGTTATTTCTTGAAGGTTTCAAACTCGGAAGTGCTCAGGAATCTCCTGGGCACAGAACTCTCTTTAGATGGGTCTATACATTTGAGGTCCATGTCCTGATTTGAGTTCCTTTCCTGCATTGTCTCTTTTCTTCTTGAAGCTGGTGATGTGTTATAGGTTATTAACATGATGTAAGATTCAATTTCTGTTTAAATTCTGCTTTCTGGTACAAGAAAGCTGAAGTTGCACCAACTTCTCTTGATGTTTTTGATCTATCCTTACCGCAGTGCTTGTCCCCACCTGATACTCTGATGCAGACTGTAGGTGTTGCAATGATTGGCTTCTGGGCTGTTGATTTTACACCAGGCACATCATTTAGAATTAAGACCATCAACATCTGTCATCCCATTGGACGTCTGTTCTTTGACATGATGTGGTCTTTTTGCACAACTGGATGTTTTCCCTTTTTGTGACAAATGATGTCCTCCTTCCTACCTTCCCGGACATCTCACTGGTTACTGGACATGGTTTTAATTTGTTCTCTGACCAGTCCTTTGATTCTGATGGCTGTCCTGCTCGTTGTGGTGTCCTATGACACAGCCACATCTTAACAGTGCACACTGTCCTAAGGTGAATGTCATGGCTCTCACATTGATCTCTTGTCTTTCCTTCTCCTTTTCTGTACCCTTCATTGTTAAGATGGGTAAAGCTCAAATCCTGGAGAGAGGCAGCAGCTGCAGGTTTTCATTCAGACAATTTCCTGATTTTTAGTTGTTTTATAGTGGATGTTTTTCATTTATATGTAGGTAGGTTTCTGCACAGTTTTGGATATATTGGGTCTTTGCTTCTACTCACTTTGTTTTCTGTTCCCCCCGTAACTTGTAAGGTCAGTCAAATACTCATTGTTAGCCTCCTGTAATGCTAGGTGTGCTGCCGAATTGTGATTGGCAAACTCCTAAAGCCCATCTGATTTTGTTAAAACTTGCTATTTAGGTATACCCAGCTAAATCACTGTCCAAATATTTGCATTTCCATCTACTTTGTTTAAGAATTATTGATAATTGTTTGTATGAGAGCTGACAACCAATCAGTGTTTCAAACAGAAGTACAATGCAGTTGCAAAGAAAGAAGGAAAGCTTGGGTTTGAGACGGAAGAGATTCATGTCTGCCTAATGGGTCTTGTTTGTCAACTCCTAACAGAATGGAAAAGGAACAAAACTACGTTTGATCTCGATTCATTTCTGAAGATATTCATACAGGAACCATTTATATCAGGCCATTCGTCAACTGACTGTCGGAATGTGGTAATCTTGCAATACCTTGTAAATCTTGTTTTGGCTGCTGCCATTAGTGGTCGCCACAGCGGATTATCTTCTTCCATATCTTTCTGTCCTCGTCATCTTGTTCTGTTACACCCATCACCTGCATGTCCTCTCTCACCACATCCATAAACCTTCTCTTAGAGTTTCCGGGTAAGTGGAAAGCCCTATCTTTAACATCCTTTTCTCATTATACTCCGCATCTCTCCTCTGTACATGTCCAAACCAACACAATCTTGCCTCCCTGACTTCCTACCAACCATCCAACTTGAGATGAGCCTCTAATGTCCTCATTTCTAATACTTTGTAAATGCGAAGCTTAAAAGTTTTCATTGAGTCGTGTAATTCACCGTTTCTTGCAATTCCTAGTTGCATAACCTGACATCCACAGGGCATTGAAAATATCAATTGAGGACACCCCAGTATGGCTAGAAATCATTTACCATGTCCTTGACTTAATGGTCATCTCATGCGATTTCTAGTCATATAATCTGACATCCTTGAGGCAATAAGATCAGTAGTTACAGTAATTTGGGTTTTTTTTTTTCTTTTTTTTTCCCTAACCCCTAAATGTCTGCTTTTTTCGATACCTGTCTTGAAAATGTTAGTTTTCAAACTTTGCTACTCACAAAACCAAACATGCCAAAGCATTAAAGGGAAAAAAGTGAATGGGTATGAATAAAATTTAAAGTACTGACCTTAGAGGGTGGTGGTTAGTTGGATTTGTTAGCACTAGGGTAAGCTGATTCATACTAAATGGCTGTGCTTGTCCATTCTCTGTCAAACTGTTTCGTAACCTTGTCCTTTTCGTTCCTTTCTCCAGATACTCAGAAGAGTCCCAGCTTGTCCCCATCTATGTGTGTTCAGATTTCACTCCACGACAGACAACAACGAACACTACATGATGAAAATATGAAGAAAATGGCATCTGGACCACAAACTTTGTCACCAGCCTCTCTGCAGTTTTTCCATCAGCCGGTTGTCAAGCAAACAAAAACAGGCGCAATTAATACTCAAGAACAGGAGCAAAATTCAAATTCAGGAGCTTTTTACGTATGCCAAAACCAAAGGAAGCATTTGAAAAGGAAATCCAAATTTGAAGGAAATCGGCTAAACCTTACAGATCAACACCAATATTGCTGTTCTGAATGTGGCAAACAGTTTTTAAAAAATAAACATCTTGAGGTCCACCAAAGAGTTCATAGTGGAGAGAAGCCATATTCCTGTTCAGAATGTGGCAAACAATTCTCTTACAAGAGCAGCCTTAACACCCACATGAGAACTCACACCGGAGAAAAGCCTTATTGGTGTTCTGAATGTGGTAAGGGATTTTTTAACAACAGCCGTCTTCGGAGGCACGCCAGAATTCATTCTGGGGAGAAACCATATTGCTGCCCCGAATGTGGCAAAAGATTTTGTGTCAAGAGTAATCTTAAGAGCCACATGAATTGCCACACAAGAATGAAGTCGTATTGCTGTTCTGAATGTGGAGCACAATTTGCATTTAGCAGCCATCTGAAAAACCACCATAGAGTTCACACAGGAGAGAAGCCATATTGCTGTTTGGAATGTGGAAAACGATTTTCACAGGTTGGTGCTCTACAAACCCACAAAAGAATTCATACGGGAGAGAAGCCATTTTGCTGCTGCGAATGTAGCAAAAGATTCTCCGACAAGAGCAGTCTTAACTTTCATATGAGAAATCATACGGGCGAGAAGCCGTATTGCTGTTCAGAATGTGGAAAGCGATTTTCACAAGCGAGCAATCTTCAGAGCCACAAAAGAATTCATACTTCTGAGAAGCTGTATAGCTGTTGTGAATGTGGCAAACAGTTCTTATACAGGACTAGTCTTAACACCCACATGACAGTTCACACTGGAGAGAAGCCATTTTGCTGCTCTGAATGTGGGAAACGATTTTCAATACTGAGTAATCTACGCAGACACACAAAAAATTCCCACCAGAGAGAGGCCATATTGCTGCTTTGAATATGGCAAATGATTTTCGCGAATTAGCCATCTTCAGAAACACACACTGTAAAGAAGCCACATTCTGGGTGTAGTGAGTAATTTTCAAAAACGAGCAATCCTGAGACACGTGAGCCCATATGAGAGAGAAACAAAAATATATCGAAACAAAAATTAATAGTAAGACTACAAATATACTGATTACATTTTGCTCCGGCCAGACTTAAATCAAGAGCAAACCCATGGACGGCTTACCAGTGGTGAACAAAGACCAACTTATCCTAACTGAACACCATAGTGACCTGTGAACAGAGTGATACAAGATACCAGTAGAGGGAAAGACGTGCCAGAGTGAGACACTCGGACCACCACACCGATAGAATAATGGAAAGGAAAAAGGTACTGGTCACATGGTACACACCAATCCCAACTAATTCCAAAATTGATGCTGGGTAACCAGACAATGTTGTTACAGGGAAATGGAAGTTTTAGTTCAAAGTGACAACTCCATGCTGTTATTTGAAGGGAGTTAACAATAGAAAATGACATGAAATTACGTGAGGTCAGTGCAGAGTTATGACTAATTTCAAGGAAAACCCAGATTGGCCCTTTTACCCCAAATTTGTTTTCTCTATTGACTTGTGTGATTCATATCATCCTGTGAAAGCTGCGTTATCTTCATATCTCATCTCACTTCATCAATCTGTTTCTTTGTTCTACTTCTAGGCCTCTTCTAGAGTTTATTTTTATAGGCAGCCACTATTTGATATTGATTAAAGATTTTTTGTTCTGTATATAGTTGAATTCTGCTTTGATAATTCTATTCACTTGGATATTCTGTTTACTATGTGTAGAAACCATAGGAATTATTATATTTTGCCTTCCTTTATTATTTGATTCTTTTTGGAAGTCTTTAAGACTATTCCTAAGTAGATGTCTTGTATAACCTCTTCTTTTTAGTTCCTGAAATAATATTCTGGAAGATTTCATGAGGTCCTGTGGTGTAGAACTAATTCTTTTATATCTTAGAAGTGACTTTATGATGCCTGTTGGAGGGGTGGACGCTATCCTTGTGAAGAAGGGCGTGAGTATCTGTCTCCTTAAAGTACACTCTAGTCTGCAGATACACTTCAGTGTCAAGAAAGTGTTCTGAGTGGTTACTTATTTTAGCCTTAAGTTTTAATATTTGGCCAATGATTGTTGAGTTTGTGGAGGTATTATTTAAACCTGTCCAGGCCATGCTCCCAGATTCCGAAAATGTCATCCAAAAGCCTGCAATCGGCTGTGGGCCTATACCTTAGACTCTCACGTATTTCAAGCTCCCACTTTGCCAAGTACAGATTTGCATAAGCGGGGGCAAATTTTTTGCCCATTGCTGTCCCTTTTAATTTGTAAAAAATATTGATTGTCAAATATGCAATCATTTCTGCTGAGGGAAAGAGCTAGGAGCTGTAAGATAAATTTGTCGGGTCTATTGTTGTCTGGGTAATATTGTATCCAATATTTTACTCCCTGTAAACCATGTTTTATTTCTATATTGGCATATAGTAGATTATTTATTTACATCTATCGTAAATAGCAGTGTTTTTTTCAGTCACTTTAATAGTTTTAATTTTCTGTATAAAGTCATAAGTATCCTTGAGTGCCATTGTGATATTGGATTTAAGTAATGATCTATATTGCTTGCCATGTTATAAGTTTCACTAACACAGTCAGACACTATAGGTCCACCCTGTGGTATCGGTTTGCCATTTTGTCCATTTTAAAGGGTCTTTTTGTATTTTTGGCAAGGTGTAGAACCGTCTGGGGATAGCAGGATGTTTCAAATATGTTGCCTGCTTTGGTAAAAAGACTCCCTCATTTTGCATCAGGTCAATTATTTTGTTTGAGTAATTAATTGTCTGGGTTTCTAAGTGCATAGGCTCTTCCAATTTCTTGTAGTATTCGGTGTCATTTAATGGTCTAGACTCCTCCTCTGTATCCATAATGACAATGGCAGGGCATCGGTCCACTGACCAAAGATTTAAAAACCTCTAAAATGTTTTGTTCCTTTTTCCAGATCATCTTAGGCCTTATCGCTCATTAAGCCCGTTTGGAACATATGTGTCTAGGAGATCCATCCACTCTTTTTCCTTTCTAAACCTATTTCTCTTATTCCAGAATGTTTCTGTAGCCAGGCCAAACGTGATCGGGTGGTGTCCCTCCTGCACAAAATATGTATAGAGAGGTGTCTGTTTCACGTGAGTCCCTTATCAGTCTCAAGTGTTGTACAAATCTCGCCCTCAACGAGTTCTTGGTTTCCCCCACAGATAGGTGTTAGGTTAGGGTTACAGAGAGGGCAGGAGCTTGCATGGGTACACATCACTATGAAAGTGGTACCTACTTACTACCCCTGCATCAACACTCATTCCTAGGTATAGAGAGCCTTTAAAATAATTTAAACCATCCTAAAACATTGCCAAAAAGCCTCTTAAAATGTATTCATAAACATTATTTTTATAAAAACTGTACAAAATTTGCATGCAAATATAAATACTTAAACCTGCAAAATTAAGACAGTTAAAAGCAATATTTTATAAAATTATCCATGTGGTTTAAAAAGAAATAAGATAAGGATAAGTACATAAAAGCCATACAATTAAATATTTCTTAGGGTTGTTAGAGAAACCTAAAATAGTAAGTGCATCCTAGGGTTCTAAAAGTTTTAAATCCGGGTTCTAGGGTTATAATTTAATATCAAGGACTCCTAAAACTGTAAAAAGGAGGAATCAAATTTTAAGATGAGGCACGCTTATTGAGTTTTAAGGTTAGGCGCCCAATCCAGTTTTTAAGGTTAGGGACCGTAAAGCAAATTGGCCTTAACCCCACAAACCTTAAGTTAAGGATTTGTGGTAGGGGCAGGCCGATCTAAATCAGTCATCCATGAGTCAAGCAAACGGCACACCGACCCCAATGTCAGACAGTACAAATCATCTTTAGGTCTCTGTAACTTGAGATGGGCATTAGGTAAGATACCATCTACAGCTTTCTGATGTTTCTGTAGAGCTTTATTCAGATCCCAAATAGATAGATACTTTATTAATCCCAAGGGGAAATTCACCTACTTCAGCACCAGCATACTGATAAAGAACAATATTAAATTAAAGAGTGATAACAATGCAGGTATGACAGACAATAACTTTGTATAATATTAACGTTTACCCCCCCGGGTGGAATTGAAGAGTCGCATAGTGTGGGGTCTCCTCAGTCTGTCAGTGGAGCAGGACGGTGACAGCAGTCTGTCGCTGAAGCTGCTCCTCTGTCTGGAGATGATCCTGTTCAGTGGATGCAGTGGATTCTCAATGATTGACAGGAGCCTGCTCAGTGCCCGTCGCTCTGCCACAGATGTCAAACTGTCCAGCTCCGTGCCTACAATACAGCCTGCCTTCCTCACCAGTTTGTCCAGGCGTGAGGCGTACTTTTTTTATGCTGTCTCCCGCGCACACCACCGTGTAGAAGAGGGTTCTCTCCACAACCGTCTGATAGAACATCTGCAGCATCTTATTGCAGATGTTGAAGGACGCCAGCCTTCTAAGGAAGTATAGTTGGCTCTGTCCTCTTGCAGAGAGCATCAGTATTGGCAGTCCAGTCCAATTTATCATCCAGCTGCACTCCCAGGTATTAATAGGTCTGCACCCTCTGCACAGTCACCTCTGATGATCATGGGGTCTGTGAGGGGCCTGGGCCTCCTAAAATCCACCACCAGCTCCTTGGTTTTGCTGGTGTTCAGTTGTAGGTGGTTTGAGTCACACCATTTAACAAAGTCCTTGATTAGGTTCCTATACTCCTCCTCCTGCCCACTCCTGATGTAGCCCATGATAGCACTGTCGTCAGCAAACTTTTGCACGTTGCAGGACTCAGAGTTGTATTGGAAGTCCGATGTATGTTGGCTGAACAGGACTGGAGAAAGTACAGTCCCCTGCGGCGCTCCTGTGCTGCTGACCACAATGTCAGACCTGCAGTTCCTGAGACCCACGTACTGAGGTCTGTCTGTAAGCTAGTCCACGATCCATGCCACCAGGTGTGAGTCTACTCCCATCTCTCTCAGCTTGTCCCGAAGGAGCAGAGGTTGGATGGTGTTGAAGGCGCTAGAGAAGTCCAGAAACATAATTCTTACAGCACCACTGCCTCTGTCCAAGTGGGAGAGGGATCGGTGTAGCATGTAGATGATGGCATCCTCCGCTCCCACCTTCTCCTGGTATTCGAACTGCGTGGTGGACCTGTGGCCTCAGGTGGTGAAGCAGCTGCCGCTCCATGATTTTCATCACATGTGACATCAGAGCGACAGGCCGGAAGTCATTCAGCTCACTAGGACGTCCTACCTTTGGGACTGGGGTGATACAACAACATTTATTTATATAGCACATATTCATACAAACAGTAGCTCAAAGTGCTTTACATAATAAAGAATAGAAAAATAAAAAAACACAATATGAAAACAAAATAAATCAGCATTAATTAACATCGAATAAGAGTAAGGTCCAATGGCCAGGGGGGACAGAAAAAACAAAATAAAAACTCCAGATGTTTTCCAAAGCCTCGGGACTCTCCCCTATTCCAGGCTCAGGCTGAAGATGCACTGTAGAGGACTCCCCATCTCCAGTGCACAGGCCTTCAACAGTCGTGGCGATACTCCATCTGGACCCACTGCTTTACTGGCACGAAGTCTCCTCAGCTCTCTGCTCACCTGCACTGCTGTAATTGTGGGTTTGGGGAAACTCTCTCCTGTGCTGGTATCAGTAGAAGGATAGGTGGAGGGTGCAGTACTCTGAGGTGAGAGTGGGTTAGGGTGGTCAAACTTGTTGAAGAAAATTATATTAAGATGGTCACTCGAATTGGGAGCAGGAGGGATCAAAGAAAAATAACAATGGGCACTTGGGAAACATTCTTTCAAGTCTGTAATCATCCTCTTATCACCCATCAAACCCATTTTAATATCATCCAGGCCTATTGGTATAACAACATTTTTGACCTGGGACTGGATTTTAAATCTCATAAGCCAATTACAAAGTGTATCCATTGTCATTGTTTCTCATATGAGTAAGTGCCATCCATTCACCGATCCGGCCTCCAATTTGGTCAGGTTATAATCGGCCAAAATGACATCTGGGCTCTGCAAGGCCAACTTCTCACCATTTTAAATTTACTGAACACTTTGGATTTAGATCTAGTAAAATAGTGGGCATCAGATATGACAGGTTTGAAATAGGGTTAGGGTGAGGGTAGGGGATAATAGCCCGAAGGCTGATGCATGGGTACACTGCTCTAGCTATAAATCAATTATTTTAAAGAAACAAGCACCCATTCTATTAATTATTTATTATTAAGTCTATAGGGTTGTCACTGTTAGAATGAGACTTCACCCATTCATTGTTATCTTTTTGCATCACAATGCCTATACTAACTAACGTGGCACCTATGTAAGATGACACTTACAGGTTCAGGATCACACCTCCATCTTGTCATACACATTTCAGCTCTGTAAACCGTCCTCGGGTGTGCAGGTTTCAGTACCCGGGTATCCCTACCATACAGATAGACACACACACACACCAGAGATATCAGTTCTGTCTTTCACTTTTACTTCAGTCGCCTTGTGTTTTTAGTAATGGTAGTACTTCTCAAAACATTTTGCCACCTGCACTTTAGTCTTGTGGGGCACTGCTAAATCTTCTGCACCAGTAGAGCCTAGCACCTTGCTAAGCTAATAAAACTTATCAACACCTTTTAAATTTGTATCACCTTCCTCATAAAGTCTGCTGTGTCTCTGACTGGCTGTGGGGTTTCACTGCTGCATCTTCTGCCCATGAATGAAATGCTGATCTTTGCCAGCTTTCCATTTGTGCTGCCGTATCCATTTCTCACGTTGATAGAGTTTGGACTTAACTGTGCGCTTCTATCTCATACATTGCATGGCCACCTTCCAGATTGTTCTATAGTTCCCTGTTTGGCGCCTACCATCGCCACCCTAGTGTTATGTACAGGTTTTTTGTCAATTCCATGTTGCCCAATCTGTTTCTCCGTTTAGGAAACATTTCTCTTAATTTACCAGCAATTTACAACCAAATCGTCTTCGTGAGGAATTCCATTGGTAGTCATTGTCTTATTGTTGTGTTGACTGCCTCCATTACTATGGGCTGAACCTTGACGTACTCCCACTTTCATTCTCTCGCTGTCTCTATACACTGTGTGAACGGTTGTCTAGGCACCATCATACATAGACATGACCACTTTACCACGACATTCCTCCTCTCGCGTATATCAGATTTCCAACTTTTGTGATGTGGTCAAATGCATTTTGTAAATCTACAAAAGCTAAAAATGCCTTTTTTGTATTTCTCGAAGTACTTTTCCTGAGTCTGTCTCACAATAAAAATTGCGCAGATAGTTCCCCTTCCTAGCATGAAGCCGAACTGCATTTTTTATCATTTCTGTGATCCTTTGCTTGATTACTTGTTTGAACCGTTTGACTTCCTTCATTCCGTGTTCTAAGAGCTTGGTCCCTCTATTTGAGCCGCAGCTCATAGGACTCCCCTTCTTCTTATATACTCTTTTCCAGTTTTCTGGCAACCTTAGATTCTTTTATGTTGGCGTTCTAAAAATAAGTCGCCCTTGTGAACACACTTAAAGGTTTGGGGCAGCCACCCGTATAATATTCCTGACTGCAAAAGGTTTTTTGAATATCACAGAGATGTTCACAATACTGAGTCCAAAATGGAACTGCTGAGGGTTTGCAAAGATGGCGTCTTTAAAGGAGTAGACTGGAAGTGATGTGTAGGAACCAGAAGTGACTCTCTTCTGACTTCAGTCTGTGTGCCGGAATTGGAAGTGACGTTCATCTGGGTGCTGGAACCGGATGTGACATCAGGCTGGGTGCCGGAGGTGACATCATCAGATCTGAGTCAGACAGGTTTTCCCGTGGCTGGTCTGTAGAGATAACGGGAGAAGACTTAGTGCACCCCGCCACCCCCTGGCCTGGCATGCAAGTATCCTCGCTTGGTCCATAAAGCATCCTCCTACTCACACGTGTGTGACACCCTCTTCTCCATGATTACTCCACATCATTCCAGGAACCACACCTGTCAGAGCGCTGTTTTCCACTCCTACACTGATGATTTGAGCAGCAGGTTACTTGACAGCTCTACAGTGTGTTGTCTTGACCAGATGTTTTCTTTGTTGAGCAATATATTCACACATTGTGAGGTGGTGGTGGTGTGTAGGGAGCACAGAACACATCCACAAAAAGTGTGATATCAATGCTGAGATCATCGGGGCTAATCAGATGAAACTTCCAGGCCCAATTACTAGCCCTCATCAAAACTTCAAAAGCTGGCTTACTGGCCCCCAGTCTATCACATATATATATATATATATGTAACAAAATGGCTGTTCTCAAT
This sequence comes from Polypterus bichir lapradei, assembly GCA_026402145.1. Lineage (NCBI taxonomy): Eukaryota > Metazoa > Chordata > Cladistia > Polypteriformes > Polypteridae > Polypterus > Polypterus bichir. The sequence continues at coordinate 199,056,731 of JANRMT010062791.1, forward strand.
CCAAGTCCACAATCATCGTTTTTGTCTTGTTCACATTAAGTGACAGACTATTGACCTTACACCAGTCCACCAATCTCCACTCTGTAAGCTGATTCATTCCCATTGTCAGCAAACTTCATGCTGCTGTTAGAGCTATATACAGCCATACAGCTTTTTGTCAGCAGAGGTGGGTTAAGAATGTAGCCCGGGGGTCTCCGGTGCTCAGCATGATGGTGCTGGAGATGGTGTTTCTGATGTAGACTGTCTGGGGTCTCTATGTAAAGGAAATGTTGTAGGCCAGCCAGCTCCACTTCCCTGTGAGCCTCTGGGAGATGTTGGTGTTAAATACTGAACTGAAGTCTTTGAACAGTATTCTACCAAAAGTGTCTTTTTGCTCCAGATGAGGTAGGACCAGATGAAGAGCAGATGATATAACATCTTCAGTGGAATGGCTGAAGTGATTGGTAAACTGTAAAGGGTCTTGTGATGTGTGAAGTTGGCAGGCTAGAGCTACCAACGTGTCATCTGTACTCATTTTGCTTGTTCTCTCCTTTGCCTTCAATCACCAGATCTTCCTGGACACCCTTCTCTGGCCTTGGCATCACTTAGACTCCCCTCAGGTGGTTTCAGTCGTAGCTCTTGGACAGATCTTAATGTGTATTCTGATTTGGAGAGATGTCTAGGGTCCACCAGGAAGCGTTGCTGGCTCCTCTCCTCTCCTCTCTTTATGTCTCCTCATTAGGCCATATTATCTGGTCCCATGAATTTTCTTACCCATTGCTGACGATGTACAACTGTCCCTTTTGTTTCTTCCAGGGAACCACATGCTATCAGCTAGAATATGTGCATTTCTCACTGATCTTGCAAACCTGAAGGAAGGAACACCATCTCCACCAGAACCTGAAAAAGATGGACCTTCTTGTTATGCCATCTTGTCTGTCTATTCAGCACCCTGTCTGTGTTGAACTTGCTTCATTATCACTAGCAACCACCAAGTTGGCACACAGCCTCTGGGTTGTCCTTCAGGGACCAAATTGCTATAGTCTCTTAGTTTTGCAGATTGACTCTTTACAATATCTGCTTGATCAGACCATATCTGACAGAGTATACAGCACAAGAAATATTTCTGGCTTTGGTCTTGTCACATCTGGATGACTGAAACTCACTGCTGACAAGAATGTGTCACCAAGGCAATGCAGATAATTCAAAATTCAACTGCATATCTGATGTTTGACCAACAGAGGTGGGTACACTCCTCTGTGCAGACCACTACACTGGCATCCTATAGTGTCACATACTAGGTTCTAATCCGTTACTGCTTGACTACAGAGTAGTTAGTGGCTCGGCATCTATATATCTATATGGAGACACTTCGGAGATCTTGCACTTCTTCTCAACCACTGAGACTTGCTTGTCTATGGTGTCAGGTGATGCCACTTCTGCGGGGTATCAAATCTCAGACTCTTTTCGTTTGTAGGTCCTAGTTGGTGGAACAAATTGCGCACCTCTGTTTGAAACTGTGATTTCCTCAAAGTGTTTCAAGACTCTCTTTTTGGGTGACTTTCTGTCTATCTGAACGGATATCTGCTGTCAGGTGTTTTATAATTTAGGAATTGTAACTTGCTGATATTTTGTTCTGAGCTCTTCACTCGTGTTGATCACTCTTGTCACCTTGTCCCGTAACGCTTGTTTCCAAACAGTCCTCCAGGTTGATGTTTACTCAAATATGTTGACCTCTCTTGTGAGTCACTTTGGATAAAAGTGGCACATGTAAATAAATGTAAGTCCGGCTTTCAAGTGGTCCACGACTAGCCTCTTGAAGCACTTTGTGATGACCGGTGAGAGTGTTATATGCTGATAGTCATCGAGACGAGAGACAGAGGACTTCTCCAGCATGGGCATGATGGTGGGGATGTTGAATGAACCCACGCACAATAACCTTTATTGATTTTATTTAGTCAAATGCAAGGAATACACCCAGCCCACAGCGTCGCATCACATTGTGATTTAACGCTCAGAAATACATTACTTAATGTATTTAAACACACAGAACGTATATAACTATTTACAAAACTCCTTCCTATAACCTGCAATGATGATACACAGTGGGTATAGAAAAGAATCCCCCCTTTGAAATATTCCCATCTTTTTTGCTTTACACCCTTAAATGAAAACACACAAACTAATATTTTTTCCAGCTTTACTTTCTCAATGCAATTTCTATCATCCACGTGAAAGATATCATAGCTACAGTTCAGAAGAATTTTAAAAAACTAGAAATACTGAGATTAATAAAGGACCCCCCCCAAACTCACTCAGATGTCAGTGCCCACCATTTCCATTGCGGTTACTGGTTTCCTCCCACCTGTGCTCAGTTGTAATGAGTGTGATTAGTGAAGCTGTTCCTTTGTCATTAAATCCCTTGTTTGGTAGGGCAACTGACAGCAAACAACTGACTGTGGGTGGCAGGCCACTTTCAAAAGATCTCAGAGACAGTATTGTAGACGGACATGAGGCAGGAGATGGAGACCAAAAACATCTCAAAGGCTTTATCAATCCCAAGGAGCTCAGTATAGTCCATCATAAAGAAGTGTTTGGTACAATTAGGACCCTCCAAACTCGATGGAAGAGCAAGGAGGAAACTGGTAAGAGAGGCTACCGAGAGGCCAATGTCCACTTTGAAGGAGTTACAGGATTTGATGGCACAGAGCGGTCATTGTGTACATGAACGCTCCACAATTGCGGTTTGTACGGGAGGGTCGCACTTCTCAAGAAAGGCCACATGAAGGATCGTTTGAGCTTTGCCACCTTGAAGATTCTGATTCCAAGTGGAAAAAGGTCTTCTAGTCAGATGAGACCAAAATCAAATGGTACACCTGGCAGAAATCCGATGCAGCTCACCATCCACAACACACCATACCTACAGTAAAGCATGGAGGTGGCAGCATCCTGCTGTGGGGGACCTGGGGTTTTCATTAGGGTAGAGGGCAAAATACCATCAAATTCTGGAGGAAAACCTGATACCCTCTGCCAGGAAGGTGAAGATGGGCAGAATGTTCACCTTTCAACACGATAACGACCCAAAGCACACAGCACAACTGAAGGAGAAAACAGTGAATGTCCTGGTGTGGCCAGTCAGAGCCCAGACCGAAATCACACTGAAAATCTGTGGAAAGACTTGAAGATAGCAGACCACCAACGCTCACCATCCAGTGTGACCGAACTTGAACAGTTAAACTGTAAAGAAGAGTGGGGGGCAAATATCTAGATGTGCAAAGCTGATAGAGAAGAATCCCAACAGACTAAAGGCTGTCATTAAAGCAAAACGGGGGGTCAACAAAATGACACTGACATTGGGGCGGTGATCCTTTATTCATCTCAGTAGGTCTTGTTTTTGATTTTTTTTCATTCTTCTGAACTGTAGCTGTGATTTCTTTCACTTGGATGTTAGAGTTGGCATTTAGTAAGTAAAGCTGGGAAGAAATATTTTTTGTGCGTGTTTTCATTTCAAGCTTTAAAGCAAAAAAAAAAAAATGGGAATATTTCTAAGGGGGATTCTTTTCAATACCCACTGTACAACAAACATTCAGAAGCAGATGCAAATGATACAGGAGATTACACCCCACTGAACAGTCCATCCACCATCATGAATGTGGATGTCCAAAGCTGATCCACTAAACAACTGTCCTCCATGTGGCAATGACCCCAAATTAGACAGAAATCTCACTAACAAAGGCAGAATTTAACCCAGAAATGAACTGTAATCTTTAAGCAGTGAGCAATATTGTATTCTAAAGGTAACCAGAAAATCTGTAGCTTTGTAGGAAAATGTGGGGGAAAAAACATTTCTCTCTCTCCATCTTTGTACCTCAGTGTCCTTTTAAATTATCCACATAAGAGATGGCGTCCCAGCAATCCTAGAACAGAAGTCTAAGGCACTCTGGCAGTGGAGTGATCTTGAGGGCTGCTGGGATTTGGAGTCTTTTATGTAACACCGCTACACGACTATCAACAAGTAGTTATCAAGTCTGGTCTGACATGCTACTGAAAAGAACACTTCAATTATTTTCTTTTTTTATCTTATCAAATTCCGCTAGAAAGGTTTAAGACTAATGTTAGAGGCAATTGTGGGTCAGAAATGTAATAAATCACATCATTAGCATAAAGGGATATTTTCTGTATGAGCCTCTGATTGCTTCCAAAGAGGAATAGCTAGTGGTTCAATGGAAAAAGTCAAAAGCAATGGTGATAACTGAAACCCTAATCTGGTTCCACGTACTAATTTGAAGTTCATATTATTATTATACACTAAGGCTAATTGAATCCATGAAGACATATTGAGGCCAGGCCAACATTTCTGCACTATGGTAAATAGATAATGCCAATCAGTTCTATCAAACGCTTGGTCTTCTTCCAAGGATAGTAAAACCTCTGGAGAGTCGGATTCTGTCGGCACGCACAGTATTGGTTTAGGATTTTATATGTGTTTTTGTGTCGCTTGGGGTTTTTAAACATGGGGATTTCATTTCTGACCTTAGCTTGTTGATTTTGGATTCTCTGTTTATTAATATTATTCACACAACAGTATATTCCTTTTCTTGTTATTGCAAAATTTGGATAAGTTACATCACAGGCTCATCCAGTGAAAATATGGTGCTATGCAATGTTTTCAGTGTTCCTCTGTGGATTATGTTTACAATAATTATCAATAATTAACAGTAGCAATAATTCTGTTATGCATTTTGTCAAAGTTACGTGTTGTCACAAACGTGCGATTAGGAGACAACTAAAGGGCCTGAATAATAATAATTCCATGCCTGACCAGGGTGTGGCAGGGTGCACTAATTGTCTCTCTCATTCCCTTACAGACCGGCGCCACCGATGACGTCACTTCCAGTTTCGTTTGCTACCAATGGCGTCACTTCCGGTCCTGGCCCTGATTACATCACTTCCTCTGCTTGTATTTAAAAGCCGCCATTTTAAGGCAGCAATTCAGTTCTGCTTTGGACTCATACCTGTGAACATTTCTGTTCAATGTAATCAATTTTGCAGCCAGGAAACATACGGGTGGCTGCCCCAAACCTTTGCAATGACTCTTTGTCGTTCTTGTGACAATGTATTTTACTTTTTATTGTTATTTTTGTTAATTGTTACTTATTTTTCACTTCTGTGTCACCAATGTTGAGTACCACCCTCTCTAAACTGGATGAGAAGGCTCAGAAATTAGAAGTCATTCATTTGTTGGAGTTTTCTGCAAGTATCACTGTTTCTTGTTGGAGTTTCTGCATTTTTGATTCATTCTCAATTTTTATTTTTAGGATTCAGATTTCTGGATATTGCATTGGGAATTGTTTGCTATGGATTGCCTTTTAAAGAACACATTTTTCCTGTTTTTGCTCTTTGGAGCCTTTCTTTGTATTTTAGTACTTTTGTTAATAAGTCATTTATAAAAATTCTTTGTTTACTCCTTCACTACAAGCTGAGGGTTTGTGGTCATCCCTCCTCTTTTGAGGCTTTGGTTATATTTTGGTGATAGTTGTAGTTGTTTTGCTTGCTCTACATTTTTGGTGTGCTCCCCTTGACACCAACAGGTAGCCTGAAGATGTTGAAGTCAAATGAGCCTCTACTGACACACCAGTGGACATCCAATAATGCTTGAGTAGCAAATTTTGGAAACCTAAAACTGTTTTGTCTTGGAGGAAACACCATTTCATAACAAATTCTTTGTGTTATTTGGCTTATTTTCCCTCATGTCCTAGCATTAGGGTCCTCCGGTTTTGACTCCTGTTTTTATACACTCAATCTACATCCTTATTCTTGACTTTTGGTTTTGTTTTTCTCAATTTATCGACTTCCTGGTCTGACCTCTGGCTTGTCCCCGGCTTATTTTCTCAGCTTTTCTAACTTCTCCCAGTTTTCGTGTTCACAATAGGCCAAGAACTGTAGACTAAGTGTCTCTCTTTAATAAAACAAATTTGGTATTGTGATATTACAGATGGGACTGTGAAAGCTAAAGCTTTCTCTAGCATCTTAACATCATCATTCAGGAGTGAAATTGGTCTATTTGGTATATATTGTAGCCAGTGTATTTTTCTTAAACAAAAAACAAATGGACATGTGGCATAATTTTGAGGGTAGAATTTTACTTGGTCTAGCTTTTACAAACACTGTTAACAATAGTGAACAGAGTTGAAAACTTCATAAAATTACATTTTGCATGCATCTCGGTCTACATCTTTTCCACTCTGATGTGAATTTATAGCATCTTGTATATACTGAGTGTCTCAGACGTTTATAAAGTTCATCTGCACAAAGAGTATTGAGCTACAGTATTTGTATTTTACCAAAAATATCCTTGGTTTGAACTTTGTCTTCTTTAAACTCATGAATATTGCCTTTACGCATGTATTCAGCCCAAATATTATTAGGATGTCTGGTTTAATTCTTTTACCAAGTGAAGCTGTTCTTCTCATTGTAGGTTGCTGGGGATTTGGGTGATTCCAAATGCTGATGTTAACTCCATGACTGAGATTACTGAAGAAGGTACTTCATGGATTTTGTGCTATGCAGAACAGTAGCTGTGATTGTGAGGATCCCCTGGCAACTCCCTTTCCTCATTTTCATATTTGGGATTGTAATAATAAATAATAATAATTTGTTGCATTTATATAGCACTTTTCTCAATATTTAAAGCACTCAGCAATTTCAGGTTAAGGCCCTTGCTGAAGGGCCCAACAGAGCAGAGTCCCTATTGGCATTTATGGGATTCGAACCAGCAACCTTCTGATTACCAGTGCAGACCCCTAGCCTCAGAGCCACCACTCTGCCTAATGTGATTGTGATTTCCTTTGTTGTAATGGAGGTACACGGTTGTTGGCCAATTGTGTGGGTGGTGGATTTGAAGTTAAGGAGGGATGGATGAACCTTGTACAGTTCTAGATATTTGAAAATCCAGGAGAGCGGCAGACTCTCAAAGGCTTTCACCTAAGCCATACTTGGGTTTCTGCTCTTCTTGGAATGCTCCATCATGACTTTATTTTCCATTAATTGATCTTTTGTTGTAGATCTTCGTTAATTTCCTTTTTTATTCTATCCATCCATCCATTATCCAACCCACTAGATCCTAACTACAGGGTCACGGGGGTCTGCTGGAGCCAATCCCAGCCAACACAGGGCACAAGGCAGGAAACAAACCCCGGGCAGGGCGCCAGCCCACCGCAGCCTTTTTCATTTTATTGTCATTATTTTTTTTTTTTCCAGGTGTCTGTAAATTCTGTCACCATTTGTTGCTGCAAAGAGAGAAGCAGGTTATGGGACGGTGTCTTTTGGGTTCTTTGGTCTGATCTTATTTTGTTCTCTTAGTGAGCCACTTGTCATCTGCAGGCTGTTGACACTCAGCCATATCCTGATGAGGATACCGTGAATTGTTTAATCCAAACCTTTGCTATGCTGCCTGCACCAGGTGCTTTCCAGTTAATAGCAGTTCAGGCATGTTTCCTTCATTTGTGTTTTCAAGGTCTTTCTGTAGGTTGACTAACCAGACTGCTTCTTGGTTGTATTCTTCAGTATCCACATGTGTTTCTTCAGCATATTTCAATCTCTTTTCTTCGATGGTGGTGAATTTACCACCTCAAATTCTATAAAGATTTTTGGGTTGCCCCTAAATAATCTGTTCTACATCTTTTCCTTTCATTTATGGTAGTAACCTCTTAACATCTGAGATGAGGCTAAGACCTTACGTTTATTGTTGGCCAGTGTGAACTCGTCTGTGTATCTGAAGGTTGGTGTTGGCGGTGTATCGTTTGCCACAGTCAGAACAACAGTAAGGCTTCTCGCCAGTGTGAATTCTTCTGTGGTATTTAAGGTTGCTGTCGGTGGTGAATCGTTTGCCACACTGAGAACAACCATATGGCTTCTCTCCAGTGTGAGTTCTTTTGTGGTATTGATAGCCACTCTTGGTAGAGAATTGTTTGCCACACTGAGAACAAAAATATGGCTTCTCTCCAGTGTGAATTCTTGTGTGGCAGTAAAGGTTGTACTTACTAATGAATCCTTTTCCACATTCTGAACAACAAAAGGGCTTCTCTCCGGTGTGAATTACTCTGTGGTTCTGAAGGCTATTGTTGCTGGTATATCCTTTTCCACATTCTGAACAGCGAAATGGTTTCTGTCCGGTGTGAATTATTCTGTGGTTCTGAAGGCTGTTGTTGCTGGTATATCCTTTTCCACATTCTGAACAGCGAAATGGTTTCTGTCCGGTGTGAATTATTTTGTGTTTCTGAAGGCTGCCATTGCTGATGTATCCTTTTCCACATTCTGAACAGCAATATGGCTTCTCTCCAGTGTGAGTTCTTGTATGTACCTGGAGCCTGCTCAGGTGTGGGAATCGTTTGCCACATTCGGAACACTGATATGGCTTCTGTCGTGTTTGATGCCGATTATCATCGCTGGATTTAGATTTGCATTCAGAACCTTTGGTCTGCTCTTGGTGGAAAGCGGCCGAGTCCCTCTTGTGTATTGGAAGCCGAGTTAGTTTTATATGCGGCACAGAATAATCCTGCCAAGAGGCGGGTATCACACTGTCTGATCCAGATGTCAGTTTGTTCATATTTTCACCATTTGTCGTCTGTTGTGATTTGCACTGAAGAGATGTCTGCGGCAATGAGGAGAAGAAGAAGCAGCTCCCATTGTCTTGTAAACCTGCAGAAAAGCATATATGGAAACAAAGGTGAGCTTTAGGAATCACTGAAAAGATCTGTCAAGAGTTTTTAAGGGTTAAAATGAACCCAGCTGCTGTGCTAGGCCCAGTACTTTCATTTTACTGACAGCAGATTCATTTAGAACCGATTGCAATGCTTAATGCAAAGATACAATAAACTTGGAACATACTGCAATCTAATATATAAAGCAGAGTTGATGTGTGTGTGTATGTTTGTTTGTCCGCCATACAAATCTGCACCAGGCGTCCTATTGCCACCAAACTGGGCCTAGGGCTCCTTTGTGACCAGGAGAAGGTCATGGGGGTAGGTTTGGTTGAGAAAAATGTTTGTGGTCAAGCGCAGGGCACTTTTTCACTGACACCACATTCGGCACACGTCCCCAAACTTAAGATGGCCGCACGTTGAAACAGACGGTCACCGTAGTGCCATCTAGCGGCAGCTTTGGTCTCTGTGTGTGAAGAGGAACTGCTGTATTGATGTAAAACGTGAACGACACAGTACGCGTGACCGTCTGACACACCCTCGTTTCCGCACATCACACTCCCACACGCACTGATAGTGCTGTACGAATATGAGAGGGAAGAGAATTCCCGAGTTGACAAGCACTATGAGAGATGCTCGAGCTCCCATAGCACTGAGTCTGACGTGTGGTACAGAAAGTCGAGCTGCAAATGAGGATCTGAGTGAGTGAGGGGAGTGTCAGTCTGGAGGAAATCAGTTAGGTTGTGGGGAGCTTTAAATGTTAAGAGCGGTATTTAGTATTGTAATCGGTAGTTAACAGGGAGCCAGTGAAGTTGAGAGAGAAGAGAGAGACATATTGTGTCGACTGGGCAACACAGTGAATGTGGCGTCTATCTATATACAATATGCTTAAAAAGACAGCATCCTTCCCCTGCTGTGCGTCGCTCTTTGCCCATGTTTCTTTAAATTGCCAAGAAATGGCGGAAGCGTCCAAGTATGAGAAGGCCAACTGCTTTGATTGCGTGAAGGGGAACTGCCGTATGGATGTAAAATGTGAACGCTCCAGTCCGCGTGACCGGCTGACACACCCGTGTTTCCGTGCGTCACACTCCCACATGCACTAATAGTGCTGTATTTCATTCTCCAATGTCCGTTTATAGATTCCCGGGCAACGCTGGGTACTCCTGCTAGCACAGTAATAAAAATAGAAATAAAGTATTTTAGTTGTGAGATGGCAGAAGAAGAAAGTTTTATTTGGAGAGTCTCGAATGTGTGAATTTCGCGTTGTGTGTTAAAACATCTCACAGACCGAGAGAAATTCACATCATCAGGGAGGAGAGACCAGGTCCAAGGACGGACAGACAGAGGCTGTGTTCCATTGACCTCAGAAGTCAGAGTTCGGAGCCGAGAATGACATCACACCGAGTTGACCGTTTTCCAGTAAAAACAATATGGATGCAGGAAAACCTTTGTTGTGCTTGCTCCATTGGATCAAATAGCCGTTGATAACAATGCATTACATCGTCTACAAACAGAAGTTTAACAGCTCTGTGTGTTTGATTGAATTAATAAGAGACACACACAGGCAGAAGTGCTAATAAAACACTATAAGACTACACCTTTCACTAAAGTTAGCGGCGTATGTCACTATTTTGGTTTGACATCATGATATGAAGTCGGATAAACTCAGACTTGGCAGAGCAGCTGTGAGTTTCCAAGACTGGAAATCCAACTTAGGTGGGCATTCCAGTTGAAAATTCTAACTATGAACTTGGAAATTCTGCCTAAGCAGCAACAAGAGCCACCGAAAATGTGCAGTAAAAGCTTTGTGCTGCAATAATTTACACACAAGCTACTGAGTTACTCGTATTAGAAACCAAAATAGCCAAAAGGTGGCGCTCGTGAGGCATCAGTCGTTAGAGTTACCATCAATGGGGTTTGTGCATTAAGGGCCAGTGAAGCACAACCCTAGCAAAGAATGTTCAGCGATGGAGGAAAAATGAAATTAATAAAATAAAATGATCATAGCTCAACTGTTTAATGGATTCTTAGAATTACCACCATGCAGTCCACGACATTTATTATTGCTTTCTGTGACTTTGTCTTGATGCTGGGTGCTGCCAGCCTGTTTCTAACTCCTATCACCAGTTCCAGTGTTCTCAGTTTGCTGTCGCCTGTGTGTACACAAGGTCAACCTGAACTGTCCAGCAACCGATTGTCTAGGGGGCTTGAAGTTCGGCACTACAACTCTTCTGATTTGGTCATAGTTAACACATTTGTTTTTAAAGAAAGTAAATCAGCTTGTGACTTACAGTAGTGGAGGAAAAGAAAGCTAAATAGACGGTCTAATGTGCAGAATAGATAAAGAATTGTAAGGTCATACACGGGGAAAGTGGTGATGGACTGGGAGATCAGAATCAGCAGGAGAATAAAAACAAATCAAGCAACCCCAAGAGATGAAGTGGTGGAGATGAAAAGAGGAGGAGCGGAAGTACAGGTTTAGAGAGAAAGTCTGAAATGAAGTGCAGTCAATGGAGAGTGTGGAGGAATGGTGGGAGAAGAACAGCAAAGTTGTGCTAACAGCAGATGAAGAGGTGTTGGGGAGGACAACGGAAAGGATCCCACCAGATGACAAGGAGATACGCTGGTCGAACAGAGAGGTGTAAGAGGTGATAAAAGGCCAAGAAGGAGAAAAGAAGACATGGTGGCCATCAGGGAGGGAGAGAAACAGAGAAATGTATAGGCAGACAAAGAAGGCAGCAGCAAGAGCTAAGGGGCAAGCTTGAGAGGAGGTGTATGAAAACACTGGAGGCGATATAGAGGGAGAGAGAAGAATATTTAGAATAATGAAGAGTAGGAACAAGGCTGGAAGGAGTTTTCGATAAAGCAGTTGAAAAATGCTGGACATGTGATGAGGAGAGACAATGAAGTTGTGGGCCAAAGAAGGTTGGAAATGGAAGTACTGGGGAAGAGAAAGTGAGGGATACTGAAGTGGTGGTGGATGGATAAAGTAAAAGAAGGTTTGAAGGAAAGAGTCTGAATGAGGAGAAGATGCAGGACCAAGTGGTATGGAGAAGGTTGATCAGACACGTCGAGTACACACAGAAGTGAGAAAAGATAAAGAAGTGATAAAGCTAAGACCTGGACCCTTCAAAATATTAAGAGTATTTGGTCGTCCAAAAGTGAAATGAGGAAGATACAAGAGACGGGAGAAAAGATGGTTTTGGTGTTCAAAGATTGGGACGTGTGGAGACAGGATTTTCAAAAGGATATGTGGATAAGGATGATGATGGTCGAAGGGTGGTGGAAAGTGAGGGATTTGACCAAAGAGTTGGAGAATTTGCAGATGGGACAAAAACAGATCAGGGAAGAGATCAGTGCTGGGGTTGAACAGTGGTTGGAACAGTGGAATATGCAACAGAGTGGAGGGGGACAGGAGGTGGAAGCGAGGCAAGAGGAGGAACAAAAAACAGAACGGGTAATTCCTTTAGTGTTTGCATTTTCAACAAAAGCATGCGAGGTAGTGGGGGTGCTAAAACAAAATTTTGGAAAAGCACAGGAGGAAGACGAGGACTTGAAAAAGTGTAAAATGGTGGCGGCTTACCGTAAGAATAAAAACTTGAGAGATCTTTTGGTGAGGGCATCATGCACGATTAGAAAAAGAATAAGTGTGCGTGGCAGATACCATATAAAAATAAAAAAATGATTTGCAATCCGATTTCAGGGAAAGAAAGACCTATCCTGCAGGAAATGTCCCTAACAACCAAAAATTGTATTTATGCAATACAATGTAGGAGATGTAATCTGCTATATATTGGTGAAACTAAAAATAGAGTGACAGCAAGGTATGTCCAACATTTAAGACTAATGGAGAAACAAATGGTTCTGTATAGACATTTTGCACAACAAGATCATAGTCCAATTGTGTTCCCAATAGAACATGAAACATATTGGACTAAGAGACTGAGTGGATAGAATTTTTAAAGATGAGATTTCCTGAAGGTCTCAATGAAAAATTAATGCGAGAAATAATATTCTTGAGACAACAGAAGCAATTAACATTTAATTATAAAAATACTTGGGTCAGTGAACCAGTGTGTGCCAGTTCCGCTGGCATCCCCTACCCTAACGCCTAACCCTTCCACACAACTCCATGCTCAGGCACTGGCTGGACTGCTGCATCTCTCTCATGGTGGGACTTCCTTCAGCTGCTATCAGACCTCTCCAGCTCCTCCAGAGTGCAGCTCCTTCAATGGCGTTTTCTGTTCCTCATTTTCCATTCTCTGATTCAGTCTCTTCACTGGCTTCCTGTTGCTCTCCAAAACTCCTGTTGTGACCTACGCGTCTCTGCTCCTCAGTATCTCCAGTCTTTGCTCTCTTCATAGTTCTCTTCCAGGAATCTCCGTTCTGTCTCTGCCCGTCTGCGGACCGTCCATCTCCTTGTCTATCACGCCGAGACTGGACAACACTTCTCCATTCTCGCTCCAAAGCCATGCAGTGATCTTCCTTTTGACGTTTCGAACTGCACACAATTTCCTTCCATTTTAGACGTCTTTTCATTTAATTCTTTTAAGAACTGCTTAGTTGTTCTCCTACAGGATGGCTGCTGTTGGGCTGACAAAGACTTTAGGATACTGAGGTGTGTCTGTCTGGTTGCAGCCCAGTATGATTGCAGAAGACATAGGATTCCCTTAGGCTCACTTTTTTATCGTTTAATGATTACTGTATGTATTAAAACTTATATCTGCTAAATTAAAAAAATAATAAAATGATGAAGATCATCTAAGCCTTACTCACCTCCATGAGTGTTAGAGGAGATGGAACGTCTACCATTCAAGATATCCACTTTATTTCCGTATTATTAGTGCAGAAACGCATGTAACACGAGTAACAAAATTCTGGCCAAGTCCTTAACGGTCATGCGATTACAATAATTTAAACTTTGACGTGTGACACGACTTCAGATGATGGTAGCACCTTACTTTGCACCACACCAGCCCCAGCTCTGACTTGTTCTAACAGATCATTTTAATATCTGCCTCCTCCCTATCTGACCGCACTCTGCATATGCGGACATTTTAACAGCACCTAATGCTGCTCAACATCGGCCATGTTGGTGTCTAAGAGGAGTAAAGGGGATGAATTCTGTTGCCATGAAGGACTTGTTAAGTTAAGCCATTTATTTCACGTTGTGTACTGGTCAGCACAAAATGCACAGAACATAACAAGCCTACAGTTCTGAGTTCAGTGACAAAGACAAGGCCACATGTGTGTTGGTCAGCCCCATCAGCCCACTAATTCAGGCTAATTCATGTGTTTGGGCACCTACCTCCTCCAGGAGAACTTGAACCTAATGCTTTGTCAGACTTCTTCACGTCAGATTTCAGTTTCACGTGGACAGAAGGATGCTGTACGGGGTTGTGGCTACCTAGTGGGAAACCTAACCCTGGAGCCTCATCACCTGGATAAAAACACTGCCAGTCAAGTGGCCACGTGAGGTCTTCTTCCTTTACACCATTGAATGTTTCGTGTTTCTGCACCTCGATGGTGTAAGACATTAGCTCAGAATCTACCATAAAGTCTATCAGTCCACTTTCACAATCCTCCTTCTTCTCATTCTCCTGTTTGAGATGTCCAGACCCCCATTTACAGTCCTCTTCTTTAACATCCATGTCATGCATCAACAGGAGGCCCCAGTGCATTGTGGGATTTGTCTCATCCTCGCTCTTTACCATTTCTTCTGAGACCTTCTCTTCACCTTTGTGATTCACATGTTGAGGTCCCTGGACAGCTGGGCACAACTCCTCCATATTAGACATACTGGAGATGGCAGACGTCTTGTTATCTGCAGACAGAGAAAAGCATTAGAATCAAGAGCAGGCCAGTCAGACCTACAAGGTCTTATCCACTTCATTCCTCCAAAATAACATCAAGTTGAGTTTTGTTGGCCCGTAAAGCCCCCATGTCTACCACACTACTTGGTAACTTTCTCCATCTCTCTTTAGTTCTCAGAGTACTGTAGTGAGAGATGTACCCGTAGTAGATTTCCAACCTTGTTTGTGAAAAATTTACCCTTAACAAGTTTCCCACCGTGCCCCCTGTGTTCTTGTCCAAATCATTATAAAGTCACCGTCTCGATCCACGGGCCTAATTCCTTTCATAATTTTAAGCACTTCAATCATAAATGAAGTACAGTGGATTTGAGAAGTGCAACCAAATAAAAAGAGGACACTCAACATATTGGGGTCGACTCCTTCAGTCAGACGTCCCTCACCGTTCACCCCTCTTAAGCAGTGGTAATGTTAAGCCAGGCATTGCAAGCAAAGAGTATTTAATAGCAGTGACTGGGTTAAATAAGATGAGGTCAGAAGCTAAAATTAAAGTCTAAATCATTTTAGAGCAGGAGATCAATCAACATCGTAACCGAAGCCAAAATGAGAAACAAAATTGTGGTCAAAAAACTAAGTGCAGGTCAAAGGCAGAAACATCTGAAGAAAATGACATAAGCAAGTTTGGAAACTCGGATGAGGAAGCGTTTTCAACAACGAACTGTAAAACCGTTTGTGTCATTACCGGGAGTTCACGACCTCTGAAGACACACCCCTAACAACATGGGGTGCTGCCTTAACAACGGGAGACACAAAATGGTGGTACCTGTGAACAATCAAAATGGTCACAAAAAAATATCACCACTATTAAATTATGCAACATTTCAAATAAGCGATTTCAATATCAGACTCCCTCTCTCGTTTCACGGGTAAAAACCACCTGATTGGTGCAGATGAAAGACCCAGGACTTACTAGAAAAAAAAAAAAACATCCATAACAGGTACTATGATGAGATCATTGTGGTGGTGAGAAGAGATGCTACCAGAAGGGGTGGGGCCATGCAGTGATGCCATGCTGAGAATGTGTATGTGTGTGTGTGAATGAGAAAGATGATGATGATAATGCTGCTGATGGACTTAAGGAGCAGCAGTGACCTCTCTAGAGCTTTAAATCCTTTGGCCTGGTTATGTGGTCATGGAAAAGTCCCTGGAAGGATCCCAGCCTGGATCCATTGATGAAATGCACATGGTGCTGAATTTAACCCCAAGTGGATGTTGTGAGGCAGAGCTGTTGGAATCGATGCCTTTAGGGGTGAGGAAGGCAGATGAGAAGGAATAGAGGGGCACGGAAAAAGCCAAAGAAGGTAGGTAGGTAAGGTTAGGTTAGGTTAGTAGGTAGGTTAGGTTAGGTAGGTCATCATCAAGTCCTTCCATGAGAACCCTAAATACATTGAGGACTGATCATTTATGTTAGGTAGAATGCCTAGAGGGGGCTGGGTGGTCTCGTGACCTGGAACCCCTGCAGATTTTATTTTTTCTCCAGCCGTCTGGAGTTTTGTTTGTTTTTTCTGTCCTCCTTGGCAATCGGACCTTACTCTTATTCTATGTTAATGAGTTTTGTCTTATTTGAATTCTTTCTTTGTCTTTTATTCCTCTTTTCTTCATCATGTAAAGCACTTTGAACTACAATATTTGTATGAAAATGTGCTATAGAAATAAATGTTGTTGTTGTAATTAATCCCCAAGGGGAAATTCAGGTCAGGTGAGGGAGGGAATGGGATCCAGTAAACCTCCTGTAAAGACCGTGTATTGGGCGACCATCATCAGCAATGAGAAAAAGTCAAACACAATTAAGAGGTATGTGAGCTTGCGCAGCTCATTTTTTAACAATTTTTTATTGGGAGAATAACTAAAATATTGAAAAAAACAGGTTGTAGAAGATTACAAAATAATGAGATAAAACAAACCCCATGCCCAGCCCGGCACTCACCGCACCACAACATCCCTCCGAGAAATGAAATAAACAAAAGCAGAAAATGCGACTGAATCAGTGTCTGTGTGACTAGTGAGACAGGCCAGTGATCCACAGTGAGACTGATAATGAAAGGCAGCAAGTTAAGGTTGCCATCATCACATCCCACCAGACAGCCATCCACTCACAAGCCTGGTGACTGAAATCCACTCCCTGATGTTGGAGTCAGACGCTCCATTAGTCCTCAATTCTGAGGGTTCAATAAGAAAAGAATCAACAGAGGAAGAACAAGTTTGGCAGTGATGGTACCCAACCTCTGATGGACTGGGCTGGGCTGGGAAAGGTCCAGGAGAAGGAAAATATGAGGAATCTGGACAGAGAGCATTGAAGAGAGGAAAATCCAGAAGCCATAGCACATGCACATCAGGTGAGATCATCAACATGAATGTAAGCGTGTTTGGGCCATGCAGTACTTAGATGGGAGGCCAACCAGGAAAACGTTGGGTTGCTGCTGGAAGAGGTGTTGGTGAGGCCAGCAGGGAGCTCTTACCCTGTGGTCTGAATGTGGCTCCCAATGCCCCAATGCAGTTCCTGGGACTCTGCGCTGTTAAAATGGCGCCGTCCTCCAGATGAGACGTAAAACCCGACGCCCAGTGGTCATAAAGAGCAAGGGGTATCCCGATGTCCTGGATAAATTGCCCTCCATGGCCTAGTCATCCTGGCCAGAGCCCTAATCACCCCCTGTCTCTAACTGGCTAACTGTCTCTCTCAGGACTTCACCACCAAATGTGTGGTGAGCGTACTGGCACAAAATGGCAGCCGTCGCATCATCCAGGTGGGTGCTGTGCATTACTGTGGGCTGAAGTGGCTCCCCGCTCACTATGGAAGAAGCGAGATAAATTAAAAAGTAACGTTCCTTGCTCTATAATGTTTAGCCTTTCTGTAGTAAGGATGGTTTCCTTAGTGTTATGTACATAAAATATTGATATTAATTTTATCTTATATATTGCTTTACTTTAAGTTTGTTGATATTATTTACTGATAAACTTTGTTGCTTAATCTTTCATTCAGCCGACAGGTTAGTAAGTAGGCTCATTTGTGAATAATACTGACACCTAGTGGAATGGTTGTGTAAACTACTAATTGTACTTAAAGTGAGTCAGTCATTTTCTAACCTGCTTACTCCTAAACAGCCTTTTCAGCCCAACCTTGCTAGCATAGGGTGCAAGGCCCTTCTCTTATTATAGCCTACAAATACACGTATACGTACTTATTTACATACACAATCCAATAAATTAGCCATAATTAATTTTTTTCTGGGCTGCTGTGTGTAATGCTCTATTCTGACGGACACTCCAGAGTGGACACTACACGTCCTGAACTCCTTATTGAGATACAGAGCCGTCTTAAATTTATGGGCACTGGCCGGGGACCCCATGATGTTCCTGATGCCAATGTATGCTTTTATTTTGCTGTCAAAACAGAAGCCCTGGTGCACTACTTTGCCCAGGGGGCCTAGGATGCTGGTAAGATAGCCCTGTTGAGATACAGTCCTCCTTTGCCAACAGCTGTTTCTGCTATCCCTCAATGTTCTAGTCACGTATTGAGATGTCTGACTGAGTGTAATCAGGCTTCTCAGAACTTCATTCTATATGGAGGCCACCTGTGCAAGGCTCTCCACCCTTCCCATCTCCCAGTGTGTGCGACTCACTTTAAACATAACACTTGTGATACGTGGTACCTAAAGTTGGGGTGCTATAGGACCCGACGTTCTGTCAGCCTTCAGCCACTTTTCTGCACGCCGATAAGACGATCTGAAAAATGGACCCTTTTTAAGACATGTAACATCTCGACTTGGAAATGCAAAACTTGACCTCAAGTTCGACTCATGACGTTATCAGGCTGAATCAGAACGTAATCTTTTGACAGAACCGCAGCAGCATTGTCAGGCCCGTCGCGACAAGGCAGGCAAACCAAGCAATTGCTTGGGGCCCCGAGCTGGCCTGGGGCCCCAAGACAACGACTGGTTAAGAATAAAATGCAGCGACAAACTGTGTGAGCGCCCCATTGATAGTGAATGCAGTAAAGTGCAATGACACTGTTATCGGGATCCCCCTCAAGGGGGCCCCCCTCGCTGACAGCAGCCAGCCAACCACGCGATCTCTGCTGCCGGCAAAATACAAAACTTCCTCGGCAGTCATGAAGCGGAATTATGCTTCAGGAAGCCAAAAAAGAAAGAAGAGAAAGGAAGAGGAGGATAAGAAAACAAGGCTCGCAAACAGCAGTTTTAGATAATTTGCACATGTTTGAGAGAACTGAAAAATGTTAATGTGAGTATGTATGTGTGTGTGTGTTTTTAAGTATGTTGGATTTAGTTATTGTGCACTTTTTTAATGTATATTTGATTTTATGGTACAGTGGTGTTTTTTGCAAATGTTCAATTGTTGAAAATGTTCAAATTTTATGCACTTTATATGCAACAGCAGTATTTGCACTGTAAACCTTTTTTATTTATATAAAGTGTGAGTGAATTTAAACTGTATGGCTATGCTGTGGTTCCTTTGCGTGCGTGCGTGCGTGCGTGCGGGGGGCCTCCATGTCCATTTTGCTTGGAGCCCCCAAATTCCTTCAAACGGCCCTGAGCATTGTCAATCCCAATCAGTCCAACTAGGCCCTAGGGGTACTCAAACGGCGGACCGCGTCCCACAATCCGGACCGCCAAGACGTTTTTGGCGGACCGCGACCGTCTTCTGCGTAAGTCAAAAGTCCGAATATAAAAGCACCAAAATTATTGTTGGGTTGCCAACTGGCATTTTTTATGCCAAATAACTGAAATGTGGCGAATTATCCACCAAAGTCAGAGCTCCGTTCGCATAAGATCGACACCCTTAAGTGGTCGTTGGTAGCGAGTTCACCGCTGATGACGAAAGCGACCACCACACAATCAAATGTTACAGAAGCTTCGCTACGCATTGTTCGGGTTCTTGGCAGACATAAGAAAGCATTTACTGATGCAGAGGTTGTTAAAGAATGCATGATGCCTGCTTCTTCGGTTCGGTTTAAAAAGTGTGTTGAACTGATTCAGCAGGTACCGTTATCAGACAGTACTGCTAGTCGTCGTGCAGACGGCCTTTCTGACAATGTCGGTGGTCAGTTAATTTCAGATCTTAAACAGGCTGAATTGTTTGCTCTCGCGTGCGACGAATCCACTGATAAAACTGACATGTCTCAACTCTGTGTATTCACAAGATTTTTTGATGGCCATAATTTTGTTGAAGAGTTTCCGACATTACTACCGCTAGCAAGACAGACCCGCGGTGAGGACGTATTTTCAGCGTTATCGCAGGTTATGCACGCAGCTGGATTGGATGTAACAAAAATGGTTTCCCTTACAACAGACGGGGCACCAGCAAAGACAGAGGACTTGTCACTCGTATGAAGGCACTTCAGCCCAACCTTGTTGCTTATCACTGCGTCATTAATCAGTCCGTTCAAAACTTTGTGACGAACTGGCGGAAGTGATGCCTACTCTTGTGAAATTAGTGAATTTTTTTACGATGTAATTCGTCTCTGCAGCATCGTCTGTTTCGTTCTTTTCTTGAAGAGATGGCTGCAGAATTTGGAGATTTGCTGCTTCACAATGACGTCAGATGCTTAAGCAAGGGCCATGTGTTGGAAAGGCTCTGGAATCTCCGTGAAGATGTCGCCGACTTCCTGCAGTCCTCGAATACAAAGAAAGCTGCAGAATTTTTAACATTTATTCAAGACAGTGACGAGGTCGCACTGCTGGCATTTCTTCTTGATATTATGGGACATATAAATACACTGAATTTGTCACTTCAGGGTGCAGACAAAACCGTTGTCGAATTGCAAGAAAAATGTTGTGCCTTTGAAAACAAAACTGAGCATTTTCATCAGTGACTTGGAAGGTGGCAAGATGCTGCATTTCCCAAACCTGAAGAGCTGCATGACAGCTGATCAACAGGCACGTTTCCGCATTTCTACATCATTTGAAGGTCGGGTTTGATGAACGTTTTAAGGATTTCAGAAAACTGAAGCCTGTGTTTTTGTTTGTTGCTGATCCTTTCATTGTCCAGCCTGACGGTGAATGGACATCTGTGGCTGCCTCGATTTTTCCGAACTCAAACCCGTCACTGTTGCAAATGGAAGCAGCTGATTTGCAAGCTTCTCACGTTTTGAAAGCAAAAAGTCGGCATAACAATTTTTTTGGTCAAAGTTTGTTCCAGATTCTCAGTATTCCTGCTGCAAAGAAACTGGCGATTTCCGTGCTCACTATGTTTGGTTCAGCGTATTCTCGTGAGTGTGCGTTCTCCACTATGGACACCATCAAGACGAAACATCGAAGTGTAATTACCGACCAGAACCTCAGGAATGCAATGAGAATTGCACTGACTGGTTACTCACCGAGCTATGCCGCCATTATGAAACCGAAACAACAGTTTCACACTTCACACTGAGTGACAATCATTTACGTACCAACTGTTGTAATTGCAAGTAGTCATGTGACTTTTTTGAATCGTTTTCCATGTTTTGTGCATGTCTTGGTCTTCTGTAAAAATGTCATCATTTGCGTTGAATCTATTACTAGCCTCCTACAGACCTACACGGTAAACCTGGCTATGGTTGGTGGCGAACTGAATGTGGACCGGCATTCAAAAACTTTGAGTACCCCTGAACTAGGGGGTGATAAGAAGCTGGAGCTTGACCATGGCAGTACTGGCCACGAGTCAGGAGGACCAAACTCCACACGGGACACCAGGCCATCTCAGCCTTTCACATCCCTTCCCAGACTCCTAAGCATCAATGACTTGCTTTTTGATGGCCGCAGGGAGCTCTTTCAGTCTTAGCCTGGTGATGACGCACACACACTTCAGTAACACACAAAATGTCTGAGTTAGTTTAAATAAGAGGACCAGTTCAGACGAGATCTTCTCTCGTGAGGTTCTGATCACATGCACCAACTTCTAATTTGAGGTGCAGGTAAATGAAGGGGTGGACTTACTTTTACCACATTTAGATTTATTTATTTATTTAAATTATACATTGGACTGCAGTATGTAAATGTCTTTGTTCTGTCACATTTAACTAAACACACTGTGTTATATTCAATGTTTGCCTAAATATTAGTGTAAAGTCTATGGGAGGTTCTTATAACCCCCACAAGTTGAATTGAGTTGGTATATCCGAACTGCTTCGTGCCCCTCTGACCACAGAACAGTCTCAGTTAGTGACCTGCCTTGTCACGTGTAGGGCATGGAGGGCACACGCTTTTAAACCGGGCCTTATGTGCCCAATAATAGGAAAGTTAACATGCCCTACTAAACCTGCAGTGCCGTACGTTACAGCGTACCGAAGACAAAATAAAGCATCTTTAAGTATAGAATAACAGGTTTGACAAGAAAAGATACATTTATGGAAGAAACACTTTTTCCTTTTATTTTTTTGCTTTTTATTCTATGTGTGTAACAAACTTTTTTTTCTTTCTTTCTTTATTCTTATGTGGACTGTTTGCTTTGAATTTTCGCTAAATCTTTTAAAACAAATTTTCAGACTGAGAGATTTCTTTTGGCACGTTTTTTTTTACCCGTGCTTGATCCTATACCTTACACACCCGCAGCTACATACTGTTTGAATGAAGATCAAATCTCGACATATCCACATATGTTACAAAAAAGGAAAAGCAACAACAACATTTATTTATATAGCACATTTTCATACAAAAAGTAGCTCAAAGTGCTTTACATAATGAAGAATAGAAAAATAAAAGACACAGTAAGAAAATAAAATAAATCAACATTAATTAACATCGAATAAGAGTAAGGTCCAATGGCCAGGGGGGACAGAAAAAACAAAAAAAAAACTTCAGACGGCTGGAGAAAAAATAAAATCAGTAGGGATTCCAGACCATTAGACCACCCAGTCCCCTCTGGGCATTCTACCTAACATAAATGAAACAGTCCTCTTTGGATTTAGGGTTCACATGGAAGGACTTGATGATGATGGTCACGTAGACTTCTGGCTTTTGATCCATCCATCATTGTTGGAGCATCATGATGCTCCATGACTGCGATTGAAGGGGTTTAGTAAGTCAGTCAGTCTTTGTCAAACTGGCAATATCCTAACTACGGGGTCACGGGGGCCAATCCCAGCCAGCACAGGGCGCAAGGCAGGATCAAACCATAGGCAGGGCACCAGCCCACACACACCCCCCCACTAGGGACAATTTAGGATGGCCAGTGCACCTAACAAGCAGACATGGGGAGAACATGCAAACTCCATGCAGGAAGCGAACCCAGGTCTACTAACTGCGAGGCAGCAGCGCTACCCACTGCGCCACCGTGCCGCCCAGGTTTAGTAAGAATTTACCTAAATAAAACAAATCAGACCCTTTAAACAGTGATCAGTGTGAAGTAAGGGTTTACCGTTAGACACACACAAATGCCCTGCTAGGGGAGTCCTAAGATGTGTGTGTGTGTGTGAGTTGCATTGACTAGGCTGCTTTTATCATCATGGATCTCTTAACAAGCATCATTTCTCTGAAAGAGCAAAATAATCTTAAAAACCAACAGAAACGATAATTTTGAAACAGGCTTCACAGGGAGCTTTGCTAGTACAAAGCACAGAAAGAAACTTAAAAAGAGTCTTAACATTGCCACTGCAATGCTACCAAACCCTAACCCCTAATCCTAATCCTAACCCTAACTCCATAAGTCAATATTTAAATAAGCAATAAGGCAATAGATAGAATTAAGCAAACATGGACTAAAGCAGTTAGAAGTTAATACAAATTTGGGCTCAAATAAAAAAATATATATATATATGTCAAGACTGCTGCATGGCTCAAAATACAATTTGACGTCCCAGAATGTCATCAACTCCTACACATTTCTGTGTAAAGAATAACATTGTGAGATTTCTGTACCCGTGGGCTCCCATCTGTGTTCCGTGTTCTTGCCGAGGAATTCATTTTTAATCAACCTGAATCCAGTGTAGAAATCCCTGGTAGAAGTAGAAGACCCTCCATGGTGACCCTAAGCTAAGCCGATGGGGTCTTGTTCAAAAAGCAGACGCCATCTGTATACACCAGGGTTCAACTTTAAGATTAGGCACCCTTACACTATTTTAAGATTAGGCCCCTCATCTAAATTTTTAAGATTAGGGACCCTTGTGTACCAGGCCTTACCCCCACGAACCTTAAGTTCAGGGTTTGTAATGGGGGCTTTTGGCGTCCGCTTTTTGAACAAGACCAACGACCCAGCTGTCCATTTCCTCAGTGCCACTCCTGTCGGACATCAGATCACTTTGCACTGGCAGCACCATCCCAATAAGTACACGGTGACATTTCATTTGGTATCTACACTAATAGAAGTAGCAAAAAAAAAAAAAAAGTATACTAAAAACGGTGACATTTATTGTTTTTAAAGACACAGCAACCTGCCACAAGGAAACGGACAAACCGATAAACCCGTGAGAGCTGACCTACAGACGGCTCCACGAAAAAGCCGAATGAGTGGCTGCGCGTGCACATTAGCAGTTTTAGGCTAGGATCGTGCGCAAAAACAGCATGCAGAGGTGCGCGGGCACGACGAGATCGAGAACAATCACGCTCGAGGTCTCCCGCGTTCACGTGCTCAGACGGGAAATAAAGAGCTTCCCGTTCGGAGCTTTCAAGTGAACGCCCTTCAGAGTTGGAGCTCCGAGGCGGAAAGCAAAAGTCACAGGAACTGCAGAGTTATGACATAACGCTGGCTTTTTATTTTAATTAGCAATATAAAGTTTAAAAAGGGCGGCACGGTGGCGTGCAGTTAGTAGACCCGGGTTCGCTTCCCGGGTCCTCCCTGCGTGGAGTTTGGATGTTCTCCCCGTGTCTGCATGGGTTTGTTTCCTGCCTTGCGCCCTGTGTTGGCTGGGATTGGCTCCAGCAGACCCCCGTGACCCTGTAGTTAGGATATAGCGGGTTGGATAATGGATGGATGGAAGTTTAAAAAAAGAATATCCCAGTCAGCCAGAAATTACATCTTTGTCGCCGAACTGCGTTTGGAGCAACGCGAGCCAGTTTTAATGTGTTTAGGTCGCTCTTTATTTTCATTCAAGTTCAATCTCATCCTCAGTTTCTTTTTTGTGCAGACCAAGTAGCAAATGAACAGCAACCTTGCATTCCACCTAAAACCCCGAAAGAAAATGTGCGTGAAGTCACCGCAAGGGGGTCTGCAGGTCTGAGGGTGTGTGCAGTGACCAGGGTCACCGGACGATAAGAGAATAAGTGGGGCGAATAAAGCAGCAGGTGGGTGACACGCATCTGGTAACTGGAGACACCAAGGAAGACACAACGGATTAACGGGAGAAAGAACCCCAGAGCTGAAGTGCTCGCCGAGATATGCAGCCATCAGCCGTACAATCACGGACTATGAATGACCAGGAGCAGCGCTAAGTGTCTGGGCTTTTACAAAGTTAAAAAATGGGCAACCGGAGAGCACTATGATGAAGCTCTCTGACGACTGGCACCTCCGCTGACTGCCCGGTCATCTCTTTTTCTCAAGTTACTCAACTCGTATATGGCGCAAGGACATACCTCTCCGCTACCATCCCAAAGAGCAGCACGACTCCGATTAACGCTCTGTTCCTCACTTAAGATGTCCACCGGTGGCTGTCCGATTCGAACCGCACATGCGCACCAATAGCAACCAGCACGGCCCGAGCTGTAGTGCGCCTGTGCACACATTTCCCGTCCGCTTGTAGAGACTTCCTTCGTATTGTGAGAGAGAAGCCCTTCGATCAGGCAGCTGTTGGGCACACGGGGCCAAAAATATTATTCAGTTATTCATGTGAGGCTCGCGGATATTTGGGTAATTCCTTCAAAAACTTATTTGGAATTCTACTTTCCATTCGTTTTTGAGTGCGCTTTAAAAGTTATAAGTTCTTATCTTTTAAAGTAAACTCTAATTATTTATTATTAAAATAAAAAAAATAAAACTAATAATAAAAATTGTTAGTAATATAATGTTGCTCTGGAACCATCACCTAACGTCCTAAAACAAATATATCATTTATTAAGAAATTAAGCGCACCAACCTCTGAAGAATTTTGTCGAGAGCAGGCCATTTGTCCCAACAAAGCCAGCCAATCTTATCGGCTTAAGTTCTTCAAAATAGCATGAAGTCAACTTCTGACGGTCCATAAAGGTGTACTCTCCATCAAACTATTGGTCATACTACTGGAATCAACCCAGTTGCTCT
>JANRMT010062791.1:199082457-199093412 GCA_026402145.1 Polypterus bichir lapradei
CCTTACATCTGGCTGGAGCGTGCTTGTGAGTGCTCTGGGGGGTTCATGATTGTCCTCTTCTGGCCAAGTCTACTATCAGGTCTGGGACAGAACGTCCTCCATCTCCTAGATGGCCTTTTCACCTCCCAGTTGGGCAGCTTTAATATAAAAATGTAACCACTAATCCACTAGAGGGCAGCTTGGTGCTGCAGTACTTAGTGCCTTGGTTTTGAATTCTCTGTATCGAGTCAGCATGTTCTCCCTTGGGTTTCTGTCCAGACACTGCAGATTTCCTCACACACCCCAGACTTCAGTGCCAGATGGTCCGATCCAATTCCTGAAGGGCACTTTGTCCTCCCTTCCAGGCAGTGGTCTTATTCATCTCCCAGGCTGCTTATTTAAAGCCCTCACAGTACATCTCCATACCCTGCTGGCCTTGACAATACACAGTCTATAATGACAGGTAATGCTTATTAAGACAACAAATTATAGCAAACAAGCTGTGCTACCCTTCAAAGACAAATTGTAATAACGCAGACTTCAGCATATTCAGAGTTAAAGTTGGGCAGAGTACCATCTGTTGGAATGGATTCTGTAATGCATGTAGTAATAACATGCATTGCATTTTTCATTCCAACACATGATGTTTCACAAATATTAGTGTTGCTTTTAAGAATCCCATACCTTGTTTTTGTAATGCATCTATCCATCCATCCATCCATCCATCCATCATCTTCCTCCTATCTGAGATCGGGTCACGGGTGCAGCAGCTTGAGCAGAGAGGCCCAGACTTCCCTCTCCCCGGCCACTTCTTCTAGCTCTTCCTGGAGAATCCCAAGGCGTTCCCAGGCCAGCCGGGAGACATAGTCCCTCCAGCCTGTCCTGGGTCTTCCCCGGGGTCTTCTCCAGGTTGGACGTGCCCGGAACACCTCACCAGGGAGGCGTCCAGGAGGCATCCTGATCAGATGCCCGAGCCACCTCATCTGACTCCTCTCGATGCGGAGGAGCAGCGGCTCTACTCTGAGTCCCTCCCGGATGACTGAGGAGTGTGATCCCTCTGTAGTTGGAACACACCCTCCGGTCCCCCTTTTTAAAGAGGGGGACCACCACCCCGGTCTGCCAATCCAGTGGCACTGTCCCTGATGTCCATGCAATGTTGCAGAGACGTGTCAACCAAGACAGTCCTACAACATCCAGAGCCTTGAGGAACTCCGGGCGTATCTCATCCACCCCAGGGGCCCTGCCACCAAGGAGTTTTTTGACCACCTCGGTGACTTCAGTCCCAGAGATGGGAGAGCCCACTTTAGAGTCCCCAGGCTCTGCTTCCTCATTGGAAGGCATGTTAGTGGGATTGAGGAGGTCTTCAAAGTACTCCCCCCACCGACCCACAACGTCCCGAGTCGAGGTCAGCAGCGCACCATCCATACCATATACGGTGCTGACACTGCACTGCTTCCCCCTCCTGAGACGCCGGACGGTGAACCAGAATCTCCTCGAAGCCCGTCTGAAAGTCATTCTCCATGGCCTCTCCAAACTCCTCCCATGCCTAAGTTTTTGCCTCAGCAACCACCGAAGTCGCATTCCGCTTGGCCTGCCGGTGCCTATCAGCTGCCTCCAGAGACCCACAGGACAAAAAGGTCCTATAGGACTCCTTTTGTAATGCATGTAGTAATAAAATGCATTGCATTTTTCATTCCAACAGATGGTGCTTCACAAACATTACTACTGCTTTTATAAATCCCATACTAACTGACATCACAGAAACACAGCAAATGGATGAACATACAGACACACACAGACACACACGCACACACACGCACACACACGCACACACACGCACGCACACACACACACACACTTGTCCTTTTACTAAGGTGGATTTTTGACTTTCTTGTTTTGTTAGTTTTGAACTTTTTATATCTGTAGCTGTGTTTTCCCAGAATTAACAAAGTTCAGCAGCTTCAACTCAAAAAATGGGATTCAACAAAAGCCTGACGGGCAGAAATGATTCCACAGACAAAATATCTTTGTTTTTAAAAGATTAGTTAAGTTTCAAAGTAAAACAGTTCACACAAAAAAGAAAATTAAAATAGCAAAAAAGAAAAAATGAATGTTAAGAAAAGTTCAGGTTGCAGGTGTTCCAGAATGTTAAAGCAAAAACAAACGTATTTAACAAATAATACAAAAATGAACTATCCCACTGGCAGAGGTCCTCAGACCCCTTATTATGACATCTTTGATCTTTGGCTCAGGTGTATCCCATTCTATCGTTGAGATGTTTGAGGTCCACCTTTGGTCAGTTCAGTTGACTGGACTGACTGATAAAAGCACACAGCTGTCTATAGAGGGTCCCATAGGTGGGCAAACATCACGCCAGGAGGTCGAAGGAATTGACTACAGAGCTTAGAGACAGGATTGGGTCAAGCCACAGATCTGGAGAAGGCTACAAAAAAATGACCGCAGCATTGAAGGTCCCCCAAAAGCACTGTGGTGTCTGTAATTCTTAGGAGGAAGATGTTTGGAACAACCACGACTCATCCTAGAGGTGACCACCCATCTGAAATTAGCATTCAGGAGAAAAGGACCTTGGTAAGAGAGGGGACCAAGGACCCAATGGCCACGCGACCTAAGCTCTGCGTGATCTG
Organism: Polypterus bichir lapradei; assembly: GCA_026402145.1. NCBI lineage: Eukaryota > Metazoa > Chordata > Cladistia > Polypteriformes > Polypteridae > Polypterus > Polypterus bichir. Next base: position 199,085,082 of record JANRMT010062791.1, read on the forward strand.
TGTAGAGATGGGAGAAACTTCTAGAAGGACAATCACCAGTGCATCACTCCACGAACCGGGGCTTTATGCCACAGTGGCCAGACAACACTTGAAATGCCACATGGAGTTGGCACCTGAAAGACTCTCAGACTGTGAGAAACAAGGATATGGGGTCTCATGAAACCGAGGCTGGCATCACGTCTGGAGGAAACCAGGCAGTACTCATCACTTGTGTGATACCAGCCCAGCGGTTATTTTCAGTGGCAAGAACTGAGAGACTATGAGGGTTGAAGAAAAGCAGAATTGAGCAAAGTATACAGTAGAGATACCCTTAAGGAACACCTGCTCCACAGCACTCCAGGATTCACCTTCTAACAGGACAATGACCCTAAACACAAAGCAAAGACAACACAGAAGTGACCTACCGACATCTTAGGCAATGTCCCAGAGTGGCTCAGCCAGAGCCCAGACTTGAACCCAGTAGGTTATCCACCTTAATAAAAGGACAAGTGTCTGTGTATCTGTGCGGCCGTTTGGTTGTTCTTCTATTCACTATGGGATTCTTAAATGCAGTGCTAATGTTTGTCATGCGCCATCTGTTGGAGTGAAAAATGCAATACATTTTATTACTACATGCCAGCGTTTCTCAACCATCAAGTATTTGCGACCTGAGTTTTCATAACAGTTTTAATCGTGCCCCCCCTAACATTTTTTTGAAATGTAGATGCATATTTTATTATACCTACTTAAACTTTATCGATGTTTATCTAACTCTATATTTATTGTTCTAGCATCAGAATGTAGTTTAAGTTAATTTGTTTTGGTTTCAACGGATGTTTTTTTCATATTTTTGATTCTTGTTTTCTTTTTTTCACATCTTCGCGCCCCCTAGGGGGGCCCACCCCACAGGTTGAGAACCACTGCTACATGCACTATAAAATGCTTTCCAACAGATGGTGCATTTCAAATGTTAATGTTGAGTACACTAAGGGGTATGATGATTACTTACATTTCAACCCGTCTTAGACAGGCAGCACAGCTGGATTCACCATAAAATGAAAAAGCGTATAGTAGGGAAAGTGTAGAAAATAAACTGAAAAACCCAAACCCGGTAATGAACAAGAAGACAGGGACACAGATGGATACACGTTAAAGGTTGATTTCATGAAACGTCAGAAAATTTTTATTCACATAGAGAACCACAAACAGTTGGAATAAGTGACCAGGTGGTGTGGTAGAAACAGGAGTTGAGGTGACTTTCAGATCTCGACTTGATGTTATATGTGGAGACATTAGGTGAGTCGGAGTGTCAAGCGTGTTGGGCTGAATCGGCCTGTCGTCATCCAGACTGTTAGAATGTGGAAGGTAAACAGAAATTCTTTTTAATTGTGTGCTTATTTCACTTTTATTGTATAGTGAATGTAAACCTTTATTCATCTTTGTCAGGAGTTCTGCTTTTATAATCAGGAAGCCGCTCTTTCTGTCATATAATAGCTGATAGGGGGTCTCCATTGTTGAACAGGATAGAGAAAAGGATGTGGGGGGTCTGCAGTGAGTGGTCTCGTTCATCTCTCGTGTTGCCTACCAGGTGTGATCCAGAAATGAGGCTCAGGGTGAAATCAGGCTAATAATGTAAGACGGGATCTTCCAAGGCTGTACAAGTTCCATCCATCCATTCATCCATTGTGCTAAACCTCTTCATCCTGAGCAGGGCAACATGGAAACTGGCATAGGAGGGTTGAACAGACACACACACACACACACATTTCTTTGTCTTATCTATGCACAATATATTGTCTTTTTTGTGTTTTAATTTAATTTACATTTTTAAGTTGCACTTCATGTTGTTACACTGTGGACCCTGAGCTTCGCAATTTCGTCTATCTGTATACTTGTATATGGTTGAGATAACAATAAAGTTTGGCTTGACTTTGACACACACACACACACACACACACAGACACTACGGTCCATCCACCTAACCAGAGTACCTGGAGACACCTGACGCTGACATGGAGAGAACATGCAGACTCCATACAAGGGGGACCCGGGATTGGCTAAGAAGAAACCTTTCTTTAGCCAAACCTACAATATGTTTCTGGACCAGATGAATCCATAATTATGCGCTCCATGGTGCTGCTGATATGGATAATTCACGAATCCTCCTTTAAAGCTCGCAGCACAACAGGACATTAATCGGCCGGATCGGCGATCACTCCGCCATCACAGCAGAGCCGCGCACTTGACAGAATGGCGCTCGACTGATAACCTGTCACTTAATGCAAAAAATATCAAAGAACTTATAATTGATTTTTAGGAGGTTCAAGGATGACATGGAACCACTTAGCAGAAACGGGGGGAAAGTACAAGGAATCCACAACTTTACATTTTTGGCAGCTTACATCACGGAGGACGTCTGTCTCATGGACGACTGATACGACATCGCTGATGAAGAAGGCACAGCGGAGGCTTTGCTGTCTCAGAACATTAAAGAAATTGAATTTGAGTTTCAAGTAAGGCAATGCAGTCATTTTGCACATTACAATATTTGATTAGACACAGTTTATTCGGCTTTCACTGATGAACTTTAATTTAAAGTTAAAATTAAAAAGCGGATTGGTGGCTCTGAGGCTGGGGATCTGCACCGATGCCAAAAGGGACTCTGCTCTGTTGGGTCCTTAACCAGCAATTGCTCACTTTGAGTGGTGAGAAAAGCGCTATAGAAAGGCAAAGAATTATTATGAACTGTTTTAACACATTCACTCTGTATTATGTGAGGCACTGTCCTCTGTCGCCCAGCAGATGGCACTGTTGTGTAAGAAATGCACTCGGTCCTGTTTGACGTGTTGTTGCAACGGGAAGAGCAAACTCAACTTACTTGTCATCACCCCGATTTTCACTTTAGGCTCAGTTCAATTTCGTATTTTGAAACGTATTTCTTTGCAGGGTATGTATCCGTTTCTTTGCTCCTGTTTCAGCCTCTTGGCCGCTCAAAGTTCTCAAGTGTGCGCAGGCGCGGCACCTAAACGTTTCCTTCCCGCCTTGGACCTGGTAGTCTACAGCAGGGGTGTTGAACTCCGGGCCTGGTTTTCATTCTAACCCTCTTCCTAATCACCGAGCAGTTTTCACTGCTAATTAACTACTTTCCCCTTCATTGTAAAAGTCCTGTTTTCAAGGATTCAGTCCACTGAATTATTTTGTTTCTTGACTAAATGACAGTAAAGCAGAAAAGATACGTGGAACGAGCCAACAGATGAGCAGCTAAACTTGGATTTCAGACTCCAACCAGTCTCTTAATGAGAAGCCGATTCCACAGCAGACATTTCCAAAACTTCTTCTAAGAACACTGTGAAGATGTTTTAGTGACCTAAGAGATCAATCTTACCGAGACCTTCATCTTTCTTTAGTTTCAGATATTGCGTGATAGGCACAGGTGAGCTGGCCATTTGGAGGCTTGCTTTGTGTCTCATTGTCATTTGGCTGCTAATTAAGGAAAAAGAAACAACAAAGGGGCCTGAGCCAAGCCAATTAAAATGAGTTAATTAGCAGCAAACACTGGTCACTAACGAAAAAGATGGTTAGAATGAAAACCTGTCACCACTGCGGCCCTCCAGGATTAGAGTTCGACACACGTGGTCTACAGCCCTTTAAAGCGAACCGATGGTTAATTTTCGGGGTGCAATTTTGAGAATAGCCGTCATGATTATCACGAATCGTATGGAATTCTTCTTTAAAACTTGATGTAGCATCTTGAAGAAAAACTCGAATTGCTTTGAGCGGTGAGTATTTGACGTTAGGGTTTCTTTAATGCGGTCATTTGGTGGCTGTGCTGTACGATGTGATGTCTCGTGTACTTCAGGCCACTCTTAGCGCCCCCTTGTGGCTGCAGGTTTTTATCGGTGCCGATTTCTTCTCGTAATTGGACTCCTACGTTAATTAAGTAAGCTGTAACTGTTCTCGTACCGCCGTGGAGCGGAGACAAAAAGACTGGTGGACCGGTAGGTAGACATTAAAGGCTCACCTGGTATAAATTAACACAGGAGAGAGAGAAGGGAGAAGGCAATGCTTAGTCAACGGAGTCATGTACCTGAGAATAAGTAAAATAAACCTACGTGATAAAAAGTATCGTCGTGCAAGAATAATTGTGCAATAATACTCTATTAGTTGTCGGACTGTTGAGAATGCGGATTGCGACTTCCTGGGACACCGAGGTGCAAAATGGTGGCGCTGATCCCAAAACACTATGTTGTCAAGATATTACAGATTTTAACTTGTGATTAATAAAGGCTTCCCAATAAAATATTCAAAAGCAAAGAAAGCTCTATTTTGTGTGTCAGAAACATTTGCTTTTCTTTTTTCATCAATTACAGATTGACTCTGCCAAATGTGTACTGAGTAAAGCTAGGATTTAGATGCATTCAAATTCTTGGCTGCCTTTCTTTGTCATTTTCTGATTATATATGCCATTATATTCCATTTACTGTACTTATTCGTTTGATGCCATTCTCCAGTACAGCCAGTTCCATTTCTTTTGTTTTTCCAGTTGGACTACAGGCTCCCGGTCACACTACTATAGTGGAATTTGAACCCACACCGTCAGAGTTGGTAGTCCAAAGCCTTAACCACTACACCACACCACACCACACAAGTGGGTGACACTAAAAGAGCTGGCCTTTAACAATCACTGTCACTTGCTCTCATACCTACTATATTTGTCACGCATTATCAGTATTCAGCTGCAATTAAAACAGACTCCACAATAAAGTAAATTAAAATGAAAAATGACACATCGAAAAATAAAGACATGACAAAAAGTACACATTTCTTTATTTCCCCTTTTTAGAATGCAAAATAAGACAAGAAATAAGAAGGACGGCGAACTAAACAGGTGGAACAATTCAAGATTTAAATGACTCGCAGATTGAGGAATTGGTTGGAACAAAAACCTGCGGCCACAGAGGGGCGCCAGGACCGAACCTGAGAGCCACTGCTGAAGGATATTAGTGCGGGGACACCGACGGAGGAACAGAGCAGCAATAATAGAGTGACAGGCTCCAGAAGCGCACCTGTAATGTCAACTTCGATTTTATGGGACATAAATAAATAAATACGTGCAATCATAAGAATCAAAAAAAAAAGAAAAAAGACGAACGATAGTGAATAAACGTTTTCTCATAAAATCTCAATAAACTGAAAAACAGCAATAAATTCTTCTTTCAAAAGGTCTTCCGCTCCGCAGTTCTTGGGCAAAGTAACGGTATTCTGTTCACACTTTAATCTCAGGGTTTGCCACCTAGCGACCATTTTAAGTATTACGTCGTTAAGTTTGTTCAATCCACTTTTCTTAAGAACTGCGGTGGGCTGGCGCCCTGCCCGGGGGTTTGTTCCTGCCTTGCGCCCTGTGCTGGCTGGGATTGGCCCCAGCAGACCCCCGTGACCCTGTGTTAGGATATAGCGGGTTGGATAATGACTGGCTGGCTGACTGACTAGACTGACTTTTCTTAAGAAGTCAGTTTAGTCTATCTATCTATCTATCTATCTAGTGACGTTCTGAATGCTGTTTCTGACGCCAGCGAAGCCTTGGCGAAGATCAGCCGTTTGGAATAAATAAACATGAAACGGGGATGTGCAGAAGATGTTTTTATTCTGAAACATCCATCCATCTATTATCCAACCCGCTCACGGGAGTCTGCTGGAGCCAATCCCAGCCAACACAGGGCGCAAGGCAGGAAACAAATCCGGGGCAGGGCGCCAGTCCACCGCAGGACACCCACACACCAAGCAAACACTAGGGACAATTTAGGATCGCCGATGCACCTAACCTGCAAATCTTTGACCTGTGGGAGGAAACACGGGGAGAACATGCAGATTCCACGAACCCGGGTCTCCTTACTGCGAGGCAGCAGCGCTACCATTGCCGTCAATAATAGTGGAGTGCTTTGCTTATAAGGACCAAAGACTGCATCTTTTCTGAAACTTGACAGCTATGGGGACAGGAGGTTATTTCAATGGAAAGTATACTAGGACAGTGTTGCCAATTCAGTGTCCCAAAATGGGTATTTGAATTTTTAAGAAGTCTGAGACTTTGAGTTTTCTTCTTCTTTTCCGGAATGTCCGCTCCACACTCCTGATCAGGTGGTGGCGGTAATGCAGCATTTACGTTGGTCTGCCAACCACCATAAAAACCCTGAAGAAGAAGAAGAAGACGGTAGGGGTGTGTGTGTGCGCACGCGCGCGCGCGATGGGGGGGAAAACTACCCAATCTGCTTCGCGCATGCGCAATATTTCTCACTACCTCCCAGTTTTCGACGTTGTCCGAGGAGCAGATCGAGAGGTGGGCCATGGGACGTTGGTCCGTTACCTGAAGCTCGTCTGTACAATACGATTCATGGAGAGCAGAAGGTACGTACTTACATGACATATGAAAGAGAGAATTTATAAAAAGCCGTGTCACACGAGCAGCACTTGCTATCGACAGGCTCACATCCCCATTAAGAGCTCGGACTGGTGAGCCCATCGCTTGCTCGTGTTCCTCCGTTAGTAGTCCTTTGGTCCATCCACCCATGTGAAGCCCTAGATTGTGTGTGTGTGTGTGTGTGTGTGTGTGTCAGTGAGTAAGTCAACCAATCATTTTAGAGAAGTTCGTGGAGAAACGTGAGGACAGTCCATCAGCACCCGACGGCTTGCTTCTGTACGGCTGCCGCACGAGTGTCCGCTCCCACATTTTTTCCCTTTTGATCAAATTGCACGAATTTATATTCAGTCACAGTCCTGGAGGGCCACAGTGGCTGCAGGTTTTTATTCCAACTAGTTTCCCAATTAGAAAGCAGTCCATGTTGATAATGCAACTTGGTATTGAACAGTTCGGCTTGTTAATTCTTGCATTCATCCACAAGCAATTTGAATCGCACTGTAGAGTTTCCTTCTGTGAGAACATCAGCCACGTGTTTTATGGACCAGATAATATACGCTGATAATATACGCTATGTATATTATATATGTATATATGTGTATGTATGTGTGTATATATATATATATATATATACACTCACCTAAAGGATTATTAGGAACACCCGTTCAATTTCTCTTTAATGCAATTATCTAATCAACCAATCACATGGCAGTTGCTTCAATGCATTTAGGGGTGTGGTCCTGGTCAAGACAATCTCCTGAACTCCAAACTGAATGTCAGAATGGGAAAGAAAGGTGATTTAAGCAATTTTGAGCGTGGCATGGTTGTTGGTGCCAGACGGGCCGGTCTGAGTATTTCACAATCTGCTCAGTTACTGGGATTTTCACGCACAACCATTTCTAGGGTTTACAAAGAATGGTGTGAAAAGGGAAAAACATCCAGTATGCGGCAGTCCTGTGGGAGAAAATGCCATGTTGATGCTAGAGGTCAGAGGAGAATGGGCCGACTGATTCAAGCTGATAGAAGAGCAACTTTGACTGAAATAACCACTCGTTACAACCGAGGTATGCAGCAAAGCATTTGTGAAGCCACAACACGCACAACCTTGAGGCGGATGGGCTACAACAGCAGAAGACCCCACCGGGTACCACTCATCTCTACTACAAATAGGAAAAAGAGGCTACAATTTGCACAAGCTCACCAAAATTGGACAGTTGAAGACTGGAAAAATGTTGCCTGGTCTGATGAGTCTCGATTTCTGTTGAGACATTCAAATGGTAGAGTAAACAGAATGAGAACATGGATCCATCATGCCTTGTTACCACTGTGCAGGCTGGTGGTGGTGGTGTAATGGTGTGGGGGATGTTTTCTTGGCACACTTTAGGCCCCTTAGTGCCAATTGGGCATCGTTTAAATGCCACGGGCTACCTGAGCATTGTTTCTGACCATGTCCATCCCTTCATGACCACCATGTACCCATCCTCTGATGGCTACTTCCAGCAGGATAATGCACCATGTCACAAAGCTCGAATCATTTCAAATTGGTTTCTTGAACATGACAATGAGTTCACTGTACTAAAATGACCCCCACAGTCACCAGATCTCAACCCAATAGAGCATCTTTGGGATGTGGTGGAACAGGAGCTTCGTGCCCTGGATGTGCATCCCACAAATCTCCATCAACTGCAAGATGCTATCCTATCAATATGGGCCAACATTTCTAAAGAATGCTTTCAGCACCTTGTTGAGTCAATGCCACGTAGAATTAAGGCAGTTCTGAAGGCGAAAGGGGGTCAAACACCGTATTAGTATGGTGTTCCTAATAATCCTTTAGGTGAATGTATACATACACATATATATACATATACATACAGTACATACACATATATATACATATATATATATATATACATATATACATACATATACACACACACATA
>JANRMT010062791.1:199093512-199119161 GCA_026402145.1 Polypterus bichir lapradei
TGAAATGTCTCGGTAAAAATATTGAATATATTGGGTTTGGTTGCGCGCACAGTCATGACCGCCCATGACCGAGTTATACTGCCTTAAAATGCCAGGCCCTCACGGGAATATTAATTAATCCCGTCAAAGTACTAGAGGCTGTCTTGTAATATGTGCCACAGTGCATGAGGCAAGAATAAAAACAGACAGCTGCCGGCGAGTCGTGGTAGCGTCTGCTAACTACAATTACACAAATTGGACTTAAGTCCAAAGCATGATTATAAATGTAGCAATAAAAGACGAAACTAAGTCGGACACAATAAACTGTAAACGACAGTTTTAAACTTATAGCACGAGACTGGTTGTCCTGTAGAAATGAAACGGCACCCACGTGAACAACACAGATTAATCAGCTGCCGTACGAAGTCCAAAATCTGCCTGAAAAAAAATAAATGCCGTGTTAGTGAAGACTGTTATTACAATAAGTTGCATCATTTAGCCATTAGAAACAATATTTTGTAAAAGCTTTAAGGAGCTGCGCGTCATTTTTAGATTTGGGGCAGGCAGGCAGGCACTTACCTTGCCGTCTGATGAATCGCGCATCCAGCGGGTCTGGTAGTCAAATACTGAAAGATAAATAAAGCCAACGGCGATAAAATCCATAAAGGCTCGATCGCGCTCGCTAAAATAAATCGTAGAAATCTTTAATGGCATAATAGCAGCCAACGTAATCCAAAAAATACGGTTCGTCCGCCTGTTTAAAAAGCAGTCTATGAGCTGCGCAGCTGTCCCTATCATGTTGCCTTAAATGTTAAATGTTTTGGCAACCCATCCCATGGTACTATTAAAAGTATTGCCGTGTGCTAAAACACACAGAAATTATTGAAATCGTCTTATAAATACAGCTTAAATTACGAACCTACGATATAAGCCAGTATTTAAAAAGAAACTGTAAAACGGTGTACACAAAATAGCACTAAAATGCAAAAGAGCTCTAACTTTAATTGGAAAAGTGTGAATTAAAAAAAATGAGAGAGTTTCTCATGACAAAGAAAGATAATTAATTATCGCTATGTGTAATTGGGTTAAAGTAAATAAAATGCCTCCACTTTTGTTTAATGCTTGTAAACGTGCAAAACATTTTTCGTTTTAAGCCCTGATCAGGTTTAAAGGAAAAATGCTCTTTTTATAATACTGACTGAGAAGGGAGACAAGTTCTTGCAATAAGCAGAATGTGCCTGATGTGTGTGAATGGAGGTTGTGTATTTTAGGAACTATAAAGGTAAGGAGTATGGTGACGCAGTGGTTGGCACACTTACCCGATAAAGGTTCAAGTATGTATGTTTTCCTTATTGAGTCAGGATATTCTTTATGACCACGTAACTTTTTCTGGGAATACTTTCTTGTTGCGGAATTGTGCTGCGTGATTTCCCGATGGGTGGATTTTCCTCGCTGTCGGTGAACCAAGGATCGCCGCGGAAATATTTTCCTTGATTGTCGCTGAATCCGGGTTTGCCACGGAGTTTTCATGATCTGGAGACTAGCGCGTATGAAACTGAGGTAAGATGTACTCCTAATTTAATGAAAGTGATACCAGCTTGCGGCCTGAGAACTCGTTTGATCGTAATGATAAGCATGAAGGTAAAAGAAGTAAGTTGTTTGATATGGTCGTGATAAGTAAATAAGTAAGTATGTAGGAAAAGACGCGTTTTAGTGTGTTGAACGGTGAAACCGTATAAATAATAAAAAAAAAGAACAACCTCGAGTGAGTTTATAGCACGTGTGATAGAGATCTCTGTGAATGAAATACAATTGTAAGAGAACTTTATTCTGTGAATGACGTGCAATTGTAAAGAGGACGTGAGTATGAGAATATGTGAAGATATTTGAAAGAATGAAGCAATTGCTAAGTGTGTAGAAATGACTGCAAAGTGAAGGCTGTTTGTTTGTGAACAGTTGCTTTCTCCAGTGTGCTGAAGGTTGTTTAAAAAACTTCTGCTTTAGCCAAGTAATCTACTTGGGCATAAAGTGGAATAAAATCTAGTAGAGGAAAAAGAAAATAAAAGAAGATGAATTACTCTTATTCAGAGTCTGGGGTGGCAGATGCTCATATGTCATTTGTAAGTCTGTGCTTCTGTGTTTGTCAGCTGACTAATCAAAAATGTGAACCAAAAACTCTAAAAGATGGGAGACGTCCCATATAATAATATAATAACATAGCATAGTAAGGGATCATATCCAAATTTAATTGTATTAGTAATACATGTGAATAGTTGTAATGCAAAACTGTGCTTAGTCAGTAAGCCTGGGAATATCGTTAAAGCCTACAAGCAGATGCAGTGATAAATAAAGATGACCTACTGAACTTGTAAGTTTAACTGAGTAACAGGATTACAGCCTGTCCAATGTCAGTCAAAGAGTTAAGAATTTTAAAATCTGAATTTCAAGAAAAGTGTTATAAGCATAAAAATATAACAAATCTATAGATGTTCTTTTTTCTCCAGATTCAGCAAAAATCTGATGTCCAATGAAAGAAACACACAAACTATATTGCTATACAAAGCTGCATGAAATAGCTTATCAATCATAAATTAATGAACAGCAGCTATTGGAATTATGTTCTTGCATGCTAATTAGTGCAAGTGTAAGGGCATAACATCCTGTGTAATAAAAATGTTTAAATGAAAAATGCAAAAAAGTTAAATGTTGCCATATTAAACTAATTTCTTTTTTTCTAGTCTTCATATAAAATACAGTATAGAGGGTTTATATATATTGATGTAGGTCAAAAGATGATTCTTATCACTTCAGTAATTACGAAATGTATTAAACTGAATACACGTATGCATTTGTATCTGTTAAGTGATTCATTCTATAAAGATTTGTTATTACATCAATCTGTTAAGGCAGTGGTTCTCAGCCTGTGGGGCGGGCCCCCCTAGGGGGGCGCAAAGTAACAAAAAGGGGGGTGTGAAGATGTGAAAAAAAGAAAACAAGAATCAAAAATATGAAAACAACATCTGTTGGAACCAAAACAAATTAACTTAAACTACATTCTGATGGTAGAACAATAAATATAGAGTTAGATAAATGTCACTAAAAGTTAAGTAGGTATAATAAAATATGCATTGTGGCGAGTTGCTGGGGCTACGACCCGGCCGGGATGCCTGGAAGGACCGGAAGGTGGCATATACGTCTTCCGGGCCATGAGGTGGCAACTGCCCTGGAACAGAGGAGGACCACAGGAGAGGAATAAGGAGGCTTATGCCTATTGGAACTTGTGGCCACCGCCAGGGGGCGCCCCGAGTCTCAGAGGGCCCGGGATTGATTTACTTCCGCCACACCCGGGAAGATGGAGGAGAATCCCTCCAGGGACGCCTGGAGTGCTTCCGAGTGCTCTTCCGCCACATCAGGAAGTAACGTCGGAGGGAGCACCTGGAACATATCCGGGGGGAGAATAAAAGGGCCCGCCTTCCTACATTCGGGGAGCTAGAGTCGGGAGTGGGAGCAGGACAAGGTGGTCCAAGGGACAGAGTGAGAGGGGCCTGGTATCAAGGTGATTGGGCAAGAAGGCCCAGAGGACTGTGCGGGACTGAGTTGTGTGTTAAAGATGGAGGAAAAAATAAAAGACCTTTTGATAAAGATGCGGTGTCTGTCTGATGGTGTCCGGGCATGTCTCACAGCATCTACATTTCAAAAAAATGTTGGGGGGCGCGATTAAAACTGTTATGAAAACTCGGGTCGCAAATACTTAAAGGTTGAGAAACGCTGCATTAAGGTTAATACTCTGTTATAATGCACACAGCTAAATGGATTGTTCAGTTATACATTAGAATCATTAGTCTATATAAACTGTGCTGTTGTAATATCTTAAGGACATTTAAAAGATTTGTCCCTTGATAAGATGAGCTACAGTTTGTTACATGGTATAGATGTTATAAGATTTTTGTTTTAGACAAAAATGAAAACACTCAAATTCAAATATGTAACATCTTGTTATAATTTAAGACACGTGTGACAGATAACTGATGCTATGTGTTAAATTTGTTTAGTGTATTATCTTACTGAAGAAACATTTTCACTAGTCTGGTTTAAATGTATTAATTTAATTCTAACTGTTATTTATGATATGAGACTGAGAGTCTGAGATTGTCATTAATAACGCTGTATTGTATTATACAGTACATATGATTGATAAAGAATTGTTTTATTTTATGTATTTGCTCTTCCTTCACCTTTCTTTATTTAGCCTAGGAAGTATTTCAGTTTGGCCACTCAATTTAGTGGTTTAGGCCTCTCCAACTCAGTGGTAGAGTCTTATCAATGAAGACAAGCTGGTGTACTACGAATGAAGATTTAAAGAGACTGTACTGCACTAATGACTCTTGATCTGCTGTGCATACCTGATAATAGCTGGTGAAGAAACGACTTGCTTTTCCAGAAGTGGAAGGAGTGCAGAATCAAAGAAAGATTGTAAGTCCAGCTAAGTAAATCTGACGCCATGATATGTGCAGACATTTTGCTGCAGAAACAAAGTTTTTATGGACTTTAACACAAACAAATTATGAACATGCCACTGAAGTAAGATGACAGCTGTTGAAGGCTCCCATGATTGACTGCTGTATCCAGTGCAAGGCTAGAGTGAAGTGCTCCTCTGCTACAAATGGACAGTCACCATGTGTGCATCTCATGAGCTCTCTAATGGTAATAGGACTGTTTAATTTTCTGTTCCAGTAATGGCAAAGACTTTAGTGTCCTGAAGCAGTCACACGTTTATTCAGAAGGATCTGCAAAGCCACCAAGCAAAACACATTGTCTACAAACCACTGGGTTGGACAAGGCATGAATATAGAAAGCTTAGGAATATACTTGAAAATGTTATAAGAGGGGCTCAAAGGTATGAGGATATGCATGATTTACCAATGATGTTAAATTGTAAGGGAATAGAACATCTGATAGTGAAGTTGGGGAGGATAAACGATAGTGAACAAACAATTACGCAATAATACCAGTTAAGAACAAGTAATAATCATAGCAAGAGATCTGAGTTATGTTACAACTATTGTAACTCATAAAGGGATCAGACACCAAAGGGTGGGGCACATATAGCAATGTACTGAAGTTAGAAATGTTAGGAGTGCCAAAGAACAGTGAAATCCATCAAGATGCTATATAGAATTATAATATAATTTGAGACTATGATACCCACTGCATGGATTCAGTAATATATGGATACAACACTGACTATGTAAGACATAACAGGACATCTCCACCTACACCACTGGTGAGATACAATGATCACTACCATGTTAAATGTAAGTGTTTGTCCAAATGTACTGTAACTTATCATTGTTAATATTTACGCTGGTATATTTAGATAAATGAAACAGGAGCTATAGTGGCACTACACTTCACATTTCCATAAAGTTCTTGAAATGTCTACACTGTGAAGGGGGATTGAGTACCTTTTGCTTTGTAGATAAGACCCTCAGGGATTGTTTTGTCACAGATCCAGTGACAAAGGGTGGTTTGTTATAATAAGTTTGTTATAATATTAAGGTTAATGTCACTGTCTCTGTAAAACACTTTTAAAGGATTCATTCACATGTGCAGGTTAAGTTTGACACACAGGGGCTAGTCTGTCTGCCTGCGTTTAGAAAACCATTACTTTAGCAGTTTGAAGAATGAACAAACTGCAGTGTAAGCATTTCGCTATTCTTGTATTTTTTGGAGGTGGGTTTGAGTCTGTTCTGTCCTTGTTTGGAGACCAGAGAGGGCCAGCACATGAAGCAGCCAGTATAAAAAGGCTTGGACGACGGCCATACCCTTTGAAGCTGACGGCCGGATGATGTTATCTTAATTCGGCCGTCAGCTTCAAAGGGTTTGGCTGTAGTCCAAGTCTTTTAATACTGTCTGCTCCATATCCAAATGTCCTCTCTGGTCTCCAGAAAAGGACAGAACAGACTGTACTGAGGAATGGGCTCAAATTCCTCCAAGCCGGTGTGCAGGAATGAGCAAAAGTTACCGGAAAAGTTTAGTTGCAGTTATTGGAGGGTCACACCAGATACTGAAAGCAAAGGTTCACATACTTTTGACGCTCACAAATATGTAATATTTGATCATTTTCCTCAATAAATAAATGACCAAGTATAATATTTTTGTCTCATTTGTTTAACTGGTTTCTCTTTATCTACTTTTAGTACTTGAGTGAAAATCTGATGATGTTTTAGGTCATATTTTTACAGAAATATAGAAAATTCTAAAGGCTTCACAAACTTTCAAGCACAACTGTAAGTGTTGTTTATAGCAGTGGTTCTCAACCTGTGGGGCAGGCCCCCCTAGGGGGGACGCGAAGTAACAAAAAGGGGGTGTGTGAAGATGTGAAAAAAAGAATCAAAAATATGAAAAATTCATCTGTTGGAACCAAAACAAATGAACTTAAACTACATTCTGATACTAGAACAATAAATATAGAGTTAGATAAATGTCGATAAAAGTTAAGTAGGTATAATAAAATATGCATCTACATTTCAAAAAAATGTTGGGGGGGGGCAGCGCAATTAAAACTGTTATGAAAACTAGGGTTGCAAATACTTAAAGGTTGAAAAACGCTGGTTTATAGTGTTTGCACCCAATCACGTCTCGTCACAGCACCCCGTCTAAACTAATATGTGTTTGTTTAAATGTCGTCCCCGTAATGAGAAACGGGGAAGGATGTTGCAGGGAGGCAGCGACCCCTGGAAACGTCAGAACTGGAGTTTTGCCAGTTACATCCGGCTTGTTATTATTTAAACAGTAAGGAGGGAAAGAAGAGAGAGAGAGATTGAGAAGGAGATTCACCTAACAAACCAGAGATCATCATTTTTCTGTCTTTATTCATATCATGCCTTCTTCCCAGCTTGCTTCTCATTCAGCTGGATTTACTACAACGCATTCATCACCAGAAACCTCCAGGGTTGGACATTATTTTCCACCATTACTGAGGAAGCACGGTGAGATCGTTCTGTATTCCTTCAGGAGAGCCAAACACAAACATTTTTGAACAGTTATCAGTAATTTGGACGAGTTATTTACTCATTTTCACGTTCGTTAACATTTCAGTAATCATTCATTGGCATTATTTGCATTGTGTGTTTGTTAAAAGTGTGCAGGGGCCAGGGAGTTTTTTTTTTTAATTGTATATGTGGTGTTTTCACTTTGCTGGTTAGGTGGAGATATGTAGATATTTTGTAGGTCGGGGATTTGTATTATTGTATTTGTCATTGTGTTACTGCACTTAATTGACATATCTGATATTTTTTACTTGTGTTTAACCGCCAGTTCTGGAATATTATTTGTCAGAGGTATGCCTTGGTATAAGTAGATTCTCCTCAATAATTTATCCAGGCCATGGGTCCTGGTAGTGTGGCTTCCAGCTGGGTAAGGGGTCGGCCGTTACAACCAGCTCTGGCCTCCTGTAACCGTCATGCCTGTTCCACCCATAAGTAACTGCCACTCTTCTTAGATTATCTACCTCCATGGCTTCTGTCATCCAAGATGGACTTCCCTTTCTGACCATAGCCAAGATGGCCTTTCTGTTCAATAGGATTGTCGCCAAAGTCTGCATCCCAGGTGGCCACTGCCTCTCAAACTGACACATCGAGTTGAGCATAGAGGGTAGAACCTCTGTGAATTCAGGTACATCAGAGGCACACAGGTGGGACTTCCACCAAACACTCAATGCCGATTGGCACAGAACGCCTTTCAGTATTACATTGATGTACAGTATTTAGGTGCCATTTTTTACAAGTCACTGCCATCCACACACACGCAAGTGCACTCATCACTGCAGGTGATGATGAAGGGTGGCTGTTAATCATTTTGTAGGAGCAGAAGAGCTGAATATGGGCTGGTGTGGAAAGTGTGTGCAGAAGAAAGCAATTTGTCTTATCATAATAGTGACAATTCTTCAAACCTAGCAAGTGACAGGATGACAGACTCCAGTCTAGGCTTAATAGCATATTTTGAGGGTATGATGTTAGATAAAGTCTAAACTGTCTGAATGTGTGTGTTTGGTGTCCCACAAGTGTTAGGCAGCATTCAAAGTGCCATTCATTGATCTCCGTTTCATAATTCAGATGGATCAGGCACAGCAGAGTCATTCTGGAATTTATATCTGCTCATCGGTGACCCCAACAAATCCAGCATCGCACACTGAAAACAAGCAGCGGGAGCAACCTGAGGTCTGATGTTGCGTGTGATGAGCTGCTGGTTTTCTTGTATATCAAGGAGTAATTCAAAACCTGAAGATGAAAAAATGGAAAGACAACAGGACCGGATGAAATACCAACAGAAGTGTCGAAGTAGATGTGTTGAGGGATCTGGTGAAGGTGATCGTCAAAGTCAGTTCAGGATGGGAAGGTTACCTTTACTAGTGCAAGGGGAGGCAGTCAATGGGATTCACAAATTGTAACGCTCTGTCTCAGGGTTGACAGAAGTGCACTAATATCTTTTCTCCAACCTCTGTAGATCCTCCGAAAGGAAAGACCAACTAATCCCCAACCTGGTTCCACTTCCATCTCCAGGCCACGCCCTCCTAGTGACCTCACATCCACCTGTGACCTGTTGGACCCGCCTCTTCCTTCCCACTGCCTATAAAGGGCAGCCACTTGCCTTTCCCAGTCAGTCCCATCCTGGACTCAGTCTTTTGCGGCTACTCAGAGGAGAACCACAATCTTGCATAAATATTAATTACAATATGCAGGGTGGAACCCCAAATCTTTCTCTTGTTTTTTTCTGCTTCTTTCACAAGACACACATGGAGTCACCACATTTTCGTGAAAGAGATGACTGAATTACAGCTGCTGATGACACTGCTTATATAGAGGAATACGTGATCAGCGAGCAATTCTCGTGTCCTTGCAAGTTACTGATAGACGTCCCTCAGAATCAAGCTGGCTGCTGCTCTTGCTTTTAATGGTTTTTCTTATCAATACTCAACCTCAGGCAAGAGGAACACAGATCAAGAGGCTTTAATTGAAATGCTTTCAAAAGGGTGATAAGGGCACAAGTGATTCAATAATATTTAATCATATAGTGAAAATCAGATTTAATAGTAAAAAATCAACTCCGACAAGATCTATGAACAATAGCAGAGGAGTGGAGAAACAGTGAGATTGTACCCATTTATACTGCTCAAGAAAATCTAAGGAAAACTTTTGAATCTGAGTATAGCATCAAGTCAATGAAATTTCCGGGCTATTGATCTGCTCAGTTGACTAGCAGATGGGATTGTTCAGTACAAAGTACTGAGTACGATTTGGAGTTGCTGCATTGAAATTTCATCAAAATGGACTCACCTGCCTGCTTGCCACATCATTTTGTAAATTTGATTTTCAGGGTGTCTTTGAATTCAGCCCTCTATAGGTTGATGATTTTCATTTCCATCAAACGATGTGCCATCCTTGCATTTCTAACACATCACCATATCAGTCCATAGCAGCAGAGATAGCCAGCTTAATTTTTACCCCATTGTGAACTAATGTGTTTTCAAATTGTTCCTTTTTTGAGCCGTGTATAAGGAGAAGAAATGTGGTAACTACAGAGGGATTAAACTGATGACACACACAGAGCTTGGTCCGCATTGCCGGCAGTAAGTCGAGCCTGTTTCCAGTGAGAGTTGGACTCCACCAGGGCTGCCCTTTGTCACCGATTCTGTTCCTAACTTTTATGGACAGAATTTCTAGGTGCAGCGAGGGTGTTGAAGGTGTCCGGTTTGGTGGACTCAGGATTGGGTCACTGCTTTTTGCAGATGATGTTTTCCTGTTTGCTTCATCAGGCCGTGATCTTCAGCTCTCTCTGGAGCGGTTCGCAGCTGAGTGTGAAGCGGCTGGGATGGGAATCAGCACCTCCAAATCCAAGACCATGGTCCTCAGCCGGAAAAGGGTGGAGTGCCCTCTCAGGGTTGGGGGCGAGATCCTGTCCCAAGTGAAGGAGTTTATGTATCTCGGGGTCTTGTTCATGAGTGAGGGAAGAATGGAGTGTGAGATCGACAAGCGGATCGGTGCGGCGTCCACAGTGATGCAGGCTCTGCATCGGTCTGTCGTGGTGAAAAAAGAGCTGAGCCATAAGGCAAAGCTCTCAATTTACCGGTCGATCTACGTTCCTACCCTCACCTATGGTCATGAGCTATGGGTAGTGACCGAAAGAACGAGATAGCGAATACAAGCATCTGAAATGAGTTTCTTCCGCAGAGGAGCTCAGTCATCCGGGAGGAACTCGGACTGCTCCTCCGCATCGAGAGTAGTCAGATGAGGTGGCTCAGGCATCTGATCAGGATGCCTCCTGGACGCCTCCCTGGTGAGGTGTTCTGGGCATGTCCAACCGGGAGGAGGCCCCAGGGAAGACCCAGGACACGCTGGAGGGACTATGTCTCCTGGCTGGCCTGGGAACACCTTGGGATTCTCCTGGGAAGAGCTGGAAGAAGTGGCCGGGGAGAGGGAAGTCTGGGCATTTCTGCTCAAGCTGCTGCCCCCGTGACCCGATCTCGGATTAGCAGAAGACGATGAATGGATGGATGGATGGTTATAAACAGAAGGCCTATGATAGAGACCACCATAGGAGAGAAGCAGTGACCGGGAAAGGATCAACTTGTGCAGTCTTTGCATTGAGACAGCTGATAGAGAAGCATCAAGGAAAACAGAAAGGTTTACATATGGCGTTTACTGTTTTGTAGATGGCTTACGATGGAATGTCACATCAAAAGGTCTGGAAGTGCATGAGAGGGGAGGGAGGACCAGAGGAGTGTGTGAGGATAGTCCAGGATATGTGGGAGGGAGTGAGGACTCGGGTTAAAAGCAGTGTTGGAGTAACAGACAAGATCCAAGTGGGAAGAGGTCTGCACCAGGGGTGGTCTTGAAGTCCTTGCCTCTTTGATCTGGTGATGGATGTGTTGACTCGAGGGATACAAGACCTGGTGGTTGTGTTTGTGATGACACTGTGTTGTGTAGCACCAGAAAGGTGGATGTGGAGAGGAAGTTGGAAGAATGAAAAAGAGGAAGATAGAGGATGAATAGGAAAAACAAGGAATATCTGAGGTTTAATTAGGATTCAGAATTTAGCCTGCAGGGAGAGCCACTGAAGAGAGTTGATAAATTTACAGTAAATGTCTAGGATCAGTGGTAGCCCACAATGGAGAATTAGATGCTGAGAAATACATTTCACTAAGCGTGTTCAGTACTTTTTCCCTGTGTCATTCCACTTTATTACACTTAATTTATGGGCTTTTTTTGTTGTGATTTCTTTGTATGTGTGGATTACTTGGGTTGTTACCAACATCTGGTGAACACGTCATATCAACAGCCACATTAAAAATACACTGACTGAGAAAAACATTGACACGTTCAATACTGTAATAACCGGTAGTTTGAGTTATTAAACTTCCTAGAGCTGAATTTTTGCTAGCGAGGTGCTAGCACCTACATGCAGCTATACCTAGCTAATTAAGTAGGCGAGCACTCGTGTCCCATACACCACACGACCCCGAGTGTCTCCGTACATCATTGCATAGATGGTATATCTAGCAAGACACAGCTCTGTTCTTTTTCTTTACCTCTTTATTAGAGCAGAGAGTCAAAACAAAGCTTAACACATTGCAAGGCCATTGCCAAGGTCATTCACAAAGACATCTTTCTCCATGATGGTGTTACACTTTTATATAACTGGGCTGCAAATGAACCAAACCCACCCAAACTAACTTGACATAAACACATGACATCTCTAATACAAAAGTAATCGACTGCCTTGCTTAATTAACATAAAAAGTAAACTCTAAAGAAATACCCATAATGCACCATGCTGTTAGCGCTGACTGCCGGGTCATTACAATACTTATTTTCCTTGCTTGTATGTACTGTGTACGTGCTAATATGAAAGCTGGCCTGTAGCATTGCCATACTTAAGCCTTGAATGCTTAGAGAAACTTGTTTATTCTGTTATTTCAGGCGCCTGCGTTCCTCAAATAGACTCTCGCTGCTCATTAGCTCACCTCCATCAAAGAACACAGCGTCCTCGATTCACAGAAATTCATAACAAAGCAAGTAAAAAGGAAGGCAGGCCGGCTGCTCTTTTAGGCTAAAATTAATTGTGACTTTTCATAACTCAAAAGGCTAAAATGTAATATTATCCCTTAATAACATCAGGGCTGTCACTTAGGTAAGGCAGTAAAAATGGGCTGGATCGTAACCCTATAGGTAGTTCCATAATCATATTTAAATATACAGTTGTGCTTGAAAGTTTGTGAACCCTTTAGAATTTGCTATATTTCCGGATACATATGACCTAAAACATCATCAGATTTTCACTCGAGTCCTAAAAGTAGATAAAGAGAAACCAGTTAAACAAATGAGACAAAAATATTAACTTGGTCATTTATTTATTAAGGAAAATGATCGAATATTACATATTTGTGAGTGGCAAAAGTATGTGAACCTCACGGATGATCAGTTAGTTTGAAGGTGAAATTCGAGTCAATGGGATGCCAATCAGCTGTGAGTGGGCACCCTGTGTTATTTAAAGAACAGGATCTATCAAAGTCTGCTCTTCACAACACATGTTTGTGGAAGTGTATCATGGCACGAACAAAGGAGATTTCTGAGGACCTCACAAAAAGAGTTGTTGATGCTCATCAGGCTGGAAAAGGTTACAAAACCATCTCTAAAGAGTTTGGACTCCACCAATCCACAGTCAGACAGATTGTGTAGAAATGGAGGAAATTCAAGACCATTGTTACCCTCCCCAGGAGTGGTCGACCAACAAAGATCACTCCAAGAGCAAGGCACACGTGTAATAGTCGGCGAGGTCACAAAGGACCCCAGGGTAACTTCTAAGCAACTGAAGGCCTCTCTCACATTGGCTAATGTTCATGTTCATGAGTCCACCATCAGGAGAACACTGAACAACAATGGTGTGCATGGCAGGGTTGCAAGGAGAAAGCCACTGCTCTCCAAAACAAACATTGCTGCTCGTCTGCAGTTTGCTAAAGATCACGAGGACAAACCAGAAGGCTACTGGAAGAATGTTTTGTGGACGGATGAGACCAAAATAGAACTTTTTGGTTTAAATGAAAGCGTCATGTTTGGAGAAAGGAAAACACTGCATTCCAGCATAAGAACCTTATCCCATCTGTGAAACATGCTGGTGGTAGTATCATGGTTTGGGCCTGTTTTACTGCATCTGGGCCAGGATGGCTTACCTTCATTGATGAAACAATGAATTCTGAATTATATCAGAGAATTCTAAAGGAAAATGTCAGGACATCTGCCCATGAACTGAATCTCAAGAGAAGGTGGGTCATGCAGCAAGACAACCACCCTAAGCACACAAGTCGTTCTACCAAAGAATGGTTAAAGAAGAATAAAGTGAATGTTCTGGAATGGCCAAGTCAAAGTCCTGACCTTAATCCAATCGAAATGTTGTGGAAGGACCTGAAGCGAGCAGTTCATGTGAGGAAACCACCAACATCCCAGAGTTGAAGCTGTTCTGTACGGAGGAATGGGTGAAAATTCCTCCAAGCCGGTGTGCAGGAATGAGCAAAAGTTACCGGAAATGTTTAGTTGCAGTTATTGGGGGGTCACAGCAGATACTGAAAGTAAAGGCTCACATACTTTTGCCACTCATTTTATGTTTTTATTTTTTAGTATTTATATTTTAAGACTATTTATATACCTTACTTTTAGAAACACTATTTAACATATAATTTATAGGAGATATCCAGATGGGAATCCCTATTGTTTTATTAATATTTTATAGTTTTCATTAGAGTTATGAAAGGTCTTTTTTTAGAAATATTACTAACACTAGTTTACAATTTATATTTATTTAGAGAGTTCTGTGACTGTATCTAGAATTAGTAATATTAAATTGTAATACTTAGATCTGTGTGCCCGTATATTCCCCACTGAGGAGTAACCTCACTATACCAACGTGCACCACAATATAATGCGTATTTTCAAATATGCAAATCATCAACTTTAAGAATATACTTTTTCTATACTCATGTCGGAGACTGCTGTGTTCCCACAGGGGTAGCTGAAGGGGACCCCCTAATAAAAAAATCATTGTGGTGAGCGGGCACCTGCTGCGGTGATTGGCACAGGTGTAGCTTAACCGTTGGGTCTGCTTGTGCTGCGCTAGTCAGTCTCTCTGCTTAAAGCAGCTCTCCACGTGCAGATAAGACATCATAAGACAGCTGTATAAGGGCGAAATTACACAATAAGACAAGTGGGAAGACCACCAATGATGTATGGACCTGAGACATGACCAGTAAAGAAAGAGCAGGAGAAGAAGATGTGATGGAGTTACAAAAAAAAAGGACAGAATCAGAAATGAGACAATCGGAGGTTCAATGAAAGCTGGTGATATCTAAGAAAGGACAGGGAAGCAGACTGAAGTGGTCTGAACAGATGATGAGGAAAAAAAAGAGAGATGGACATGGAGCTTGGAGTGAGAGAGGATGGATAAAGTAAATGAAAAGGGTCTGACAGTCGAGGAGGTGCAGGACTGAGCAGAATGGAAAAGTTTGATCAAACACAAAGACCCCAGATAAAAGTGGCAGAAGAGGAAGAAGAACCCTGGTTACCTTTCAATGAAACCCCTGTCACACACGAACGATTAGGGGGCAGTTAAAGGACCCAATGAGCCACGCCAAACCACAACACGGGGGACTAAGGCAACGTGTTAACACCTCTCTCTTTATTTTAACAGGGAAGACGAAGAACAAAACCCCACGGCACCTTGAATTTGTCTCAAAAGCCTCATCCAGACATTCCATAGTACTCCTAAAACCTCCTGATGACTGCAGGTCCGGTCGCTTACAGCTGACGTCACCACTGTCCCAAGGTCCTTCCACGTCATCCTCCCAGCATTCCTGCTTCCGTCCTCCATCACATAAATTCTTCCATTCCTTGTCAATTGTATCTTACAAACCTGACCGTGACAACAAACTCTCAAGTTCTTATTGTGTTTTACAGTACACGGGGACGGAATCTCCAACCCTTAAACCGTGTTTTGTGTTTTTCTTCATAACTCTAAGTTGATCCCACCAGCCTGACGCTCAGAGACCAGAAAAATGAATGGATCTGAACCAATTTAATAAGAACAGTTTTATTTATTAAAGCACATGAATAAAATCGAAAGGTAAAAGGTTAAATGCAAAGCAATATCTAATGTAACACTTTAGCGCGATGCCTGATTTCACTATTAGCCTTTGTAATAGAACTAAAATATCAGTAATAAAGGAAATAATATTCTTCTAAGGCCGGAGTTATACTTCACGTGACGCGACGCATGCTGCAGCGGACGCTCCTGCTACGCAAGCGCACGTACTTTACGTAAATCTGGAGAAATCCACCAGGTGGCAGTGCGGTGAGCACAGGTTCGGCTTCTCTGTGTTGTGAATATACGCAATATCTCTGACAAATGATGTTTACTGATTAAATCCATCAATCCAGGGATGTGTCCATTCCAGCAAGCACTGGGCACGAGTGAGAAACAATCCCTGGACGAGGTCTCAGCTCATCGCAAGGTGAATACAAGCACTCACAAACACTAGCGTCATTTCAGCTGCACCAAATCTGCATATCTTTGGAAGGAAACCGGAGCACAGTGTGGAATACAAGCAGGAAATACCAGCAACATGACTCCGTGCGAGACAGCAGTGCTATCGCTCCGCCGCCGTGACACCCCCATGTGTGTAATTATTAACAGTATTCATTATTTAAACGAAATTATATGTAAAATGTAACATACACACTTTAATACATTTCATCATGAAAGTGATATCAAGTATGAATCTAAAGATTCTAAATGTGCAGAGAGTTGGAATATCATACATGTCATGTGTTCTGTGTGGTGATCTATTGCTGCTTGTCGCTGCTGTCAGGTCCAAGAAGCTCGTAGCGATTAAAAACTGGGATGGCGTTTACGATGGTCTGCTTTAATGATGAAGTAAACTACGAGGTTAAAGTGATGATTAAAGTCGAAATTTTCACTTTAATCACAAAATACACGTTTTCACCGTGTCCTTTATTTTTTCTCAGTGGCTCAAATACAGCGCTATACATTGTGTTGCTGTTGTGAAGTTGCAAAAAAAATAATAAATAAAAGACGGCACAAAAGATGTTATGCGAGACTTTTAAAATGTATCGTGTCATTACGATCGGGAATATGCGACGCTTGAATATAAAAGTACTACGAATGCATCTGTATGTCGGCATTTTGCTTCACTACATCGAAACATTCATCAAACAACGAAGCACGCACTGCGATCCCCGTAGGATCTGCATAGAGGCTTTCTGTCACATGTAGATAGTAAACAGAGACTCTGACGTCACGTTCCGACTTTTAGCACACCGGCTTTTTGCTGGTACTGCAACTCTCGCACGCGTCGCGTTAATTTCTGAGGACCTGCTCAGAGGACGCGAAATGAACGCGTGGCAGCCATGATGCGGGCGCGTACGCGTTCTGAGCGTGAAGTATAAACCGGCCCTAACAATTCAGCAGTGATAACACAGATTCAGATCTTCAGGTCTAATCTTTCATAAGCAGACTGTTTATATGAGTGCTGAGCTTATTAAATACATAGAGCAGAGTGTTAAAAATCAGACATACAAATATATGTATACACTCGGTGGCCACTTTATCAGGTGCACCTGATCAACTGCTTGTTAACTCAAATATCTAATCAGCCAATCACAAGGCAGCAACTCCAAGCATTTCGGCTTGTAGTCGTCGTCAAGACGACCTGCTGGTGTAATAGTGTGGGTGACGTTTTCTTGGCCCACTTTGGACCCCTTATTACTAACTGAGCATCATTTCAATGCCAAACCTACCCGTGTCTTATTGCTGACCACGTCCATCCTTTTATGACCACAGTGGCCCCATCTTTTGACGGCCCTTTCCAGCAGGATAACCCGCCATGTCACAAAGCTCAGATTATCTCAAACTGGTTTCTTGAACATGACAAGGAGTTCACGGGACTCAAATGGCCTCCACAGTCAGCAGATCTCAATCCAGTAGAGCACCTTGGGGATGTGGTGGAAATGAGAGATTCACATCATGGATATGCAGCCAACAAATCTGCAGTGACTGCATGATCCTATCATTTCAACATGGACCACAAGCCCTGAGGAATGTTTGCAGCATCTTGGTGAATCTACACCACGAAGAGTTGTGGAAGTTCTGAAAGCAAAAGGGGTTCCAACCCAGTAGGTACGAGCAAGGTGTACCTAATAAACTGGCCGGTGTATGTATATTGTAAATGAAAGAATAATATTTCATTATCAGGCTATCAAAATGAGCACAGGGCTTATAAAATGCACAGACATAAAAATATAAGTGGCCACTTTATTAGGTACACCTGTTCAACTGCTTGTTAACACAAATATCTAATCAGCCAATCACAGGGCAGCAACTCGGCCTGTAGACGTTGTCAAGATGACCTGCTGAAGTTCAAACTGAGCATCAGAATGGGGAAGAAAGGTGACTCTGAACATGGCAAGGCTGTTGGTGTCAGTCAGGCTGGTCAGAGTATCTCACAAGCTGCTGTTCTACTGGGATTTTCACACACAGCCATCTCTAGGGTTTAACAGAGAATGGTCTGAAAAAGAGAAGATATCTAATGAGTGGCAGGTATCTGGGCAAAAATGTCTTGTTGATGCCAGCAGTCAGAGGGGAATGGCCAGACTGGTCTGAGCTGGTAGAAAGGCAACAGGACCTGAAATAAGCACTCGATACAACCGAGGTGTGCAGAAGAGCAGCTCTGAACGCACAACACGTCGAACCGTGAAGCAGGTGGGCTACAACAGCAGGAGACCACACCGAGTGACACTCCAGTCAGCTAAGAACAGACAACTGAAGCTACAATTCACACGGGCATTCACAGAAGATTGGAAAAACGTTGCCTGGTCTGATGAGTCTCGGTTTCTGCTGTGACATTCAGATGGTAGAGTCACAATTTGCCATCAACAACATGAAAGCAGGGATCCATCCTGCCTTGCATCAATGGTTCAGACTGGTGTTGGTGGTGTAATGGTGTGGGGGATATTTTCTTGGCCCACTTTGGATTCCATATTACTAGCTGAGCATGATTTAAATGCCAAACCTACCCATGTCTTATTGCTGACCATGCCCATCCTTTTATGACCGCAGTGTCCCCATCTTTTGACGGCCACTTCCAGCAGGATAACCCGCCTTGTCACAAAGCTCAGATCATCTCAAACTGGTTTCTTGAACATGACAAGGAGTTCACTGGACTCAAATGGCCACCACCATCCCCAGATCTCAATCCAGTAGAACACCTTTGGGATGCGGTGGAACAGGAGATTCACATCATGGATGTGCAGCCAACGAATCTGCAACAACTGTGTGATGTTATCGTGTCAATATGGACGAGAATCGCTGAGGAATTTTTGCAGCACCTTGGTGAAGATACGCCACGAAGACTTATGGAAGTTCTGAAAGCAAAAGGAGGGCCCAACCCGCTACTAGCAAGGTGTACCTAATAAACTGGCCAGTGTGTGTATACTGTAAATGGGGCTTATAAAATGCACAGACATAAAAATATATGTGTACACTCAGTGGCCACTTTATTAGGTACACCTGTTCAACTACTTGTTAACAGAAATATCTAATCAGCCAATCACAAGGGCAGAAACTCAAAGCATTTCGGCCTGTAGACGTTGTCAATTCGACCTGCTGAAGTTCAAACCGAGCATCAGAATGGGGAAGAATGTTTGCAGCACCTTGGTGAATCTGCGCCACGACGACTTATGGAAGTTCTGAAGGCAAAGGGGGGTGCAACCCGCTACAAGCAAGGTGTACCTAATAAACTGGCCAGTGTGTGTATACTGTAAATGAAAGAATAATATTTCATAA
Source organism: Polypterus bichir lapradei (assembly GCA_026402145.1). NCBI lineage: Eukaryota > Metazoa > Chordata > Cladistia > Polypteriformes > Polypteridae > Polypterus > Polypterus bichir. The sequence goes on from JANRMT010062791.1 coordinate 199,112,404, forward strand.
GCAGGCTATCTATGTGAACGCAGAGCTTATTAAATGCACAGAGCAGAGTGACGCACTGAAGATCGTTCCTCTTCACTTCCACCTACATTACAATAGCAGTAACTACAGTATATTAAAAATGTTTAATATTTGTGTTTTCTTAAACTGAAATGCGTGCTCTTTTTACCTTGTCTAGAGTGAGCCACAGGCACTCATAATGTTAAAATGAACATTTGAAGGGTGTCATCCACACTGATCATTCTACTGACTGGTGGCCTCTTCTCGTCACCTTGTCCCCCTGTGTCCACACCATATCGTCACACATCAGTTCATGTTAATTATCTTCACAAGGTAACGTAAGATGAATCCTGTAAGTCTAAGGTAGACAACTTGGTGACACTGCTCTTACTATTATCTATGGATTAGTGCTCGTGCTATCATGGAGCTTTAAAGGAACTGAGATGGAAACTCTTAGAAAGATGTAATGGTTTATGTCAAAGGCTAACTGCGTTACAACTTTAAAACGAAATGTAGGAGGAAGACTAAAGAGAAACCTTCAGTAGAGCATCGGAGGAAATGAGTTGACAGAGGACTCCGCCAGTGGGAGCACAGTCAGGTCACAAAGCTACTCCTCTCCATTGATGATCTTGACTCGCCGCCCTGATCTGTTCAGCTCCTCCTTTAGTGACATCAGCATCCTCCCCACCTCCTCACTGATCCCGACAGAAATAACCCTGTGGAGGAGACAAAAGTGTGGGATACAACAGAATCAAGTGTCACTTCACTGTCATTTAATGGCCACAGATCTCTCCCTGACATGTCCTACCCACAATTCCTCACTGTATAACTGAGCGTCTAACAGGATCCTTGGATCAGTGAGACTCTTGGCAGTGCCTCTGCTGCCTCCTGCTGTTCATACAGTGTAACAGGTGTGACTTCATTTCCTTGAACAGGGTGAGCCAAAATGAAGTACCCCATTTCTCAAGGTCATTGCGGGAGGTGAGTTGGGGTCGGGTCCTTTGCTAGACGATCTCTTGTAGTTTTCAGCCGGCAACATTCCATGGTCCGTTGTTTTCAAAGCATTCTTCATAATCAACGAATCCATCATCACCACGCAATGCGCCTTCTGAAACGCACTTCAGAATTCCTCCTAACGGTGAAGTCCCAGTTCTAAATTTAGACAGACGGGTACAACCTTGAACAGAAAATCTCCAGGCCGTCCTCGGACTGTACGAACGCCTCAAGACATCCAAGCTGTAAGGACGTCCATTTTGAAGTCTCCTCGACGTTCAGCGCGCTTCTGCCTTCGGCATTTCCAACAAGTCTTTGATGAGGATTTTGCACGAGGACCTTCCTTTCCATCCATACAAAATGATGGGAGTGCAGGAACTCATTGAGAGAGACTGGGAGAGCCATTGAGAGTTGTGTCCACCAACATTCTGCAAAACGTTCATCGAGATGCCATTGTCATGTGACATCAGCGACGGAGGCACATCTCCATTTGAATGGAGGCGTAAATAAGCAAAACTTTCACTACTGAGCTGAAACCAACCCTGGTGAACTTCATCAGAGACCCCGGCACAGCGAGCACACGTGTTACAGTTTGGTGCGCCGTTGTAGAATTTGCCATTGTAGGCCCTTACATTTTTGAGGAAGGGGGAGCGACGGCCACCATCACTTCAGAACATCACATTGACATGCTGGAGAACTGGAAGAAACGGATGTGGTGGATGCCTGAAGCAAAAGATCAAACGGCCTGCGCAAAGATCTGTGCAAGTTTTGCAAGAGATGTAATCTCACTGTGTGGCGATGTTGGGTGGCCTTCACGTTTGCCTGATCTCACTCCACGCGATTTCTTCAAAAGTCAAAGGTCTACACACACCGACCTCAGAACCTTCAAGCCCTCAAGGATGCTATTCGCCATGAAATCGCTGCTATTCCCCTTGAAATGGCTGAACGAGTCATGCGAGCATCCAGAAACCATCTCAAGGATGGTTGACCTTGAAGACCTCATCTTTAAAACACAGTGAAAGAAATCTGTTTTGTATACCCTTCCTCGTGTCTTATTTTGTAGCGTTTTTTGTAAAAGAAACGTTTGAAATGTGTGCTCAACCTGTACATTTGTGGGTTCCATCTTGTTTCCTTATCCTTTCCTGACACAGGGTGAGCTGAAGAGACGTCCCACCTGTTCAGCTTGACTGAATTGGTCAATGATGGGTGTTGAGTCATCTCCTAATCGGTCTGCCTTGGCCCTAATTGCTACAGTTGTCTCCATGTTCCCGTGATCTGGTGATGCTCTATTTCTTACTAAGCACCTTTCCATCAATTCCTTGCTCTCTGTATCGCCTGATTCTTTACTTCACCACCTTAGGTCGCTGTTGCGTTTCATATTTTCCTTTACTGGTTTAGCACAAAGCTCATATCCACTCAGTCCTGTTCACCTTCACTGCACATCATCAGCCCTCTTTGATCCCTTATGGTCCTGCTGTTGACTTTTAAACCCTCTTTTCTTGCCTTTTGACTCGAATTGCCTCACAAGTACTTTCTCACTACTGTCGTCACCCAGCTGCTCTTTGAGATCCCAGTCATCCCCCTCTGGTTGTTCACTGCACTTTGGGAATAGCAAAAGAAACTGAAAGGTGTGGTGACAGTTCAGATAAATAAAACTGACAGGACGCAGAGAACAAGAAGAGTCCTTGCTGTTGAGGGTGGACCTCCTGTCACAAGCTGTCCTTACACTTCACAATCTGAACCGCAGCCTGGATTGGATTGGAGTGTAAATGTTTGTCAGGGGGATCAGCTGCCACCTTATGTGATCAATCTAATGTGAAGGAGTAAGGAGTATCAATACTGAATGTGACCTGCAGGGGCGCACTGCCATCACACAGCCAGGTCAATCGATTCCTTCACTTAAACAGGAGAAAATCTGATGAATGTGCCTTCACGTCCTCAATGCACTAGAAGATGGTCAGTATGGACCTGATCTGTCCAGTTTTGCTCTGTCTGTTGCAATTGGTCTCCATGTTCCTCTGTCTTTGTGATGCTCCATATCTTTCTAATTGTATTGTACCTCTAATGTTTAAGTGTTAGGCCAGGTCACGCAACGTGAAGCGCACTCCAGTGGACGCTACTGCTACACGAGTGTTGTACTGTTTATACTTGCGCGCGTACTTTACCTACTTCTGGAAGAATCCACCAGTTTTACTGAATTTCTGTTTGCTGTGCGTTTCCGTTTTACTTGTTATTGAAAGACGACAACAATCTGATCCTGCAAGCTCAAGAATGAGGTTTGCTTTGAGGGACATTAGTATATTAGAACAATCTAGACGAGAAGCCCAACAAAGCTCGCCAGTCCTATCCACTTATTTCTTCCAAAAAAACATCAAGTCGAGTTTTGAAAGTCCCTAACGTCTTACTGTCTACCACACTACTTGGTCGCTTATTCCAAGTGTCTATCGTTCTTTGTGTGAAGAAAAACTTCCTGATGTTTGTGTGAAATTTACCTTTACAAGTTTCACGACTGTGTCCCCGTGTTCTTAATTAAACTCATTTTAAAGTAACAGTGTCGATACCCTTCATCATTTTAAACACTTCGATCAGGTCTCCTCTTCATCTCCTATAAAGGCTCAGCTCTTTTAATCTTTCCTCATAATTCATCCCCTGTAGCCCTAGAATCAGCCTTGTCGCTCTTCTCTGGACCTTCTCTAGCGCTTGTATGTCCTTTTGGTAGCCTGGAGACCAAAACTGCACCCAGTACTCCAGATTAGGCCTCACCAGTGTGTATTAAAACTTGAGCAGAACCTCCTGTGACTTGTACTCTACACATCAAGGCGCTATATAACCTGACATTCTGTTAGCCTTCTTAATGGCTTCTGAACACTGTCGGGAAGTTGATAGCTTAGAGTCCACTACGACTCCTAAATCCTTCTCATAAGGTGTACTCTCTATTTTCCGACCGCCCATTGTGTATTCAAACCTCACTTTTTTACTTCCTATATGTAATTCTTTACATTTACTGACATTAAATTTCATCTGTCATGAATCTGCCCAAGCCTGTCTGCTGTCCAAGTCCCACTGTGATGATGTAACGGATTCCAAATTATCTGCTAATCCACCTGTCTTGGTATCATCAGTAGACGTAACCAGCTTGTTGAGGAGAACATTTAGAAGTTTTACTTGTGTTATTCAGAGTGTGAAGACATAAGTAACAGCAAATATTCAATACATTAACACAGAGTCACACCCACCCACTCCTTCCTTTCTCACCACAATGTCTTCAGTTTGCAGTTTTCACTCGTCAGCCCCTCACACAGCTGATCCACTCCTGAATCCCCCAGTTGATTGTAACTCATTTCCAGATAAGTCAGTGGTGAGTGTGGAGCAGAGAGAGCCGAGGAGAGAACTGAACAACATCCAAAGGTGAGACCACATTCAGACAGCCTGTGGAAACAAAGAGAGGGAGGAGGTGAAGACACCAAGCGTACATGATAATAAGAATTCTGATAATCCTGTGAACAAGAGCAGAAAAAAAATCCTCAATGCAGGTGACACTGCAGCCTGGCATGATGTCAACACATTTAAACGTGGCCTGTTATTTCATGCCTCCTATATACTGACATCCATAAGTTCTGCTAGGATAAAATCTGTACCTCCAACACACACTCATTCTTCATGTTTGCTCACCCCAGTTGTTCTAATTTGCAGTTTTCACTCCTCAGCCCCTCACACAGCTGATCCACTCCTGAATCCCCCAGTTGATTGTAATTCAGTTCCAGATCAGTCAGTGGTGAGTGTGGAGCAGAGAGAGCCGAGGAGAGAACTGAACAACATCCAGAGGTGAGACCACATTCAGACAGCCTGTGGAGACAAAGAGAGAGAGGAAGTGAAGACACCAAACGTACGCGGTAATAAGAATTCAGATCATCGTGTGAACAAGAGCAGAAAAAATCTCAACGCAGGTGACGCTGCAGCCTGGCATAATGTCAACACATTTAAACGTGGCCTGTTATTCCATGTCTCCTTCATACTGACGTCCATAAGGTCTGCTAGGATAAAATCCGTACCTCCAACACACACTCACTCTTCATGTTTGCTCACCCCAGTTGTTGTAATTTGCAGTTTTCACTCCTCAGCCCCTCACACAGCTGATCCACTCCTGAATCCTCCAGTTTATTGTAGCTTAGGTCCAGTTCAGTCAGGTGAGAAAGTTCAGAAGAGAGAAGCAAGGAGAGAGCTGAGCAACATGTGGAGGTGAGACGACATTTAAACAGTCTGTGGAGATGAAGAGAGAGAAAGGCAGAGACACAGTGAGGGACTGAGTTGACAGTTAGAAACAATTCTGATATTCATGTAAAAAAACTGGCAGACCTGACAAGTCAGGTGGCACTGTAGGTTGATCTGCACTCACCACTTTTATGCGTGGCCTTTTATTCCACGTCCCTTTAAGAGTGACATTCATGAAACCAACACACCATAATAATAATAATAATAATAAATAATAATACATTTGATCCCAATCTCACTCCTTATCTCCTCACCTCAGTCCCTCTAGTATACAGTTTTCACTCTTCAGCCCCTCACACAGTTGCTCCACTCCCAAATCCCCCAGTTCATTGCCGCTCAGGTTCAGCTCAGTCAGTGGTGAGTTTTCATCAGAGAGAGCCGAGGAGAGAGCTGAGCAGCATCCAGAGGTGAGTTCACAACGGTTCAGACTGTAGAGATAAAGAGGGAGGAGAAGAAGACAAGCTGCGTGACCGAGGGTGAGTGACAGGAAAGGTTCTGATGTCTTTGGGAGTTGGGAGTGCAAATAGAAACTTTGAAATATGGAAGCTCAGGTGACCCCACTGTCCTGCCTGGAAGGAAACATTTTTAGTTTCTCCTTGATTCCATTTCTTTCCATTTAATACTCTGAATCCATGGCGTTGCTAGAATTCCATAAATCCACAACCACGGTCTCCTTATTCCCTCACCTCAGCATCTCTAATTTACAGTTTCCGCTCCTCAGCCCCTCACACAGCTCAGTCACCCCTGAATCCCCCAGGTGGTTGTTGTTCAGGTTCAGCTTAGTCAGTCGTGAGTGTTCATAAGAGAGAGCCGAGGAGAGATCTGAGCAGCATCTGGAGGTGAGATGACAACGAGACAGGCTGTGGAGACACAGAGAGGGGGAACTGACAGTGAGTGTTAGTGAACAATTCTAATATTCCTAGAAAAATACTCAATAAAAAGAGAGCAGCAGGACTGACAAGTTAGCGTCACGGCAGTCTGGCCTACAGTCATTATGTGTACAGTTGGCCTTTATTTCCATGTCTCTTTAACATTGGCATCCATAATTAAATTTTTAAAATCAGCACACACACACCTACACACTCCTCACCTCTGCTTGTCTAATTTACAGTTTGGGTCCCTCAGCTCCTCACAGAGCTCAAACACTACATTATCATCCAGGCTGTTGTTTGTCAGGTTCAGCTCAGTCAGTTGTGAGTGTTCATCAGTAAGAGCCCAGGTCAGAGCCGAACAACATTCGGTGGTGAGATCACATGACCTCAGGCTGTAGAGAGAGAAAAAAAAATAAGAGAAAGGAAATGAAGACTCGAGGAGCTACAGACAGACAGAAGGACGGACAGACAGACGAATGGGTGGTCAGACAGACAGACAGATGAATAGGTGGGCAGGCAGGCAGATGGACAGACAGACAGACGAACTGACAGATAGAAGGACGGACAGACAGATGAATACGGGGTCAGACAGACAGACGAATAGGTGGGCAGGCAGGCAGGCAG
>JANRMT010062791.1:199149161-199208996 GCA_026402145.1 Polypterus bichir lapradei
TCTAAAGAACTGCAGGCCTCACTTGCCTCAATTAAGGTCAGTGTTCACGACTCCACCATAAGAAAGAGACTGGGCAAAAACGGCCTGCATGGCAGATTTCCAAGACGCAAACCACTGTTAAGCAAAAAGAACATTAGGGCTCGTCTCAATTTTGCTAAGAAACATCTCAATGATTGCCAAGACTTTTGGGAAAATACCTTGTGGACTGATGAGACAAAAGTTGAACTTTTTGGAAGGCAAATGTCCCGTTACATCTGGCGTAAAAGGAACACAGCATTTCAGAAAAAGAACATCATACCAACAGTAAAATATGGTGGTGGTAGTGTGATGGTCTGGGGTTGTTTTGCTGCTTCAGGACCTGGAAGGCTTGCTGTGATAGATGGAACCATGAATTCTACTGTCTACCAAAAAATCCTGAAGGAGAATGTCCGGCCATCTGTTCGTCAACTCAAGCTGAAGCGATCTTGGGTGCTGCAACAGGACAATGACCCAAAACACACCAGCAAATCCACCTCTGAATGGCTGAAGAAAAACAAAATGAAGACTTTGGAGTGGCCTAGTCAAAGTCCTGACCTGAATCCAATTGAGATGCTATGGCATGACCTTAAAAAGGCGGTTCATGCTAGAAAACCCTCAAATAAAGCTGAATTACAACAATTCTGCAAAGATGAGTGGGCCAAAATTCCTCCAGAGCGCTGTAAAAGACTCATTGCAAGTTATCGCAAACGCTTGATTGCAGTTATTGCTGCTAAGGGTGGCCCAACCAGTTATTAGGTTCAGGGGGCAATTACTTTTTCACACAGGGCCATGTAGGTTTGGATTTTTTTTTCTCCCTAAATAATAAAAACCATCATTTAAAAACTGCATTTTGTGTTTACTTGTGTTATATTTGACTAATGGTTAAATGTGTTTGATGATCAGAAACATTTTGTGTGACAAACATGCAAAAGAATAAGAAATCAGGAAGGGGGCAAATAGTTTTTCACACATCAGGAAGGGGGCAAATAGTTTTTCACACCACTGTATATATATATATATAATTTTTAAAGCAGGTAGATCATTTCGAACTGGTCATTTTAAAAGTAGCTCGCAAGCTGAAAAAGTGTGGGCGCCCCTGTCGTACATTGTACAATGTAAGATTTAAGGCCAGTAGTAAAAGTGCCAGAGAGCTGGCTGAATCTTGAGTATCAAACGAAAACGCCATTAACAGACATTTGGACATAAACCCAGCATATGCAAACTTAAGAACATCCTCATAATAAATAAAACTGTACGACCAACACCCTCCTAACCCCACCTCTTTACCCCCCCACCTTATTTTTGCTATATATTGCCTTTGATTCTTGTAAGTCTAATCATTATCCTCTGATGACGGCTCCTGACAGAGGCTGAAAGCTCAGGAATAAAAAATTACTTTATGATACGTGAATAAATTAAAATTCTTTGCATTTATATAGCACTTTTCTCACTACTCGAAGCTCTCAGCAATTGTAGGTTAAAAGCCTTGCTCAAGGGCCCAACAGAGTAGTGTCCATATTAACATTTGCGGGATTCGAACTGACATCCTTCCGATTGGCAGTGCAGATCCCTAGCCTCAGAGACACCACTCCTCCATTCTCTCTCTTTGTGGATCTCCAACTACAAATATGCAAACCGTATCACAGACCTTCACTTTCATATACACACTTATACAATATACATGTGTGTGTATGTGTGAAACATAACCGGTAGTTACCGGTGCGTTCTGCCAATTGAAGAGTGAATAAGCTACTCTTTTGGGTTCATATAATTGTAAATTTGACTCTGAAGGAGTCACCAGCCATGAACCTCACCGCACATCATCAGCATTCTTTACACACACGCACACACATATATAGGTAGGGCGCATATTTGGCTAAGAAAGAACGGAGAGAGCGCGCATTTGCTCCTCACCCTCCATGTGTCCTAAATTTGCTTCTGCAATTCCACAATTCACACTCATTCAATACAAAGGAAAGTATAGAGTGGCCAGAGAGACGGCTATAAATGGCAGACGTGTCCCTTTTCTGCTACAGGACTTTCGGTTTCGCAGAAACGTTACTCCCTAAAAAGGCAGGAATTCCATGGAATGTGGAAGATTACGAGTGTACAGCCAAACACCGCCACCTAGCGTTCGCGAGGTGTGCCAGGTTGCGTCCAGAGAAACTTACGATGTCCCCAAAATGCGTCATCAAGACCCCGCGTCCAATCGGCTGAAATGAGGTTTGTCCGCAGGGTCGACACTCCGTGACTGAAATGACTTGTGCAGTCGAAGCGGCCGGACTTGCTTGGCATATCCGCACCGCATCATCATCCGAAGTCAAATCCACTCATGTTACTAAAACGCTGGCGCACCTTTCAGTCAAACACCCCAAAGACGACCTGGGTGGGTATTTTCCGTATGTCGCTTAAGTTATCCGAGATCAGATGCCTCATCTTGGATGAGTTAATGCCGGTGAAGCTCATCCGGGATAAGTCAGTTTTTCAAACGCAGCCGTGTAGTAGATTCGTTTAGCTGGATCTAATCACCCGAGATGAATGCGCGCGCCCGCGCTGATTGAAAAGCCCAAATATATGGAGTCTAGAAAACATGATCAGCAAGTCTTTGATAGGCTGTAACAAAATGACGAAAGAACGGGCGCATTTTATTTTCCACACAAGAGGAGCAGGTTAAAGTGAAGTACAAGAATATACTTCAAACTGGTAAATACTGGTATATAACTATTTAAAGAATTGTTGACATAAAGAATCACATACAATATAAAAAAACATTAATTTTAAAGCTAATAAGAAGGCAGACAAGCAAAAAACAGGTGGAGGTCCACGAGGTCAGACTGATTGTGACTTGATTATGGAACTGTGGGTGTTTTTGCCTGTTTACCTGCAATGGCATGAAACACCTCTTTTATTGTCTGCACACGAAACAATAACCAATGCACATGGTTAGAAAGTAAACTGAAGTTGTTTGTGGTGATTAATGCAGTTCACCTCGCTGGAGCCTGGGCGGCACTAACACGGTGTGTACTGAACGAGCGACCACAGCCCAGTGCAGCTGCGCTTTATTCATTGACGGAGTTAACGATCTTGACTGCTGAATAACGTAAAAATCAATCAATCAATCAATCAGACGGGCTGTCATCAACTGGCACAGTCACACGATATGAAAAACGGAAGAAAAAGTCGCAATAGAGAAACTCAATGAAAGTTATTTAAAACAACTTTAACAGAACTGGGCTGGCGCTGAGTGGGGTTGGGGGTTAGCCACCCACCCCCAGACTTGTTTATCCCTCTAAACAAATTCTTAACATAATTATACAGGGTGACACAGAAAAACGGGAACTTTTGAAATGCGTAGTGGCAGCGACGTACAGTTGGCAGCACTGCGGAACAGGGACCTTGAGCTGTAAACAGTCTCGCCATTTAGTAATCAATCGCAAGGCAATCAATGGCAGCTGTGCGAGAATTGTTCGGTAATCGTGTCATCTCAAGATTCGGTGACATTCCCTGGCCCTGAAGATCACCGGATTTGTCCGTTTGTGATTTTTTCTCGTGGGGGCTACCTTAAGAGTCGGGTCTACACGAGTCGGCCAAGGACACTGAATGAACTGAAACAAAAAATTCAAGACGAAATTCGTGGTATCCCAGATGAGATGTTGCAGCGATCAATGGGGAACCTCGACAGCAGATTGGAAGAATGCATACGTACAGGAGGACGCCATCTACAGGACGTAATTTTCAGACATTGATAATTTGGTTTACTGTCTCTTAAAGGCAAGTTATAGTGATTCAATTGCTGTCAATACAATTTTTTTTGATGGATTTCTTCTATTTTTATTGTTTTTTTCAAAAGTTCCCGTTTTTCTGTGTCACCCTGCCAAACAGGCAAACGCAATGATTTTCTGAATATATCAAATCATTTCAAATATATAAAGTCAAAACTTGAATATTTAGAGTCAGAATACATAAAGTCATTCCTGATTTTATAAAGGCCATCCATTATCCAACCCGCTATATCCCAACTACAGGGTCACGAGGGTCCGCCGGAGCCAATCCCAGCCAACAGAGGGCACAAGGCAGGAAACAAACCCCAGGCAGGACGCCAGCCCACCACAGGGCACACACACAGACAATCCACCTAACCTGCATGTCATGGGGAGAATATGCACGGGTCTCCAAACTGCGAGGCAGCAGCGCTACCCACTGCGCCGCCCATTTTATAAAGTCAGTGCCGGAATATATAAACTCATTCCTAAATCAATAAGTCAAAATATATTGATTGAACACTGTAAAAAATGTAACTAAGTGATAGTCGACCCAGTGTAAAAAAGTTTGTTGTTCCAGCATTTCTGTGTTAAATGTTTAGCTTGACAATCGTTTCTTCATTGTGTGGCGCAGATGTGAGTTCTATTTTTCTTTTCGGTTCAAATGTAAAAATCAGCATTGTGAGAATTAATAATCTGTTGTTTGTGCGAGTTTTTCTTTTGCGCAATGCGCATGTCCTGCGAGAATGTTCTCGATTTATGAGGTTTGGACACGTGCATGAGTCCACGACTCCACAATCTGTAATTACTAACGTTTTATAGTCCCGACTTAAGGTAAGTAAATGCATTTACATGAGTAGGACTTTCCTTTGTTGAAACCTATATAGTTAAAAAATCGGGGTACGATTTATTAACAGTTGCCACGCGAGTAACCTTACTAACTTCGACGACCATCGATGATAACCTACTGCCGAACGTAAAGTTTTTTATGCGTTTAATGTTAGCTTGTGTTATTTGCAACGTGTAATGACGGCGGGTCCGTTAACTACGGAAGATTTTAATGACTGTAACAGAATCTGAAAATGAATAATTATAAAATGAAAGCTCAGTTGTGCTTATTGTGGTGGCTATTTTATCAAAAGCCACACAATTGCGTTATTTCCTTCTTTCCTTTTTTCACTATAACAGCTTATGTTTTTATACCTCAAAACCCGACATCAGGACTTTGTTCACTTAAAGTTAGCGGTCTGAATTCCCGTAGTAGCTGAGGTGACCGACTCAAGCTTTTTAGGCACCATACCAAAGTTGCGAGCAGAGACTGGAAGCAGATGATTACATAGTGGATTGGGCAATAAGAGCGTACGGCACCATTTTTTTTCGTAAAAACGGCAACAGTCGAAAAAAATGGCGTGCACGCCTCTGTGGTGACGGCTTTTTTTTTTTTAAACTGAATGTTCTAGTAAATTATTACGGGCGCTGGGGTGCATATGCATAACAGCTTGTAAAGGCAGCCACACGATTACTGGTTGAAGTCCTTTCCTTCTTGTTTACATTCAATTTATGTTGCTTCTTTTATAGAGGAAAATTGGGTGTGCGTCATAGAGGGAGAAAGCGAGCGATAAAAGGGGACGGACCTAAAATTAACACACTGGGCAGACCTCAACAACAATTCTTCGCTCCTTCAAGGAAAAAAATATATACACTCACAAACATATGTTAATAAATATAAGTCGCGCCACACGACTGCTAATGTGTAAACGTGATGTGTAGTTTTACTGTTTTCTTTTTTAGATAACACCTTAGACATTTGTGATAGAATTATTCAGATATGATTTCATATAATTACTGAACCCATTTTAGTTCTATTTAATGCAGTGTTATGGTATACAAGCTCTTTTGAAGGCCATCCGAATCAGCTCTTATTTCTTTATTGTGATTTTTAGGGTCATCATGCATTGCAAGCTCTGTACATTTTGTACTACAGCTCAGGACACACTTCTCAGACATTATAGATTGAAGCACTGGCGTGGACCATATTCATCGTTTCCTTGCATTCACAGTGACTGCATTTGTTCATTCCGGACTGCAGGTGCGTTAAGGACACATCTTAACAGAATCCATCCAAATGCTACCCTTTCAGAGGTTAGCAAGGATTTGGCTTGTTTGAGCTGTGAACTTTGTAAATTTCAAGATATCTGTGATGGGAAGACTTTTTACAGCCATATAAGAAAACATCTAAAAAACTATGAATATGTGAAATGTCCTTTTGTAAACTGTGACTTTCAGACCAATGTATATACCACATTTAATGTACATAAAATTAGGAAGCATAGGGGTCAGTCTTTTCGTGATTTCAAGGTAGGTAGGTAATGGATATGTTGTTTGCACTGAGGATTTAGGAGCTGCAGTTGAGCACAAACTTGCTTCACTCTTTCTTTGTATGCAAACTGTTCTTCACGTGTCAAAAAGTGCTACCAAACAAATAATTGAAGGGTTAAATGATATATTTTCAGCCTCACTTAGTCATACTAAAAATGAAATTGAACACATTTTGCAGAAAAATAATTGTGAGGTTAGCCAGACCATCATTCATGATATTATAAATGTTATTCATAAGACGAGTCCTTTACTAGCAACATCAAATGGAATACTTTCTTCTGAATATAGAAGAGATTGTTACTTCAAAAGAAACTTTTCATTTGTAGAACCTATAGAATACGTTTTTAGCAGATCAAAGAAAAAAACATTTGTTTATGTGCCATTGTTAAAAGTTCTTAGGTTATTGTTAAATCGTTCTGATGTGTTAGAACAAACTGTCAATACTGTTGTCAACCCCCTGGGGTTGTACGCTTCCTTTGTTGATGGTAAATATTATAAAACTAATCCATTTTTTGGGGGAGAAGACTTTAAAATAGCACTCGGTTTATATATTGATGAATTTGAAATATGTAATCCACTTGGAACTTCTCGGAAAACACAAAGTAACTGCAGTTTATTGGGTAATATTAAATTGGGATGTACGGTTTCGATCTGGATTGCAGTCCATTCAATTAGGTCTGCTCGGGAGGAGTAATGATGTTCGTGAGTTTTGGTATGACACCTTCTTAGAACCATTGCTAAGAGACTTAAAGGTACTTGAACATCAGGGATTATTTGTTGAACAGTTGGCTGATCATGTAAAAGGAACTGTTTTTGCTGTTTCTGCAGATAATTTAGGTGCTCATAGTCTTGCTGGGTTTCTTGAGTGTTTCAGAGCTGACAAATTTTGCAGATTTTGTCTTGCTTCATTGCAAGATATTCAGACCAAAGAAGCTAAAGAATTTCATCCAAGGACTCCTGAAGAGCACAGCAAGTTTATTGCAGAGCTAACTGAAAATCAGCACCTTACATCTGTTAGTGGTGTCAAATCAGATTGTGTTTTGTCTAAAAACTTGAAGTCTTTTCATCCAGTTTCTGGCTTTCCACCTGATATACTGCATGACTTTTTTGAGGGCATTGTGCCCTTTGAGCTTTCATTATGTCTTCAGAAATTGATTTCAGACAAGTATTTCACTCTGGATTGGCTTAATCAGATTATCAAAACATTTCCTTATGAGAATTCAGACAAAACAAACAGACCGCAAACAATTCAAAAAACATATCTTTCAAAGAATACATTTAGAGGCAATGGACATGAAAATTGGGCATTGTTAAGATTTCTTCCATTCTTTATTGGAGTCTTAGTACCTGAGGGAAATAAAACATGGGAAATCCTCATGGATTTAAAAGACATAGTTGAACTTTCTGTTTCTTCAAAGTTCTCAGAAGAAACTTTGTGCTACTTTGAAACCAAAGTTTCAGACCATCGACTTTTGTTCAAGGAAGTCTTCCCCAATGTCAATCTAAAACCAAAACATCACTTTGTTGAACATTACCCCAACCTAATTCGTTCTTTTGGCCCATTAGTTGATTTTTGGACAATAAGGTTTGAAGCTAAGCACAGTTTTTTCAAAAAAGCAGTGCGAGATGTGCATAACTTCAAAAACATTTTAAATACATTAGCCACAAAACATCAACTCATGGTTGCATACCATTTAAATTGCCCAACATTTTTCAAAACAGCGTTGCACATAGAGAAATTACAAACACTTAAAACTGTCTTACTTGACTCGAACACAAGAGCTGCATTTCAAAAAAAGTATGTAGGCAAGACCGAGGTTTCTCTAGCCTCTGCTGTGCATTTGTATGGGACCAAATACACAAAGAACATGATTGTTGCTATTGGATTTTCTTTTGGACTACCAGAATTTGGACGAATCCTAAACTTTGTTGTTGTTGGCAGTGAGCTCTCCTTGATTGTTGAGAGATTAGACACTTGGTATTTTGAACATCTCAGAGCTTATGAAGTTGTTAGGAAGGCCTGTCCAGATGTCATAACTATTCTTCCTCAGGACCTTATTGATTTCTATCCACTAACTCCCTACCGTATTGCAGGAAGACTCATGGTGTCACTTAAAAGGTCCTTACTTCCCTAGGTACTTGATGTATTTGTGACCTCTGATTTGTTATATGAAACTGCTAAAATGTATGAATCAATCTGATATATGTTGATTGATTAATTGAGTTCTCAGCTATCACCAGCTTAATTAGATTGTAATGAAGCAACAGTTCTTATATTATTACTGAGATTTTCCTATACTGTTTTCCTAAAAGGTTAAAAACCACTACAATGTTGTTGCGGGTAATTCTTGCTCCAGACAATATCAGAAAAGTATCCTGCCCTGACAATGTATCGACCCTTGAAGACCTCAGATCTATTCTTTGTGAGAAACTGAACATAGAGAGTGGATTCACTATACAATTTGAAGATCCTGATTTCAATAATGAACTGTGCAATTTAACCGACATTAGTGAACTTCCAGCAGACAAGGCCACCTTAAAGATTTTCTGGAACATTTTAGTCACACCAATAGAAGAAAACACTTTGTCTGATTTCACTGTAGATACTGCTAGTGTTTCAAGTGACTCGTCATTATCACCTCAAACATTTAATAGAGTGGAGCCATGGCCCAAGGAGTTTCCAATTCCTAAGTTTTCTTTGGAGCTTGAACTTCGTCTCCAGAAAGCAAACGAATTATATGAACAGAAGAAGATTCCATTGGATGTCACTCGTGACATTAAAATGGAAATACTTTGTAAAGTTTCAGAGGTAATGTTTTCATACAAAGCCTACCCAAATGAGTCCGAATGTGAGAAAGTTGCTGCAGCTTTGATTGCCAAGCATCCTTGTCTCACTGAGGCCACAGGCGCTGGTTGGCTTGGATGGAAAGTAAGTATTCAATACAAAATGAACAACCTTCGCCAAAAACTTCGGTATGCTGGCTGTGCAGAAGTGCAGGTAAATGCTTACAAAAGAGGATTTGGTTCTCCCAGAGGTTGCCTTAAGAAACCTCGTAAATCTGAGGTAAATTTCTTGCCAAATCACCCTTGTAATCAAAAAGATGAAGATCTTGAAACAGAGAGGCAGCAGCTTGTGGATGAAGTGAAGAAGAAAAATATGAACCTGGACCTAGTCAACACCAAAATGGACCTCACTTTTTCCCTGAGAAGAAAGGAGATTGTCATGGATGAACCACTGGTCTCTGTAGTCCAACAGAGATGGCCAGGCCTTTTCATAGAGCAACAGGTGAGTTTTCTCTAATCTTATAATTCAATTGTTGAGTAGCGATGCTAGTATCTTGAAAATAAGTACATTATTAATTTCTGAATTTTGTTACAGGTATATGCAGAATTTTATCGCATTACCCAGGTGCAATTGAAAGAAACATTTCTGACATCCTTGGACAAGTATTCGACAGCTCTGATCAAAATGTACAGAGCAAAAGGAGGCAAGACAGCACATGAATTGAAATCACTTTTAGAATTACTAGATGAACAGGTACGTAATAAGGATCAGGAAAGAATTGTTTTATAGTCATAAGCATTAACTTAACATAGCATGTGGCAGTGTTGTAATTAAGGCTGTTAAACTGTGTGCTTATGAAGGTGCATGTGGCAAACCCATAGACTGTTATCAAATGCATGCAAAATTATTTTATAGAACAAGCTAAATTATACTGTATATGTTTATATCTGAGTCATTGGCACTACACATATTCCCTCCAATGTCATGGACTACAAATTCATAATGTATTAATTTACAGTTTTCTTTAATGGTGAGATTTACACAAACAATATTTTACCAGAAATAAAAGTACATTCCTGAGCTATTCTGTTTATTATAAATTGAAAATGCCCAGGTTAATAGCATTTTTTTTTGTTTGTTTCTGGATGTGTGCATACATTTTGAATAATTTGCAGATGTACAAAATCCTTTCATTATTTGGATTCATTTAACAAAGATGGACTTTTGTATATAGTAATGAGGAAGAAAATATATCAAATATATTTAGTTGTTTTGTTTAAGTTTTCTTACATTGTCGTTTTGTTCAAACATTATTTCTTTGTATATTCTAACTCTATGACTATCATTCTTGTTAACTTTTCAGACAATGGATGTTACCACACACAAGAGGGCAACGGTTCTACAAGGACTACCTCTGTACTTAAGAGAATACAAGAAGTTATCAACAACATGTCATGTGAGTTTGGTTGGAAATGTAGAACTAAATGATTAACAAACAAGAAAGTTAAGTTGGTAGACAACCTTTCACTTGGCTTTGGAAAAACTATGGTTTATTTTTTCACACCTTATCTATATCATTGTTCTATATTTTTAGGATACAGACTCCCTTCAAATATATACAAATGAAATGAAGATAGGAATATTGGAGGTTGTGAGGCACCATGAGACCCATCCGGGAGCTGCACCAATGAATGTGGCTGTGGTGATAGAAGGTCAAGTAGTAATTGAAGAGCTTGTTGACTTCACAACTGCATTTGTCATACTTGTTGGTCTTCTGTATGCTCTAAACATTCAGTACCCAAAAGAACTGAAATACACTTTTGAAACAGTGCAGAAGGTGTTTCTAAATATTGGAGACTCATACTCACATAGAGTATTGTCACTCAAAAATATGCTGCATAAATGTTAGACAAATGTGTCTCAAATCTGCAGAATAGGATGTGCTTGTATTTTGATTTTAGATTAAGTTAGCTATATCTACTTTTCTTTGTGTGAAATTCTTTCTCCGTTGCAAATTAGTGTTAATGTTATGACAGAATCCCTTTACCCTGTGCAGGTTCTGTTCAAAAAGACATTTTGGAATTATTGATGTAACACTTTTCAATTTAAGATTCCACAACATCAGAGATGGCATGGCTTGTGGTTATTAGTAATATGTTATTAACACAAAATTTGAATGCACTGAATATAAATACATTTATAGAAGTGATTTTCATATTTCACATTGTAATAATAAATGTAATGCCATGTCTAAGAAAATAAAGCTACATTATTTTCAAAAAAGCTGTTTTTTCTTTTTTGTTAAAATGGAATATGTTGCTCAATATAGTCAGAGTTCTTAAGTAACTGATTACAATGTGCTTTTTGAGTTTGCAAAAAATAAATATATTAATTTCTTGAATTACTACCTTGAAGTTTGCCTAAATTTACTTACGTTTATTCAGCATAGGTTTTTTAGTTACGCCAATTAGAGATGACATTGACAAAGCCTTAAAATTTATGTTAGATGGGCTTAATGCTGTTTTTACATATTAGTTATTTCTACTTGAGCTAATTTAATTTTCTTAGTTTGGCATAGAGTAGCTTATATCCAGTGAACTCAAATTTTGTAATTGGCTGGATTTGTCAATATAATGTTGGGCAAACTCAAAAAGCACATTGTAATCAGTTACTTAATATTTTTTAATTGGGAGTAGGATTGATTTTTTACAGTGAAACGACTCCGGCGCATATTTAGTAAATTCAGCGAGTTTCTAATACAACGTAATGAAATAAGTTAACAAAAACCTATTCAGAAAACTATTTTTTTAAAAACTGTTCAGTTAATGCATTCCAAATGATGTTTGTGCCCGGCGTTTTGAACACTATATTCATGTATTCTTTTTGCATGGGCGCATTTTTGAACGAATCTCAGAAGCCCAATCGACTCTGAGAGGCTTCTGTCGAAGTTTACCTTTCACTAGTGGCAGTAAAATAAAATGTTTTGAATGTTAATTGATGAAAAGCGCCCACGCTTTTATTTTACGAGTGATGTATGAGAGACTTATGTTTTACTTTTTAGTACACTTTCTTAACTTAATATAAGCGTGGTTTTTAAAAAGTATATATATTCTTATATATAATTTTCAGCTTTTAAGTCTTGGGTTTGTTTTACCATAATTTTGTACTCAATATTTGAACACTTCCTTTGACGTTTATATGCACACATCTTCATACAAGATGCAGTTACTAGCGCCATCTATTGGTGAAACCTTGAAGTATTCTTCAAATGAAAATTTCATTTCTTAATTCACACGGATTGATCGATCAAATAGTGAAACTGATTATTGATTCATGTATTGTCATCAGAAGTGAGCATGTGTGCAAAACTTCAAGTCATTTGGACAATAGGAAGTGGGTTCAATATCGATTACACGATTTGTACCAGACAACAAACAGGTGAAGTTAAAATAAGCGTGGTAATAATAAAATGACAAGGAAATCTGAGAATATTTGATGGAACTAGACCATTTTATTTGTGAATTGTCCTAACTTTACATATTCAGAAATGACTTTATTGATTATGAATTTCTTCAGCTCTTATGTGCTTCTGTTTCTTTTACCCTTTGCTTATTGTGTGTCTGATATGTTGGGTTTTATTGTTCAGCCCTGATGTTGTTTTTAAAGTGCTTTATTAATAAAATAAATAAATAAATTCTGACACTGACTTTATATATTCAAGTTTTCACTTTATATATTCGGGAAAGACTTTATATATTCCGACACTGACTTTATATAATCAGAAAATCATTGTCAGTCTGTCAGTCAGTCATTGTCGAACCTGCTATATCCTAACACAGGGTCACTGGGGTCTGCTGGAGCCAATCTCAGCCAACACAGGGCACAAGGCAGGAATAAATCCCGGTCAGGGTGCCAGCCACACCAAACACAAACCAAGCCCAATTTAGGAACACCAATGCACCTAACTTGCATGTCTTTGGACTGGGGGAGCACCCGGAGACATGGGGAGAACATGGAAACTCCACGCAGGGAGGACCCGGGACACAAACCCAGGCCTCCTTACTGCGGGGCAGTAGCGCTACCACTGCGCCACCATGCTGCCCAAAAATCATTGTATTTGCCTGTTTAGATTTCAGAAGTATATATTGTCAATACATGTTATTTACATGATAAAATCTTCACAGTAAAAGTGAACTGAATGAAAATTGATGTTTCACTCTTGAAAATAAAGGTGCCAGAGTGATACTTCAGTGATGCCATTGGGGAACCGTTTTTTGGTTTCCAAAAGGCCCATCCGCATGAAGGTTCCAGAAAGACCCTCCTTTATTTATTTGTCACGATAGGAAGCCTAAGATTTAATTTTTTTTTTCTACATATTACCAACTTCATATGCAAAGAACCCTTCCCAGACTGAAATGGTGTTTGGTCAAACTAAGGTTCAACAAGGTGCCATAGCGCCCAGTAAAGAACATGTCAAATGTGACTCCCCTATCGGACCGCAGTTCACTGAGATTTGGCATCACCTCGCTTTTCTGTCAGGTGTTCACATCTCAGGTTTGCCAGATGCCTGCTCTTTAAGACTTCAGGATTTTCTGTTTCGACCAATCGATATAATTAGAAGAAATGTGTGGGAATCTATTTCAGTGAGCACTAAACAGAAAGGAAGAAGTGGTTCGCCTGCACGTTAAAATGTGATTAGATGTTGTGATTCCAAACATTTGTTTCCAACATTCTGTCCTACCCTTATAAATAGGGTCTACAGCTGGATGTTGATTGGGGTCTCACACGTGCGTTTGGGAGGCAGTCAAAGGGCCCAACTCAGGGCAATGACATGCCGGACCGAGGGTTTTAATGAGCACTAATGCCTGTTCTTAGAAGGAAAGCCCACATGAAAACGTCACTTCCACCTCCAATCCTGATCTCACTTCTGGCCACTGTTGATGACCCCACTTCCACTTTCTGCCCTAAAACACACCCTTCCTGCTATTTATCTTCATTTCATTAAATGTTTAAGTGTGTGGACTCAGTCCTTTGTGGCTACTCACTTTTGCAAATTACTTCACAGTATGTGGTGGGCTGGCGCCCTGCCCAGTGTTTGTTTCCTCCCTTGCGCCCTGTGTTGGCTACGATTGGCTCCAGCAGACCCCCGTGACCCTGCAGTTAGTATATAGTGGGTTGGATAATGGATGGATGGATGGATACATGGGGTGGATCCCCAAACCTTTTTCCTTGTATTTTGTTATTCTTACACTGGCTATTCAGAGTCCCAACTCATCTTGGCACGGACGCACACTCTGACGATACAAAGCCCTTAAGGGTGACGTCCAATACTGGGTGGAATTGTATGTCCCGGCTCCGGGCTCAAGTGGAGGATTCTGCTTTCACTGGAGTGCTAAGTGGTCCTTTGTCCGTGATGTGGTCCCGTCTTCCTCAGATTGCTGTTAGGCTCTTTGATGGGTCAACCACAACTTTATAGGGAAAAGCAGAACTCCTGGCACAGCAGTTGAGGAGCTCAAGTTCCCATATTGAAGGACTGCCGCGTTTCAGTCTTTTTATGCTGGGCTCGGTCACCAGCACAGAGCTTGGCTTGGAAGAGTGTGGATCTTGGAGCTTCTTTAGGACTTCCAGCTTCAAGGTTCTAGAGGGAGGAGCTTACAGGACCATAGAAAGTTGATGAGCTTTTATGCTTCATAGAGAGTTTGTGGTCTTCCGCTCCTAAGAGACCACAACGCTGGACGCACCTGATCTTAAAGGAAGGTGTTCTCTTTGGCAACAGGACTAGTTACAGATCCAATGCCAGTTTATCGGTGTGTTATTTTGTCCATCGCATTCACTGAACATTTTCAGTTATAAGCTTAAAATTGAAGTCCATTTGGACACCTGTTTGTCCGTAGGAGCCTCTCCCGAGGTGTCCACTTAACTCCCATTGACACCTTTGTTATCAGATGAGGTACAGAGCTGAGCAAACGGCTTGTAAATCTGGAGTTCAGCCATTTAATTTAGTGTTCACTCTGGAATGCAGGAAGAGGTTCAACTGGCTCTGTGTATCTCCATTACATCTACTGTCCCACGTGCCGCTGAAGTCTAGCCAAGTTGGCACTGTCCACTTTAACCTAAAAGAACTTATGTGGTGGAAAGACAAGGTATGAGATGGTAGGCTTTTTCTGCTTTGGTTTGCTTGGATATCAGAAAAAGGAATGTTGTCCCTGTGGTGAGCCATGATGGTGTCATCTGCAGAGGTTCCATTAACACGTTTTTACACTCAGTTATACCCTGGTGCAGTGCTGTTACTTCTCAAAGTTAGACCAGGTCTGGACCAGGCCTCCTCCAGTTAACAGGGACTTCTATTTCTTCAGCTGTCTCCTCAGTCCATTTCTTTCATTCCCTTGTTTTCTAATGGCTGTCTGTACTTTGCTTTACCATTCTTCTCCCTTTTTGTTCTGCTATTCCTCATCTGTGCTTCTCCACAATATCTTTTACTGCATCTGGTGGCATACCTGCTTGAAATGAACTTGGTCTATTTAAACTCTTGAAATGTTACAGCAGGCATACAGTGATGAAACGATTAGCCGGGCTGCAGTATTTCAGTGGTGGAAGAACTTTTAAAGTCGGCAACCCACGAGTAGATGACAAAGCACGTTTGGGGAGGCCAACCTCCAGATTTACAGATGTCAGCATTGCCAAGGCTAATGAATTGTTGCAAGAAGACAGAATGTCAGCATTGCACTTCTTGAAATTGGTTTGGACCACGCAGGAACA
This sequence comes from Polypterus bichir lapradei, assembly GCA_026402145.1. Taxonomy (NCBI): domain Eukaryota; kingdom Metazoa; phylum Chordata; class Cladistia; order Polypteriformes; family Polypteridae; genus Polypterus; species Polypterus bichir. The sequence continues at coordinate 199,164,864 of JANRMT010062791.1, forward strand.
GTCTCAATGCTGCCCAAATCTGGGTATTCACAAGGCTGAAAAGACAACTACGCCGAAAGACGTTCTCTTCAGATGAGGAGAAGTGAAAACTGTCACGGGCGCATTACTAAAAGTGATGTCTGTTACTTGTCTCTAAACCTTTTTTTGCACTGCTGTAAAGACTGTATTCAATGTGAAGGACGCTACTTTGGAGAAGAAAAATATGAATGGAAAAAGTCAAGACTCGTTACTTTTCCATCAGCCCTCATATTTGAGAAGCAGTCACTTCTGAGGAAATTTAACTTCTGCTATTTCTGAATTGCTTTTCAAATATGTCCATTTCCTGTTGTTTCTTAGCCTGACTGCAGATGATTTCATGTTTTCATAAATGCCACCCTACCTGAGGTCTCTCCTCTTCTCCCCATCTCAGGTCGTTGCCCGTTCTTATCGGGAATATCTTACTTTATCAGTACAAGTGATTTGCTTTGGAATGACACAATGTCGTCGTGAGGTTCTGTTGCCATGATGGGTTGTCCAGTTGCCGGGGGTGTGGCTACTGAAGTCGTGTCTGATGATGTCACCAAGATAACAACATATAAGGCAGTGGGGCACAACAATCCTTATTCACGCTTCTGTCTCTCTAACCATTTACAGTGGTTCAGGGTTTTGAGTTTTGGCACTTGATGAGTTTTCTGAGTTCTTCTGGCTTCAATTTTTGGTTAAAGTTTGGTTTTCAGCCTCTCATTCTGTCTTCCAACGTGGTCCATTTTTGCCCTTTTGATTTGCCTTATTCCAATCTTGGCAGTATCCAAGTATGAGTCCCAAGATGGCTTAAAATCAGCAAAATAACTGAAATTCTCCAATTAGGACATGAAGAATTAAAACCCAATATGACGACCGGAGTTCTCCATTCATCTTCACCGTAGAAAGCAATGTGGGGTGTCACAAGAATAGAAAGGCAACATCAAAAAGGTTTGGGGGCAGCCACCCATATATTGTGCCCTGGCTGGAAATTGGGTTTGGTTAAAGAGTTGTGTTCATGTTCAAGTCCAAAACAGAACTAATTTAAGGCTGTAAAGATGGCGGTTTTAAAAGCAGAGACAGGAAGTGATGTCATCGGGGACCGGAAGTGCCATCATTGGGACTAGAAGGGATGATCACCTGCACCAGAAAAGGAAGTGATGTCATCGATGGCACTGGCTGCAGAAGTGATGTCATCAATGACGCCTGAATCGTACGGGATTTCCCATGGATGGTCAGCAGAGGATTGAGAGAGAAAGTCAGTGCAGCTCGCCACCCACTGGTCTGGTGTGGAACTACCATTATTCAGGCCCTTTAGCTGACTCCCATTCGCACGTGAGTGACAGGGGTTAGCAGAATCAGTTGCTTTATTAAAGAAGGGGGAAAAAATGTTAATGAAATTTCAGCCCACAGAGCGTGACACGCATCAAAGAGAGAGATTTAATTTGATGTACTTTATTAATTCCCAACGACAAATTGTCTTCGCTTTTATTATTTTGTGGACTTTTGACAACACACAAGTAATGCAATAAATTGGGGTCCAAGAAGAGACAGACAATCTATTCAGGTTAAGGTGTGGAGTGGCTGCTGATCAACTAGAATATTCTATTATCAGTTCGTTAATGTCAAGTCAAGTCAAGTTGGAGAGCATGCACTGGTACATTGCATTGCCACACCCACTACACGACGGAACAACTCGGGATCCCGGTTGGCAACCCCCCCAGGCAGACACGCAGTCCAGTCCCACCCTCCAGAAATGACCCTCTATCTGCTTCAGCCAGGTGTTACGTGGATGACCCCTTGGCGTGGTCCAGCCACTTGGGTCCCCAACAATGAGGATCTTATGAGCTGGATCACCCTCGGGTGAATCGCGCCACATGGCCGTAGTGCTCCCTCACAATGCAGATCATGTGCCTCATTTGGGACTCCGCTGACCAACCGCTGATTCGACACAAAGTCAAACCAATGGTACCCAAGAATTTTCCAGAGAGACACAGTACCAGAGGAGTCCAGTCTCATCTCAAGTCCCTGGATAGCGTCCATATCTCACAACCATATAGCAAGACAGGAAGCAGCAGGACTCTAAAGAATTGGACCTTAATCCTTTTGCACAGACATCGGGAGCGCCACACACCCCTTTCCAGCGACCTCGACCCCCCCATGCTCTCCCAATCCGTCTACTGACTTCACTGGAAGAGTCACCAGAGACATAAATGCCACTGCTAATGGTCCCAATTTAAATCGATACAGTAGGATATCTATACATTGTCACAAATGTGTGCTTGGGAGACCACTTCTAGGCTCCTGTAAATGTCATTACACTCCTAACCAGGGGTTGGCGCTATTGCCAACTGCCTTTTCTCTTCCTGCCTCAGCAGAAGAAGTCCTAGACAGTTGAGTCCCTAATGACATCACTTGCAGTTCCTGATCATTCAAACCCTCCTCTTCCTGTTCTCCCAACTGAAAAACGGCTCTGCCACCATCTTGGAGGCGGATGAAGATCAGCTCATGTATTAAAAGACAGAAACGTACCTTGTTTTTGCATTTTCAACTCTGCCATTTATATGGGGGATCACTACGGCGTCCCATCTCTTTATCTGTTTCTGTTCCTTGATTTTACAGTGTTAATTAACTCTGACCCCGTGACCCTGAAGTTCGGATATAGCGAGGGTGGAATGGACTCTGAAGCAGAAAAAATGTATTTCCACCAATTTAGTAGCAGACCTGCAATTAGCAGCCCTTACATTACAATAGAAACTATGTGTAATATCAGTTGACGGCAAACCTCTAGGAACAGGAAAAATAAACCAAACACCACCTATGATCATCACTTGGTAAAGAGCTGAACCACTTTTGGAACTAACGTGTTTCTTAGTGAATCCATGGAAAGATCTTCAGGTTATTCTGAGGTTTGGGCTACAAAAACATCACCTCGGCGTTGACTAGCAGCTCAAAACAAAACAGGAAGTTCTTTCTGTAAGAGCAAACGTTTCACACCTTCAATACTACACTGCGATGAGACAGAGGAGCCTTTACCTTCTTATTATCTCAATTTGAATAAACTCAAGATCTACACAACGTCCCCCCTCACGTAGACCATACGATCGTGCACTTCATTGACTCTCCGGCACAAGTTAACCCAAAAGAGAAAAGTTCCTCCTTTGGTGTCCAGAAAGTCCTGCCATGGCCGGATATATCCAGGAAGTTTTAGAGACGGGCCTAATTCAACAGTCCAATCATCCTCTGGGGGCGGGGCTTATCTTTGTGCCAGGCATTTAAATCAGATCACAATAAAAAAACAATTAAGACAAGCCATTTCTTCAGTCTTGAATTAGGTGAACAGGCTTGCTATTTTTTACCGAGTTATATTTACAAAGTGCCTGCACTTTAATCAGAACAGGAGAAGGAGACGAGTAGGAAGCCACCATTAATACTTCTGCTGGTCACGATGAGTATAAAGTTACGCCCTTTGGTTTGGCGAACGCGCCAGATGTCGTTCAACATTTTTAACAGGACTTACAGCTTTGGTTTAAATTGACATATTAATAGTCTCAAACATAATCAACAGTAATACGAATCATGTAGGAGAATTCTAAACTAGAACTTACGAGTCAATACATTTATAAGAACCTAGAAAAGTGAACATTTCACAAGGACTTTTTTACTTTGGGTTATAATGTTTCATGAGAAGGATTAGGGATGAACAAGCTAAACTTTTATTTGTTTCAAATTGGAAACTTCCAGAAACCAGGAAACAAGCGCAAAGCTTTAGATCAGTTGGACCCAGCGAGTCAATAATCACAGACTGTGTCTGAAGGGCGATTGTGGAACTATTAATGAATAATTCACGTAGGCAGCTTATTATCCCTGACAATTCCCTGCTTACCCCTGCCAAATTGTAGCCAAACATGCGAAGAGGAAGAAAAGCGCCTGTGACAGACAAACCAGAGTACCAGCCAGTATGGACACCGCCACTCCCTTATCTGGCCAATAGGCTTTTATAATAGGAGGTCAGAGAGGGTGCAATTGCATCTCCTTCTCATGCCAGGACACGGAAGTGGAAGGATTTTACAGGAGCTATACTGGAAGTGGTGTCCTTACAGCCACCGAGCAGCATCTGGGATGGACTTGGGAACCTGGAAGGTCAGCACAGTGGTCGACTGCCAGCTATGGGCACAGTGGCCCCCCCAGTGGACAGGGTGGCAGCATCACATCCGACAAACTCCAGTATGGACGCCTGTAGGGGAGCATGCGAGTTACAGTCTCATAGGCCTGCCCTATAGGGTTCTGTGAGGACCACCATGGGGAACTCTTGGATATTGATATTACAAGGGCCGTGGTGGTCCTACATGACCTAGAAGTGCTCCCTGGGGGTAACATTAAGTATTCCCGAGTCTGGAGTTAAGAGGAAGAGCTTACCACTCGACTGAAGGAGAGAAAAAGAAAAGGAAGAAAAAGAAGAGCAAGAGTTGTGCAGCCTTGTGAACAAGAGACACCTGCATGAAGGCATTGCTTAAATTTAAAACACTTTAACTGAAGTGGGACTGTTGTGGTGCAATTGGGTCGGGGGTTTTGGGTGCTGAATGCCCCCTAGTGGCCACACTCCGTAATAGGAACAGTAAATCAATCAATAGTTTCTATTCCAACAAGTGGCAATTACACCAAACCCACAACAAAGGTTTTCCAGATTTCTCTCTCTTATACAATCTTATCCTGCCCCAAGCCTCCTCGAGGATAAAGCTTCTTGTAAAAGAATGACTTCCAAGTCCAGTGCCCACCCTGTTTGGGACAAAGAGACATTTCTCCTTGATTTACACCTCTGATTGAAGGTTTAATACGACATATCAAACAGTTCAGACGTGTGATTAAAGTGCATGTTGCAGACCTTCACTTAAGAAGATTTACAGACATTTCTGTCACACAACACTCTTTTTAAGTGGTCCCCCCATTTCAGGGCACCATAATGTTAGGAACACAGCAATGGCAGGTCTATTAAAGCCATTGTCAGATTTAGGACTTTGTCACAAACCACTTACATGAAATGACTGCTATAAGTCAGTGATTCATGGACATCAGGAGGTGCTGAGGGTCTTCTCTGGTGATGCTCTGCCAAATGTCTAATGCAGCCATCTTCAGCTCCTAATTGTTTCGAGGGGCTTGTCCCCTTCAGGTTTTCTCTTTAGCATTTGGAAGACCTGCGCAATTGGATTTAAATTGTGTGATTGGCTTATCCATTCAAGAATTTTCTATATTTTAGGTTTCACAAACCCCTCTGTAGCATCTGCATTATGTTTGGCTCATTATCTTGTTGTAGGATGAAGCGCTGTCCAAAGTGTTTGGAGGCATTAACTGGAACACGAGCAGATCAGATGTTTCTACACACCCCAGAATCCATTGTGCAGCTGCCATCAGTCACCAGTTCCATCATCAATGAAGAGAAGAGTGCCAGTCAGGACCTGTGCCAGCCATAACACCCCCAGCACCGCCATGTTTAACAGGTGAGGTGGTCTGCTTTGGATCTTGGGCAGTTCCTATTGGTCTCCACACTTTGCCGTCGCTATGATGAGGTTCATCTTTGTCTCGTCTGCCCACAAGACCTTTTCTCAGAATTCTGCAGGCTCTCAAGTCCTTTTTCACAAATTGTAATCTGGCCGTCCTGTTTTTGTGGTGTTCATCTTGCAGCATGTCCTCTGTGTTTCTGGTCATGAAGTCTTTGGGTGATAGTCATCTCTGACACACACACACCTGCCTCCTGAAGGCTGTTTCTGATCTGCCGCACAGGCGTTTGGGGCTTTATACCATAGTGAGGATTCCTCTGCCGTCAGCCATGGAGGTCTTCCTTGGCCTACCAGTACCTTTGTGATTACTGAGCCCACCATGTGTTTTCTTCTTCATGATATTCCAGACACTTGATTTTCTGATCATTCTACAATTTTATTGATGTGTCCACTGGTTTGATTTTTGCTTTTCAGCTTCATGATGGCTTCTTTGACTTTCATAGTCACTGTCCTTGTGTTGAACTCTGGTGACTACAGACTCCAAAAGGATAGAAGCAAGCCGAGGTATCTTATGACATTCAGTGCTGTAATAATCAAATCACATTTAATCAAGCGGATATACAAAAAACAATGCATCAGTATTCCATCCATCCATTATCCAACCCACTATATCCTAACTACAGGGTCACGGGGGTCTGCGGGAGCCAATCTCAGCCAACACAGGGCGCAAGGCAGGAAACAAACCCCAGGCAGGGCACCAGCCCACCATAGGCATCAGTATTCCAGAACATATAAAACAAAATCAAGAGACAAAAACAGAAATTGCTAATAAAACTAAAAACATACACAGATCTACAAAAATAGGCATCAACTGTGATGGGGCCTGCGCTGGGGGTGATGTGCTTTACATACTGCAGATTACTTTTTAAAGTAACAAAAAACGCAAAACTTATTTTATTGAAGTAAAAAGTAACAAAAAGGAAAACACTTTCCTGCATTACTAGCAAAGCGACACACACAGTTTGTACAGCATTCCATTTTCTAATGATGAATCACGTAATGTGTTCAGTTACTTTTGTTTATAACTATGGAGTGACGTAACATTCCTCAACCCTGCAACGTTGTCCATCTAGACCTTCTAAAATGGTTTCTCTTTCAATACTATGCCTGGTTTTCTGGTATTGTTTTTTTCTCCCAGTAAGTACTGGTTTGTCCCAAGTGACTAACAACTGCTTGTGTCACACTCCAGTTCCTGCATTTTTTTTGCAACATTCCATAATGGCTTTCTTCAGCAGTGGCTGGTGCTTCATTTCAGACAACTTTGTTTTGTTTACTTTTATTTCTTCTATTGTTATTAAGCTGTTCTGGCCCGGATGTGAGTACATTTTCTCTGCGACTATTGCTGTAAATAGTTTATGGATGGTGGAGAGACAGGTAATTGGGCAGTCATTTTTTTGGAATATTTGTTTGGTCAGATTAGGGGAGTAGGGAAGTTGTCTCCGTTTTAAGGCACTCTGGTTTTGCGGCTGGATTCTGCATTATTGTACTTATCCAGTCGGTCACATCCTGGAGCAGGAGAGGTTAAATCATTTATCCAGAAATGTGGTACAGTGTCTGGACTTCCAGTTGGATGCAGTTCTTATTTTGTATCTTAACTCTTATTTCACTCTATTGTATTTCCTTTGCTTTGAAGATTTTTACTTCCATCTGTAGTTTGGTGATCCATGTTGCTTGCTTGGTGTGTTCTTGATCATCTTTATAAATTTTTCTCCAAAATTCTTCAACTTCTTCTTTTTGTATTTTTTTCTCGAGGTCAAGGTACTCGCAGGTCTTTTTCCCCAACTTAACCTTCCGTAGAACTTGTTTGTGTTTTCCTCTATCCCGTGTGAAATCTTTTGTGTTTCTGAAGACCATTCTTGTGGTTGAATTGTTTTCCACATTCAGAACAACAATAAGGCTTCTCTCCAGTGTGAATTCTTTGGTGTTTCTGAAGAGTACTCGTGTGTCTGAATTGTTTTCCACATTCAAAACAACAATAAGGCTTCTCTCCTGTGTGAATTCTTTTGTGACTCTGAAGATGGCCTCTTCGTAAAAAATGTTTGCCACATTCAGAACAACAATGCGGCTTCTCTCCTGTGTGAATTCTTTGGTGGCTGTGAAGATTACCCTTGTCATAAAATCGTTTGCCACATTCAGAACAACAATAGAGCTTCTCTCCTGTGTGAATTCTTTGGTGAACCTGAAGATGATATTTTTTCATAAACCGTTTGTCACAATCACTACAGCAATACAGGTTCTGTCCGGTGTGATTTTTTTGGTGTTTCTGAAGAGTACTCTTGTGTTTGAATTGTTTTCCACATTCAAAACAACAATAAGGCTTCTCTCCTGTGTGAATTATTTTGTGACTCTGAAGATTGCCTCTTCGTAAAAAATGTTTTCCACATTCAGAACAACAATAGGGCTTCTCTCCTGTGTGAATTCTTTGGTGGCTGTGAAAACTACCTTTATCAGAAAATCGTTTGCCACATTCAGAACAACAATAGGGCTTCTCTCCTGTGTGAACTCTTTGGTGAACATCAAGACTACTCTTGTCATAAAATTTTTTGCCACATTCTAAACAACACAATGGCTTATCTCCTGTGTGAATTCTTTGGTGTTTCTGAACACTACGTTTGTGATAGAATTTTTTACCACATTCCGAACAAGAATAGGGCTTTTCTCCTGTGTGAATTCTTTGGTGAACCTGAAGACTACTATTGTCATTTAATTGTTTGCCACATTCAGAACAACAATAAGGCTTCTCTCCTGTGTGAGTTCTTTGGTGTTTCTGAAGACTATGCTTCTGATAGAATTGTTTGCCACATTCAGAGCAATGATAGGACTTCTCTCCTGTGTGAATTCTTTGGTGAACCTGAAGATGACATTTTTTCGTAAACCGTTTGTCACACTCAGAACAGCAATAGGGCTTCTCTCCTGTGTGAATTCTTTGGTGGCTCTGAAGATGGCTTCTCTGTGAAAACTTTTTGCCACATTCAGAACAGCAATATGGCTTCTCTCCTGTGTGAACTCTTTGGTGGCTGTGAAGACCGCTTCTCTGTGAAAACGTTTTGCCACATTCAGAACAGGAATATGGCTTCTCTCCTGTGTGAATTCTTTGGTGGCTGTGAAGATTGCTTCTCAGTGAAAACGTTTTGCCACACTCGGAGCAGCAATATGGCTTCACTCCTGCGTGAATGCGTTTGTGTCTCTCAAGATTCCCCTTCTCATCGAATTGTTTGCCACAATCAGAACAACTGTGAGGTTTGCCTCCTGTATCTAAAAGGAAAAGAAAAGATTGTTGTCAATACTGTATTATTGACATTAAGTCACAATGTTAAATAAATGCTGGTTGAAATTAGCAACCAGCTTTGATCAGCATAAGCAACTGCAAAACATAAGTTACACGTGGAAAGCAACCCAACATGTTCCTTTTAACTTCTGTATTACTGCATGAGCACAACCATTGTAGAAAAGAAGTTTAAATAGTAGAGATTAATGGACACATTTTGTTAACTACATTACAGAACTACATCTTACTGTTATCAATCACTTAAAATATTAGTTAAAATTAAATCTATTTTTTGATTAATGGAAGTAAAAAGTGATAATCATCAGCTGTCATGGTACCCAAGAGTTTAATTTATAAACCGGAGCACCATGTCATGCATGTGAAAAGCCCCTTTAATAGACGGAATTTCCCAAAATATTTTTTCCACAATTAGACTAAAGTTACTGGACTGTAAAATGTGAATGAAAAGGACTCATTTAAATCACCAACGGAAAACAGAGGAACACACAGATTGGCATATTAATACACAGACCTACAAGAGAAAACTTAAAAGATGAGAAAACTCAGGATCAGTGCAGTTAATTGTGTCTGCCAAGGATGGGGAGAGGCAGGCGAAACCAGGACTGGTGACCTTTGTGACACATCCGTGTGGGCTCCACGGTCCTTGGCAGCTGACAGTCTGAGGTTGAGCCAGGCCAATGAGGACACACACAGAGTTAGTAAGAGGTGGTGCAAAGTGTTTCAGTGCTTCCTGTTAAAACCAACAAGGTGCAAAAAAAGTGCTGTGTTCCTCCACTAATAAACAAATAACTAATCCATAAAATCAAAGTGATCATGGTTAAAGTGTCCATAAATAATTAATTAAAATGAGGTTAAAAATCACGGCAGTTTCACTGATGCATCCATCGAAAAACTGACATCACCTCTGCTTACCCCCGATTGAATCCCGTAGCCAGCGGAGACCTCCTCCCGACAGGCACAGCCAACCTTTAAAACCCAGTTTCGGGTCCCCGATGCCATCACAGGCGCACGGCAGGGATTCTGCACTGTGCCACTCCTTGGCCTTATAAGGGAGCCCTCTTGAGCAAAACAGTGGCAAGGTGATTGTTCTGAAAGAACAGCTGGGGATCCTTCATTGTTTAATAAACAGGCCTTAACCCTCAGTGAGTGTGTTTCGGTCGTTATGGTATTATTCTTAATGTGCCAGCGCAGTGGCTGTTTCAGCACATAAGCCTTTTTATTTGAATGTAATCATGTCCCTTTGATTATTAGAATAATCTTTATGATGAAGCCTTTGAGTGAGTATCAGAAACCTATAAAACGTAATGTGGTTTCCTTGGAAATCATCAAAGCATCTGAATTAATGCCACTGTGCAGCACAGGGTGACGTCAGGCATCCTCAAACACGCACTCCTACTTTAACACTTTTCATGTCCTACTCTGATGTTTATCCTAGTCGGACTTTTAGTGCAATTCCTAGGAGTAATGCTGAGATGCTTGATAAATGTAGGCACGGAGCAAAGAATTCCTAAACCGTAAAAAAAAATCAGAAAGAAACTTTTTTTTTTCTGAAAATGCACAAAGGTAGGGATTTGTCCACAATTTCAGATACCATGAAAATGCAAGGGTTGAATTTAACACCATCACCAATATGATGGCAGAAACATTGCACGGCCTTCAGAAGACTGCTTAAGACCACCATGGACATAATAGATTCAATGGCCCCAAAAATGGACAATCCTTGTAAGAAAACAAAGATGGCATCACAGAAAAATGCTACAAAATATCAACTTCTTTAATATGCCAGAAACACCAAAGCGACATGAAATCCACAATCTTGAATTGCCAAAATCCTCAGAAAGAAACAGATCACTGAAATGAAAAAAAAAAAAAAAGAATGAACATGACTATTGAGCAAAAGCCTTACATTTACTTCCGGCAACAAAGATATCAAAATGCTAGGACCATACGGTTTTAAACTTGGGGTTAGTCAGCACTTTTCCAGTACCGGTATACCCTATAGATAATTTGGAATTCTTTGCAGACTGCGGCAGGTTTTCTCCTTAATGAGATCCTTGAAGCTGGTCATTTGAATGGGGGGATGCCAGTTAGTATTGTGGGTGACAGATCTTCGAGCGAATGTAATTTGTCAGCAAAGTTACAATATTTGTCAGTCAGCCATCCATTTTCCTAACCTGCGTATCCAGGGCAGCTTCAAGGGTTAGCTGGAGCCAATCTGTGTTTTATTTTCCATAGCTATGCAGTGAGATTCGGGCACCGGACAAGAGATGACATTGTTGGTGCTTGGTCTTCGAGGCAAACAGAAATGTCTTTGTACCGTGTAAACAAGACAATGAATCTGAAACAGAACAACTACAGTACATACATTGTGACCAGACAGGGGAGCTCCAGCCGCCCAAACCCGACACAAGTAGACACCAGGTACAACTGTTGCCCGCAGCACATGTTTATTATGAGTGGAAACACTTCCCAATTGCTCCCCTCTACCACACAGTCTAAACAGCACAATAAGTACACAATCCTTTCTTTTTTTCTCTCTCATCACCTCCACTCCTCCTCCAGACTCTGGCTCGCCAAGTGAAGTGAGGTGGCTCCTTTTATGCTGCACCTGGGGGCTACTAATGGGCTGCTCAATGCTGACATGTTGACAATGCGTCGAGTGCTCGAGGCGCTGCTTTGATGCTTGTATACAAATGAGCCTGTCACGTGATGTTGAGGCACGCTGGCACCGTGATGTTCCTGACATCTGCACAGGCAGAAGCCGATTTGGTCAGCCAGTACATTGCCTGACCCCTTTGGATCAAAGCGTAAAAGAGGCGGTCTTTCTCTATCTCTCTCTCCATCCACTCGGTGCTCTGATGAGAGTTCAAATTCTGCGGTTCACGTAGGTGGTACTCGCGCATGGGGAAAAAAAGGTCTTTTTAAAAACAGTTACAGTTAGGTCCATAAATAATTGGACATAGACAATTTTTTTTCTAATTTTGGTTCTGTACATTACCACAATGAATTTTAAATGAAACAACTCAGATGCAGTTGACGTGCAGACTTTCAGCTTTAATTCAGTGGGTTGAACAAAACGATTGCATAAAAATGTGAGGCAACTAAAGTATTTGTTTAACACAATCCCTTCATTTCAGGGGCTCAAAAGTAATTGGACAAATTAAATAGCTGGAAATAAAATGTTCATTTCTAATACTTGGTTGAAAACCCTTTGCTGGCAATGCCAGCCTGACGTCTTGAAATCCTGGACGTCACCAGATGCTGGGTTTCCTCCTTTTTAATGCTCTGCCAGGCCTTTACTTTCAGTTGCTGTTTGTTTGTGGGCCTTTCTGACCGAAGTTTAGTCTTCAACAAGTGAAATGCCTGCTCAGTTGGGTTAAGATCAGGTGACTGACTTGGCCATTCAAGAATTTTCCACTTCTTTGCTTTAATAAACTCCTGGGTTGCTTTGGCTGTATGTTTTGGGTCATTGTCCATCTGTATCATGAAACGCCCGCCGCCCAATCAATTTGACTGCATTGAGCTGGATTTGAGCAGACAGTACGTCTCTGAACACCTCAGAATTCATTTGGCTGCTTCTGTCCTGTGTCACATCATCAATAAATACGAGTGTCCCAGTGCCACTGGCAGCCATGCACGCCCAAGCCATCACACTGCCTGATAATGAATTTGGATAATGAGCTGTTCCACGCCTTCCTTCTCCATACTTTTTTCTTGCCATCATTCTGGTAGAGGTTGATCTTGGTTTCATCTGTCTAAGGAATGTTTTTCCAGAACTGTGCTGGCTTTTTTAGATGTTCTTTAGCAAAGTCCAATCTAGCCTTTCTATTCTTGAGGCTTATGAATGGCTTGCATCTTGCAGTGCACCCTCTGTATTTACTTTCATGCAGTCTTCTCTTTATGGTAGACTTGGATATCGATACGCCGACCAAGCCCTGGAGAGTGTTGTTCACTTGGTTGGCTGTTGTGAAGGGGTTTCTCTTCACTATGGAAATGATTCTGCGATCATCCACCACTGTTGTCTTCCGTGGACGTCCAGGTCTTTTTGTGTTGCTGAGCTCACCAGTGCTTGCTTTCTTTCTCAGGATGTACCAAACTGTAGATTTTGCCACTCATAATATTGTAGCAATTTCTCGATGGGTTTTTTCTGTTTTTGCAGCTTAAGGATGGCTTCTTTCACCTGCATGGAGAGCTCCTTTGACCGCATGTTGTCTGTTCACAGCAAAATCTTCCACATGCAAGCACCGCACCTCAAATCAACTCCAGGCCTTTTATCTGCTTAATTGATAAGACATAATGACGGACTTGAACAAACCTGCCCATGAAATAGCCTTTGAGTCGATTGTCCAATTACTTTTGAGCCCCTGAAATGAAGGGATTGTGTTAAAAAAATGCTTTAGTTGCCTCACATTTTTTATGCAATCGTTTTGTTCAACCCACTGAATTAAAGCTAAAAGTCTGCACTTCAACTGCATCTGAGTTGTTTCATTTAAAATTCACTGTGGTAATGTACAGAACCAAAATTAGAAAAAAGTGGCCTCTATCCAAATATTTATGGACCTAACTGTATGTAATATTTTAATGTAAGTTAACAAATACATTTAAAAGACATTATGAAAGATTCACACTGGACATCTCATTCCTTGGTGTAGAGTCTTGTCCACCTAGAATGTGCAACAAATTGGTGAGCATATTTGGCTTAAGGCAGCACGTATCGTAATAATATGACGTCTCTTCTACCCCATGTCGATCATATCAGAGAGGCTAAGAAATGCTTCACTAAAGCCGACGTGGTCATTACACCAGTATATGCGCAAGACACTCCTCATTAAACGTTTTTACAATTCAGTGATTCCCAGATCTCTTGCTGATTTGTATTATTGATTTCCAAAAAGCAATGCGAGTAAAAGCGAGCTCTGTATAACTAATCACAACTGTCTTTAAAAACAAAATCAGTGCAATCGACTGCGTCTTCTACAATTTAAGGAAAGCCTCGGGATTTCTGCGTCAATAAGACAAAAAAAGTTGATAAGAAACTTTGCAAATTCATCCAGAGGTGAACATAAAGATCACTCAAGTACTGACAAGAAGGAGCAGCTGGATAAGCACATCTGGAGCCAAACTTTCAAAAAAGCACCCGACTTTGTCAGCAACATCCTTTCCTTGTGAATGTATCTTATCAAAGGCTGTACTGGGGGGATTAAATAAGTAATCTTCCGAACTGCAGCACCACAGAGGAAATCATTGATGTAAATAGAATTATTGAAAGACTAAGCTTTTGTCGTTTCTGTATTCTTAAACCATCTTCCAGTTACACAATCCCCCACAGACAATGTCACATTTAACGTTCCCTGCTCCTTACCTGTCTTGTTACCCAAAGCATCAACACTCAGTTTCATTCAAGGATTTACCGTCCTTCCTTTCATAGACAGAAAATAAGACACATTTCCTCTACACACATGTCCAATAATAATAGTAAACTGGCAGGTGCCTTGTCTCCCATTACGTGAGCTCGTCTGCCATCCCTCAGTTACACTGGCACATGTTACACTGGGGGGAGTAAATGCAATGTAGAATATCGACAATGTATAGGGTGGTCCAGATCTAACTATGCAACTTTTAATGCAATGCAGGAAAACAATGCAAGACAAAAGAATTGTTCGAAATATTTTGCAATAAACGAATGTAGGGCAGGTGCTGCCATGTATCGGCAACAAAAATAATTTTTTGTGAATTCTCTATGTAATAAACTTAAGTTATAGCGTAATGAAAATTGCATAATTGCACAATTAGATCTGGACCAACCTGTATACCTACAGAAGTGGAATAAATCGACTGTAAACTGAAGCATTCCATTGTCAAACGTAAAAAACACAAAAGGAGAACATTTCAGATAAACGATGAGTTCTGTTAATTATAACCAACGCTCTATTAACTGCATTTTTAATTTATTATTTAATCTCACCAAACGTTACAGATCTACACAGGAAATGAATATGGGTAATATGCTTACAGTAATTCTGATTAAATAAAAACGGTCAAACAGATATTAATAAAGAAAGAAACAGACTCACTGGCTTTTAGGAAATATTAAAAAAAAGCTTGTGAGCTGTCATTGAGGACAGAATGCATTGTTAACGTCACGCACTCTCTGTACGGAGACAAAGTCGCAGCAAAGCACAAAACAGCACAGTCCACACAAACTCACAGCCTCCTTGATTTTTGATTTTATGATTAATTGTCAATGTCATAGAAATGAAGTCATTTTAACAAGTTGACAAGTCTGCTACAGTCAGTTCAATAAACACTCCATTTAAAATGTTTGCGTATAGAGAAAATAAGACAGAATCTCAAAGAAGCGGGACTTGTGACTAGTGACAAATGACACGCGGCACTGAGGAGTTATAATGCATAATAACAGGAACAAGTAAAAACGACGACTTCCTAAAATGGACACTGGAAATGTGGGTATTTCAGTATATAATTTAGGAGGCTTGTGTGTGTATTTCCATATCGATTTAAGAACTAAGTAAGCCACCTGTTATACTAAACGGTAACTCAAACAGCACTTCAGTAAATCGTCTAATAACTCAACCTAAATAAACGAAATGAAGAGCCACAACAATGAAGGCTCACATCGTCCTGCTGCATGTTTGGAAAGCACTGATTGGCTGAAGCTATTTATAGTGCCGTGAAGCAATCAGAAACGAAAAGACACATTTAAGCATTCTGAACAGTAGTTTGTTTTTCTACACAAATTCAGGACGACACCAGTATCTCCAAACACTCAAATATGAATTTGAATATGTTTCACAGTGACACTTTTTACATTTAATAAATAACTAAGGATGTGTGCCCCCCTGGTCGACGGTGGGCAGCCCAACCATCCCTCAATAGCTCGCTTTGTTCGCTATTATTTTATATATATATTTTATGTATATTTTATATATATAAAATCTTTCTAAAAGGGGAAGATGAAGAACGCAAACCCATGGTTTCTTTATTGCAAGACAGCAGCGATACCACTGAGCCAGCTAATCGGGCTAATCAACTAATTACACACAACTGAACTACTCCTACTGTTCTTAGCAGAGCGGATGTATACAATTTATTTTCTTTGACATATGCATGTTAAAATTGGTTGCATTGACACAAGAGTATCATTGTTGTACTCTCCTAAATATATATAGATAAATACCATGACGTATGGTTTTGATTAAAATTGAGTGTTGCATGAAAACGTTGCACGAATTACCTAATCTTTTTATTTATTTATTTTATATATATATATATATATATATATATAAAAAGTTGATATATGATAATATATCTTTGCCACTATGTATCAGACAAAGGAAATCGCAGCAATCCACAAGAACAATAATGAATTGTCAGCAACTACCTGAATTGTCGTTTCAGTCTGTCTATGAACTATATCAACTGAAGCTGTAATGTCAATACAAATGACAAAATAACACTATTCGGTCAAGTGTCAAATGTTAGGCAATGCCTTCAAATGTGTTGAGGCTTCTCAAAGCATCCCTTAACTGCAAATATCGGCTCAGTGTTTGGAACCGCGCTCGACGGTTTATTAACCAGTGTGCATGTCTGCTTAGCGCTTCGACCCGTGCTTGAGGGTAAGGGGGTAAGGGGCCGTTTTCCACTTCGCATGTCAGCTTGGCATTTCGAATTCTTATTCACTGAGCTATGTTTGAAGTACATATGGCATCAGCAGATTTCAAAAACACGACAAAATTGTTAGGTGAAATGAATGTTTGTGGATGATCAATACATCTTAAATGATTGTGTCCGATAATACTTAGCGACAAGAAACAAAACTATAAATTATACCTCATAGAAATGCCAACTGGTAGAATGCATAATGCTGCAAAAAAGAGCTTTAGTATTATGGGCCATGATACCTCTCTCCACAATATTCTCTTCTCATAAATTTCCCTTCTTTGGCTCTTTATCATTACTTTATCTTCTGTTTATATATAAAAAGGTCAGCTAAATCACGCAACCCTTATTTTCTGCACTGTACGTCATACAGCAGACATCTATATAGAATTTTTTTCACCTTCATTAGGAGAATACAACAATTATACTCTAATGTGACTAAAACCAATTTAACGTGCATACATCAAAAATAAATAAATAAACACATTATATACATCCAATCTGCTAAGAACAGTAGTGGTTCAGTTGTGTGTTGCCGATTGAACAAGCAATGTTGGTGATGCAGAGGTAGAGCAGCTGCCCCGCAATAAGGTGATCATGGGTTAGCATCCCAGGTCTTCCATGTGTCAAATATTTTAAAAAGCTATACTTTTTTATTTAACAAAAAAATTCCACCTTGGACCGA
Source organism: Polypterus bichir lapradei (assembly GCA_026402145.1). Taxonomy (NCBI): domain Eukaryota; kingdom Metazoa; phylum Chordata; class Cladistia; order Polypteriformes; family Polypteridae; genus Polypterus; species Polypterus bichir. The sequence continues at coordinate 199,182,076 of JANRMT010062791.1, forward strand.
CAGCAAGCGAGGCAAGCTGTCGAAGGGGAACTAGGCCGCCATAGGCAGTCAGGGGGCATATCTCCCTAGTAAAGATATATCAGAAGTAAACGTACATCTTGTTTCATGTGTATAATAAAACAAGTCATTTGTCTGAATTTCACTTGATGTTATGGGTGACGATTATGGGTTTAGGGGGTTTAAATTATTAAAAATTAATCAGGTGGAATGTGTTCTTACTTTGATTGTTAATGGGGGGGTACAGTAATCACTCGCTATATCGCGCTTTGACTTTCGCGGCTTCACTCTATCGTGGATTTTATATGTAAGCATATCCAAATATATATATTGCCGGTTTTTCGCTGGTTCGCGGATTTTTACGGACAATGGGTCTTTTTATTTCTGGTACATGCTTTCTCAGTTGGTTTGCCCAGTTGATTTCATACAAGGGACGCTATTGGCGGATGGCCGAGAAGCTACCCAATCAGAGCACGCGGTTAAGTTCCTGGGAGGACCCAGCACAGGAAGACAACGCCGGCCAAACTCTCAAGCGTCTCACGACCGTTCTACGAATAGCAAAAGATCTCCAGACATCGGTTGAAGAATGAGACCCGCAAATGATTCGTTCTTTGCAATTTAGAAATGCTCTTGACGATGCCACGGAAGTGTATAAAAACCTCCTTACACAAATGAAAAAGCAGCACCAGCAACTGCCCATCACGATGTTCCTTACCCGCAAAACACCGCCTAGTACGCCTTCAATGGAAGAAGAAACTCCAGACCACAATGGCGGTGCTACACAGTTGCCTGAAGAGGCTCCTTTAGAAGAGCTGTAACGCTCTCCTTTGTTGTACAGTAACATTTATCATATCGCTATCAGACAAGTCGTCGTGTCATTGTTGGTGAGTACCCATAACTAATTTTCTACGTACTTAGTACATGTACGTACGCTTAGTGTAACTGTACACACATTTTATACAATTTTTCTTGCATTGTACGTATTTATTGCTGGAGACCTGTCTATCGTAATGGCTGTAACATATGTGATATCGGAGACACTAAATATCTTTAAAATAATATTTAGGTTTTATTTATATTTACATGTTGTAGATTTTTCATTTATTTTAATACTAGCGACTTGGAGCCCAATCGAATTAGGCTACAAATTCTATGTTTGTGAAATCCATAATTATTCTGCAAAGAATTATTTGTTTTTTTAAGTCCTTGAAATGATTTTGTTATCATGGCACTGATTTGTGCTTAAAATAGACCTTTTCGGCCGATGTAATGAAGAGCTTCCTGTTTAAACGGGGCTGCGAGACGTGAACTCAGCTCTTCGGCGGAGCTCATTTGATTTTTTCCGGCAAGCAAATTTTCAAAACAAACCGTATTTTCCGACTCTAATCAGAGTCAGAGTAATAATTATGTTGGCGTGGCGGATCATGTCCTGCCAGTCCCCGACGGGTGAATGGTTGATTAACGTCAACCACAATGTTGACATTTGGTTCAACGACTGTTTCTATAGAATCCCAAACCATATACATCGGATTATTGAAAGGTTCGGTGTCCTCGTCAGTCATGTGACTTCGTTTCCTACGCATCCTTTCTGTGGCCGCTGCTCTTCTGGCTGCGTTGCGATTGTCACTCATTTTAGATCTGAGATCGGCTAAAATTTAAACAATGACCGTTGTTACATTGTTACTAAGTTTGCCAATAGATGTCAGAAGGACGGATGCCAAAACCGAACTGCCTAAAGATAGATTTCGACATACCAAGCAAATGGGGATATGTTCTAAATTACTTACGGTTCCTAAATTACTTACTGTTAGTCCTGGAAAGTACGCCCCACCAAGCCAACGTTCCAAAAACCAACCGAACTTACTGTTATCTGCTCGAACCAACACTGACTTACTATACTCGGCCGTCCAGCGGCGTCACTGAAGCATTCGAACATTCTTAGCCAATCATGCAATACTGCGTCTGCGTGTGCCACATTATGTTCAACTACAGAGACAGAGTCCCATTGCATGGTTCTAACTTGTATCGAGTCGCGGTATTGACGTGAACACCATACATACGGGTATTGACCGAACACCAGACATACGGATAGTATCAAATTATATATAAGAATTACCTAATCAATTACAACGTGTTTAAAACTGTATTACGTATTAAATAAAACTCCTCAATGATATACGATACATATGTTTGTGCGTAGTATATAAACAGTTTGTTTACATACATAATTCCAACGAATCTTACTTAAAATCTAAGAGAATATAAAAGGTTTATGCTGTATAACTGTGCGGGAAATGTTTCTAAGAGAGTGTGGGAGAGTTTATAAAGGCTTAAACTATCTAAAAATAACCATATAAACATATGGTTTTTACTTTGCGGATTTTCACTTTTCGCGGGGGGTTCTGGAATGCAACCCCCGCGATCGAGGAGGGATCACTGTACACGGTAAATGTGTTAGTGACTAGGACTGTGTTTATGTAACTGGAAGATAGTGTAGTAACACTCTTCCAACTCTGCTTTAAGACACACATAGTGTTTTTAAGTAATCAACAGAAGTTGGGACACCTGTGCAAACTGTTTGCTTCAACTTGCAAGGCTCCATTGCTGCAGAACATCTGTGGCTTGTAGCCTATTAGTTGTTCCCTGATTTGTATTATTTCCTTTTTTCAGTTTTTGCTAACCTATACTTTAAATTTAAAGTTCTGGCAGTTTACTGCTTACCCTTTCAGCATTTAAGGTCATTCATTGAACCGATTAAATTTGAAGAAAAACTGGAAAACCTGAGGCGTTCTAAACTTGACTGGGAGTATGTATATGCATTTTTTTAAATCAAAGAAGTGCCGTACATTTTTTTTTAAAAGCCAGTGCCATTGCCCATCTGCATGCACATCAGTCGGTACATTACAAGTTTGCAATACCAATTAACATTTGGTGTTACATGCTTTTTGCAGCAGGTCATTTGCATGCATGATAGCAAAAGGCTATTTGTTCAAAAGATGGTAGGAAGAGAACAACCAAGGGCGTTGTATTGAGTGAGGAAAAGGAATTAGTAACTTGTATAGATTCCTGTCAGTATACGTTCATCAAATTCATGTTACCATGACGTAGATCTAATTGTAGGTTTTCCTTCCTGATTTGTATTATTAACATTGAATCATTTTAATAACTTTACTAAACACCTTTACACGTGCTGAGCTGCAGCAATCGGTGATCCAACATAACGAACTCCTGCGTCCCGGGCTAAAATGACCCCCATACACACATCACCCCAGTACTCGGGTAGCACAGCTAATGATTTGTAATCCACAAGCATCTCTCCATCTGCCCCAAAACAAGAGGCAGTGATATCAAACATCCCTGATGTGAACTCTTTAGACACCACAGTCCCTTACTTCACAGTGGACATATTTGTTAAGTTTTAAGGCTTTTGTTTTCATATTTGGACCCAAGGTACCTTCCGCCTCATCGTAAAATGCATCAACACACAAAGATATTTTTTAAAATCTGTAAAAAAAAAAAAAAAAAATATTCATTTTAGAGCACAATTTCATGTGAAAAATTAATATATACCATGGTTGTGAAGAAATAAATTAATCTTGATAAATACAGAAAGAAGTGCATTAAAGACTGCAGACAGGAAGTGCTTCTTCATGCAAAGTGTTGTGGAGATTTGAAATAAACTACAGAGTCATGGAGTTGAAGTAAAAGCCTTGACCACTTTTATTCCAGTCACTAAGGCTGTGCCATATCATATTGCCCATGATAACTCCAGGATAAGTTTTTACATGATAAATAAGTGTTGTCTCACGATATCAAAGATATACGTTCGCTAGCATGCACACCACCACCACAAGCACAAATGTGTCCATTAACGAGAGCAGTATGAGCCTCCAGTGATGATTTAGACCCTAAAAAGGGAGCTACTTCAGTAATATGGAAGTGATTTGGCTACAAGAGGTCAGACCACTAAAAAAGCAAAATATGCAAGAAAACTGTTGCCACTTAAGATGGAAACACAACAAACTTGTTTCACCACTTGAAGCAAAAACGCACCATCCAGTACAACCAGGATACGATGGCACACGAGGTGATACTAGCAGCTGGTGATGTGCAACCAAAAAAATGAACAAATGACTCAACTGAGCATCGCTAGAGGATTCAATAGTTGCACTCCATATGACAGGGAGAGCAAACAGTGAAAGGAAATCACTGATGTGACTACATTTTGTTCGGTCAAGGATATCATGCTTTAAGCTACTGATTAAAAACCTCCAACCAAGATACAACATTCCAGGTAGAAATTTCTCACCCCATTCCCCCAAAGACATCCTTGCCTGCGATGTATGAAGCATGCTGCGTCAAAATTTTGCTTAATTTTAATAAGAAGATTAGTCCACATTGAGATTTATTACAAGAATTTTTACAAGAATAAGAAAATATGAACACATAACTCCAGTTCTTAAATCCTTACACTGGCTCCCGGTTAAGTTTAGGGCAGATTTCAAAATCCTCATTTTAACATATAAAGCCTTAAATGGCCGAGGTCTGGCTTACTTATCTGAACTTATGTCTTAAAACCGGAACACACATTAAGATCTCAAGATGCCGGTCTGCTTATGATTCTAAGGATTAATAAAATAACAGTGGGAGGTCGAACTTTTAGTTACAGGCCCCCTAAACTGTGGAGTTGTCTGCCTGCTACTATAAGAGATGCCCCTTCGGTCTCAGCTTTCAAACCTCACGACTTCAGTTTAGCACACCCTGACTAGAGCTGCTGATTAACTGTACAGACTGCATCTCTGTTGTTAGTCATTAGCACTAAAACATAAGTAACATGATAGTTAGAATTTGATACTAACCCTCACCTATTCTGTTTTTCTTCTTGGTACTCAATTGTGGCACTTGGTGCCACAGCCCACCTGCCAAAGGTAAAGTCATTCCTGATGGAGGATCGCAGGAATCGTGGGAAAGAGGGGTCCTGTCATCCGATTTGTGCTGTCTCAGCTGTGGAATGGCCAAATGGGGGAGACAGCTTGATGGCTGAGGTCTCCAGGACTCTAAACAAATCCAAATCCTATTATGTGATATCATCTACTGTTACATTCTGCTCCGTACTTGTAATATTTTTAATTTTACTATACTGTATTGAGGATTACTTGTGTTCTGTTTTGTGTATTGTATTGTATTGACCCCCTTCTTTTGACACCCACTGCACACCCAACCTACCTGGAAAGGGGTCTCTCTTTGAACTGCCTTTACGGAGGTTTCTTCCATTTTTTCCCTACTAGGGTTTTTTTGGGAGTTTTACTTATCTTCTTAGACAGTCAAGGCTGGGGGGCTGTCAAGAGGCAGGGCCTGTTAAAGCCCATTGAGGCACTTCTTGTGTGATTTTGGGCTATACAACAAATAAATTGTATTATTAGGAGGAACTTCATTTCATCTTTATTTATATGTCACATTTAAAAGTGTCAACCAAAGTCCTGCACAATAAAGTCAACTAAGGCAAAACAAACAGTTAACAAAATAAAAGAAGACGAAAAAGACAAAAGGAATAAAATGTCTAACAGATTATGAAACCAATAGAAGGAGAGAACCACAATCAACTGATAGGAATATAAAACACACTGTGGTTTTGGCGCTGTATAGCGCCCGAACCGGCACAGACCCACACAGAGGCACGTGTAAAAGGAACACAAAACTTTTATTTTTCTTCTTCAGCTGGAAGGCACGTCTTCCCCGTGAACCCCCTAGCCACAACACAGTCCCAAAGCACTTAAGTCACAGACCACACTCTTCCTCTGGCACCACCACTCCTCCCAGGCAACCTCATCCCCTTCCTCCCAATTCTGGCTCCTGAGTGGTGGCTGCTGGCCCTTTTTATAGCCCACCCGGAAGTGCTCCAGGTGCTTGTTCACCTGTTGCTAATTGCTTATCCGGGCAGGGCTGTAGAGGGATCCAGCAAGGCTCTGGGATCCATGCAGCACCCCCTGGCGGCCACCCCAGATCCCCACAGGGTTGTGGAGAACTCCTTCTCCCATGGAGCCCTGCGGGAAACTGAGGTACCAATGTCACCCAGGGAGGCTGCCACCAAGCATCCCGGGGGAGGTACTGAGGAGGCCATGGCTGCTCCCCCGGAACATATGCAGCAGGGGCGTCCCGGCCACCCGTTACAACACCAAGACAGAACAGACAGCGGAATACATCATCGTCAAAATCACTCAAAAGCCAGAGAAAATAAATAAATTGTTAAAACTTGACTTAAAAATATCTATTGTGGGGATGGAAGACCATTCCAGAGTCCTGGGGCAGCTACAGAGAAGGCCCGGTCACCTTTAAACCTCAACCGAAAGCATGGAACAGTAAGAAACATCTGATCAGAGGATCATAGGGCTCAAGAGGTAGAATCGAGGGTGACAAGGTCAGAGATAGAGGTTGGAGCTATGCCACGGAGAGATTTAAAACCAAAAAATAAAAACTTGAATTCAACTCTGTATTTAAACAGGCAGCCAATGCAAGAATGTGAGGACAGGAGTGATGTTCTCTCTTTCCCTGGTACCAGTTAGAAGCCTCGCAGCTGCATTCTGGACCAACTGCAGGTGGGATAAGCTTGACTGATAGATACCCTGGTAGAAAGAGTAACAATAGTCAAGAGGTGAGGAAATAAAAGCATGAATGGCTATTTCCAGATCCTTAAAAGACAATATACGTTTGAGTTTTGATATATTCCCCCCAGAGTTAAAAGAAGCTACCATGAACAACTTAGTTTACTTTTTCATCGAATGCAGAAGCAGAGACAAAAATAATCCCTAGGTTTTTTTTTCGTACATTAACTGACAGCGGGTCCAGATCACTTGCTATAACTCTGACAGAGTCAGAAATCCCAAAAATAATCAAATCTGTTTTGTCTTGGTTTAGTTTAAGAAAATTCTGTGACATTCAAGACTTAATGTCCCTTGGACAATTTGAAATGAACTGCACATCATCATCTTGACTGGGCTTAAAAGAAGGATAGAACTGTGTGTCATCTGCATAACAGTGATATAATAATATGTTACACTTGTGAAAAACAGACCCAAGAGGGAGCATGTACAAGGAGAACAGGACAGGGCCAAAGATGGAGTCTTGAGGTATTCCACATGCAACTGTTGCACAGTAGGAGTGACACTTTCCCACTTTATTAATGGGAATTAATGTAGAAATTCAGGGAATTCCAAAGAAACTTTCTTGCAATTATACTATTGTGGAGCACTCCTTACCGAGGACAGGCTTAGAGTGTTTGCATAAAATTAAAACTATAAACGGCAGAACAGCAAATTGTTAAACCTTATAATATCCTAGATGAACTTTCAAACAATAAATTGTGTCAACTTCACTCCATTACCAAGTTTCTCTTAAAATGATGAGACTGCCTTTTTGTGCTCATAACACCGGACCATAAACCTCACACCTTTTTAATTTTTCACTTACTTTTTCTAATCTTCTTTGTAGGTGGCGGCCGATGTTCCCAAGTCATGTTCTCCTCTATGTCAGACTGTAATAGTTCAGACTTCACATTGACAGAAGACTCCGGAGGTGAAGAGTGTCCAGTCTGAGAGGAGACTAACCCGGTCACTGCACCATTTGGACTTCCACGATGAGGGTCTTCTTCCTTGACACCCTTCACACTTGTCTGGATGTCACTCACAATGCTGATACACTTCTCTTCAGCCTCTTCTTTAATTCCCACCGACCCCAGTTCATAGTCCTCCTCCTTAATGCCCAGGCTCTCCCGTTTAGGGTGGACACATTTCAATTCACAGTCTTCCACCTTAACATTTGTGGTTCTGTTCTCCATGATATTCATGTCAGCCTCGCACGTCTCTTCTTTCCCGTTCATGTATGCATTACAGTAAAAAGCAGCCTTTTCTCTCTGTGGAAAAAAACAGGATTTAACTCCATTAATACTCCACTATCAAGACCTAACGACATTAGATTTTCATTTTACAACACCATCTATCAGTAAAAGTTTGTGATACCTCAGACAGTTCATAGCAATTTGACACAAACTCATCACTCTTCATATCATATTTAAATATCGAGGATCACTGGTAGCCCAAAAGATAACCTGTAGAGTGCAGTGTGGATGGAGCAACTGGAAGAAGGTATAAGGAGTGTTGTGTGATCAAAGAATTAAGGCGAAGGTTAAAGGTGAGGTTTGTAAGTCAGTGGTAAGACCAGAAATGATGTATGGAGCTGAGCAGTAAAGGGACCACAGGAGAAGACGTTAGATGGGGCAGAAATGAGAATGTTGAGATGGATGTGTGGAGTTACAAAAAAAGTAAGGAATAAGAAACGAGACAGTCAGAGGTATACCAAAAGTGAGAGAGATAGATAAGAAAGTACAGGAAATTACTTGGAAGTGGTTTTGGACTTGTGAGAAGGAGAGACAATAAATACGTGGACAAAATAGTGATGGACATGGAAGTACAGGCGAAGAGAAAGCGAGAGAGGCCAAAGTGGATGTGGATGGATAAAGTAAAAGAAGATCTGAACGAAAAAGGGTCTAACGAGGGAGGAGGTGCAGGACCAAGCTGTTTGGAGAAGGTTGATTAAGCACATTGATCTCCAGATAGAAGTAGGAAAAGATGCTGAAGGCCCAAAAGGCTGGTGAAAGACCATCTGGCACAGTTGGTGGGTCAACAGTATTCACTGCTTGGATTAAACATGCAGTTCTGTTTGCGCCTCAGAATTGAGTTGAGAAATGGTGATACAAGTAAAGCCTCAAATGTCAGAAAGGGGCACATGAAAGAGGAACTGAACTCGCTGGAATGCAACGAGCAGGTGAAAAGATGGGTTTGTTAGCTCAGGCTGACCGGTGTCATCGATGACGGTGGCCTTTTCTGTTTTGACGATAGGTTAAACAAAGTCCTTTGCCTGGTAACCAATTTAACACTCATCAAAATGCTGCTGCCCAGAAAAAACTGCTGACCCAATCGCAATATTTGTTTGTAGTAACGGATTTGATAAATTCCTTGTTAATCATTAGAAGTTTAAAAGTACTTTGTTTTGTTGACTTGTAAATTTCCCTTCTGCAGAAGTAAATAGCCAAGTTGAGTTCCAATGACATCCTTCACTGCACCGCCATTACAGGGATGGACACAAACAGTGAAAATAAAAGTAAAAGTGCTTTAAAGTAGGCCACCGGAATTCTTTCTGTATTTATTTAATTTAAAATACATTACTTGAATTTCTAAGACAACTTAGTAGAAGAAAAGTATAGTTACTCCTTTTTATGTCAATATAAACCGTTCCAGAAAACATTCATTCATCCATTTTCTTAACCTGTTTATCCAGGGTAGCTGGAGCCTATCCCAGCAATCATCGGTCAGAAGGCAGGAACATCACATGAACAGGGTGTGCCAGTCCATCACAGAGTGGACAAACAGGCACATACGAGGGGCTTCAAAGCAATGCCAACCCATGTAACATGCAGGTCTTCGAACTGAAGGAGGAAACGCACACAGACACCGGGAGAACTTGCACACTACACGCAAGGTCCAGAAAACACCTGAAAGCAAAATGTCAGATACAGGAAGCCAGCACTGCATTATGTTTAATGGGGGGAGGGGTGCATTCCCAGAAACTCTAAAGTCTTCCTACCAATTTCATATGTACAATACAATTTATTTTTGTATAGCCCAAAATCACACAAGAAATATGTAAAATCACTCTTAATCAAGGCCAACAAGGATTTCTACATAAAGCAAAGCATTTAGAATTCTAGTTAATACTTAGACTCATATGGACGGATTTTTATTAGTTAATAGGGGAAATCTAGCGTTCTACAGGAAGCTCAAGAAATGTTATAACAACCATGCACCCACCTAAAGCTCGCTAGTGAGTGATGTTATGTTGCTCTGCTTGTTAATTAGTCAGTTTGATCACAGGAAGACACACAGGGGAAATCGTTGAGCTGAAGCACCTTGAGTGATGCCATTTTTAAAAACTGTAAGTGTGTCTGTCAGGAGATGATCACCTTAATGGGCCAAAGACACCACGTGGAGTGACCAACGGAGTCTGGCTGATGATCATTTAGACAAAGAGAGTGGTAAATCTTAGTCCTGCTTGATATATCATCCAAAAGATTTTTATCAGACACTGAGGGGTTTTCTTCTTAATCACTGCAGTGCCTTTTGTCAACCATGGTTTCCTCCTTTTTCTTTTGGCTGCTCCTGTTAGGGGTTGCCACAGCGGATCATCTTCTTCCATATCTTTCTGTCCTCCGCATCTTGTTCTATTACACCCATCACCTGCATTGTCCTCTCTCACCATATCCATAAACCTCCTCTCTTCTTACTCGTCAGCTCCATCCTTAACATCCTTCTCCCAATATACCCAAGCATCTCTCCTGTGCACATGTTCAAACCAACACAATCTCACCTCTCTGACTTTGTCTCCCAACTGTCCAACTTGAGCTCACCCTCTAATGTCCTCATTTCTAATCCTATCCATCCTCGTCACACCCAATGCAAATCTTAGCATCTTTAACTCTGCTACCTCCAGCTCTGTCTCCTGCTTTCTGGTCAGTGCCACCATCTCCAACCCATAAAACATAGCTGGTCTCACTACCGTCCTGTAGACCTTCTCTCTCACTTTTGCTGATACTCATCTGTCACAAATCACTCCTGACACTCTTCTCCACCCACTCCACCCTGCCTGCACTCTGTTTTTCACTTCTCTTCCACACTCCACATTACTCTGTACTGTTGATCCCAAGTATTTAAACTCATCCACCTTCACCATCTCTACTTCCTGCATCCTCACCATTCCACTGACCTCCCTCTCATTTACATACATTTTCTGTTTTGTTCCTACCGACCTTCAATCCTCTCCTGTCATATCTCCACCTGTCCAGGGTCTCCTCAAACTGCTCCCTACTATCACTACAGATCACAATGTCATCAGCAAATATCACAGTCCACAGGGACTCCTGTCTAATCTCGTCTGTCAACCTGTCCATCACCAAATACAAATAAGAAAGGGCTCAGAGCTGATCCCTGATGTAATCCCACCTCCACGTTAAACTCCTACCGCAAGTTTTACCACTGTCACACTTTTCTCATACATATCCTGTACAACTCTTATATACTTCTCTGCCACTCCCGACTTCCTCATACAATACCACAGTGTTTTAATTTGGGAAAATGGTTCAAGGGGTTCTTTGGAGTAAGTGGGCAAAAATCAGAGAGAAGAGGTCCGATACTTCAATAAAATGTATTTATTCAATTGTAACATTTAAATACATATAATGCAGTATAATGCAGTAGCGATAGATTATAGAAACAAATATATGCTTACAGTAATAAAAACAAACTTATGCTTACAGTAATAAAAACAAACTTATGCTTACAGTATTTCAAAAGAAACAAAGCTATCATCCTAGACCAGTAGACTGAGGGAGCCCGCATGTCAGTCTCGTCAGAGGATCAACTCGTGCCTGGTCCCAAATACCAAACAGGTGTGCACATTCCCCACGGTTGAGCTTCCGAAGAAACTGAGGGCGGAACCTTCCCTTATATACTAATTGAGTGTCCTTGCTCAAAAGCGGCTTACGTGGAAGCAGTGTATGCAGAAGTGATCAGTTTCAGCACACACCCCCTTCCCACAAGACACGGTATTGTTTTTCCTCCACTTGGCCCTGACTAAAGCAGTGCCTTGTACTAGAAGACACACAATAATATGCTTACATGCGAAAAAAGCCTCTCGAAGTGAAAAACAAACCCTTGCATGGCAGAACATTCCTGGCTGTTTTTCCAAACATTAATCTTTGCAGCTGGCTTTGCGCTGGGGCGACCAACGCCCATCTGTGAACTTTATTTTACCTCTGCTAATGCAGAGAAAAACCCTTCCATTACACACAGCTCCTCTCGAGGCACTCTGTCATATGCTTTCTGCAGGTCCACAAAGACACAATGCAACTCCTTTCGGACTTCTCTGTACTTCTCCATCAACATCCTCAGAGCAAACATCACATCTGTGGTACTCTTCCCTGGCATGGAACCATACTGCTGCTCACTAATCATCACCTCACTTCTTAACTGAGCTTCCACTACTCTTTCCCATAACTTCATGCTGTGGCTCATCAATTTTATCCCCCTGTAGTTACTACAGTCCTGCACATCCCCCTTATTCTTAAATATCGGCACCAGTACACTTCTTCTCCACTCCTCAGGCATCCTCTCACTTTCCAAGATTCCATTAAACAATCTGGTTAGAAACTCCACTGCCATCCCTCCTAAACACCTCCATGCTTCCATAGGTATGTCATCTGGATCAACAGCCTTTCCATTCTTCATCTACCTCATAGCTGTCCTTACTTCCTCCTTGATAATCCATTGAACTTCCTCATTCACTATCTCCACATCATCCAACCTCCTCTCTCGTTCTCTTTATTCATCAACCTCTCAAAGTACTCTTTGCATCTGCTCAACACACCCTCTTCGCTTGGGAGTACGTTTCCATCTTTATCACCGTAACCATGGTTTCGACCATGTTTTTTTTTACATTTTAAATTATTTGTTTGCTTGTAAAGTACAGTGGTTGGTCAGCTGGGGTGGCATTTGGAGTTTTGTGTCAATCTGCACCATTTTCTTTTACACGTTTGTAATGCGAGCATTGGTTTGGGGTGGTGGTATGCAGGGTTTTTTAGCTGTGAATTTCATCTGCTTTTTAATTCACAAAACATTTTAATTTTATTCTTTTCAGCATTTATATTGAATTATCTTTATTAATCGTGTAGTTTTGCCAACAATTTTCATTCATCTTGTACTTTGTTGGACTTGTAAACCCACCCTTAACAAACACTGATCAGATGGTGGCTCAGGCTTTATTATGAAACTTTAAATCAATCCTAAGCAGTAAAAAGAGCCGGTGACACGAGTCCATGTTTTGATTTGGGAATCCCCGGACCTGAACTAAGATGGTATGGGGTAGTGCAGTCCTAAGAAAATTAGATATATGTGAGGAACTACATTTAATAGAGGAATAGAGAAAAAGCAAATAAAACAGTGAGAACATGAGGGGCCACGATATGAACATTTCTGGTGTGCTCCTCATCTTCTGGACTGTCAGCCAATTTAAGGGGCTCCATGGACAGGTATGTTATCAGATGTAGGTCCAGAAGAGCAGGTTTCCTATTTACATAATGAATTTTGGCTACCAACTGTTATGGAAAATAAAACGTCATGTATTTGCATAAATAGATATAAAACTAATTATGAACTTTTATAAGCATTAAACTCAGTGTGAACTTTTACACAAATCATGTAAGCCAAGCAAATAGTTAAATAAATGCATACGCCATATTTCTCTTTTAATTGAGCTCAGAGAGAAACCACCAATGTTTAATTAATTAATGATATTAGAAATAACATAGTATATCCAACACTAAGGATCCTCCTAAACCCCAGCATCCTGTCATAAACAAATTAAACTCTTTCACTAGGATAGATTTACCTGATTTACGAAAAATAATATCTCAATTAAAATCCTCCACCTGCGTCCTTGACCCAATACCAACAAGGTTTTTCAAAGAAGTATCAGGCATGCTAATTGATAATGTTCTGGACATAGTAAATTCGTCATTAGATACGGGGGTCTTCCCAGACTGTCTTAAGACTGCTGTAGTTAAACCCCTTCTTAAGAAACATAATCTTGACCCCTCAGCTCTTGAAAATTTTAGGCCCATCTCTAACCTGCCTTTCTTAAGTAAAGTTCTGGAGAAGGCAGCCATTATGCAGTTAAATGACCACCTAAATAAACCTGCTATTCTTGATAAATTTCAGTCGGGTTTCAGAACAAATCACAGCACAGAAACTGCACTTGTTAAAGTAGTAAATGATTTGTGGGTAAATGCAGACGGAGGTCATGTATCTGTTCTCATCCTCTTAGATCTGAGTGCTGCATTTGACACCATTGATCATAATATTCTTAGAAATCGCCTTAGTCAATGGGTGGGCCTCTCTGGCAGTGTCTTAAATTGGTTTGAATCCTACCGGGCAGGGAGAAAATTCTTTGTTAGTTGTGGTAATTACAACTCAAAGACATATGATATCCGATATGGTGTTCCACAAGGCTCTATCCTGGGTCCGCTGCTCTTCTCAATCTACATGCTTCCGTTAGGTCAGATTATCTCAGGGCACAACGTGAGCTACCACAGCTATGCTGATGACACACAGCTGTACTCATCAATAGCACCTGATGACCCCGATTCTCTTGATTCACTAACACAATGTCTGACTTGTATCTCAGAATGGATGAATAGTAACTTTCTCAAGTTAAATAAAGAGAAAACTGAAACCTTAGTGATTAGCAATAATGGATACAATGAGGCTATTAGAAATAAACTGGATACATTAGAATTAAAAGTCAAGACGGAGGTAAAAAGCTTAGGGGTAATTGTTGACTGTAATCTGAATTTTAAATCGCATATTAATCAGATCACTAGGACAGCATTTTTTCACCTAAGAAACATAGCAAAAGTTAGACCTCTTATATCTTTTAAAGATGCTGAGAAATTAGTTCACGTATTTGTTTTCAGTCGACTAGATTACTGTAACGCTCTCCTCTCAGGACTACCCAAAAAAGACATAAATCGTTTGCAACTAGTGCTGAATGCAGCTGCTAGAATCCTAACTAGGAAAAGAAAATCCAAGCACATCTCTACAGTTTTGATGTCACTACACTGGTTACCTGTGTTATTCAGGATTGACTTTAAAATTCTGCTTATGGTTTATAAAGCCTTAAATAATCTCGCCCCATCTTATATATCGGAATGTCTGACATCTTATATTCCAAATCGTAACCTCAGATCCTCAAATGAGTGTCTCCTTAGAATTCCAAGAACAAAACTTAAAAGAAGTGGTGAGGCAGGCGGCCTTCTGCTGTTATGCACCTAAAATCTGGAATAGCCTGCCAATAGGAATTCGCCAGGCTAATACAGTAGAGCACTTTAAAACACTGCTGAAAACACATTACTTTAACATGGCCTTTCTATAACTTCAATTTAACTTAACTTAATCCTGATACTCTGTGTGTTCAGTTCTTCATAATAACTATTCATGGTGGCTCTACAATCTGTACTGACCCCTACTCTCTCTTCTGTTTCATTTTCCGGTTTCTTTGTGGTGGTGGCCTGCGCCACCTCCACCTACTCAAAGCATCATGATGCTCCAACAATGATGGATGGATTAAAAGGCAGAAGTCTACGTGACCATCATCATCAAGCCTTTTCGTGAGAACCCTAAATCCAAAGAGGACTGTTTCATTTATGTTAGGTAGAATGCCCAGAGGGGACTGGTCAGGTGGTCTCATGGTCTGGAATCCCTACAGATTTTATTTTTTTTCTCCAGCCTTCTGGAGTTTTTTTTTTGTTTTTTCTGTCACCCCTGGCCATTGGACCTTACTCTTATTCGATGTTAATTAATGTTGATTTATTTTGTTTTCTTATTGTGTCTTTTATTTTTCTATTCTTTATTATGTAAAGCACTTTGAGCTACTGTTTGTATGAAAATGTGCTATAGAAATAAATCTTGTTGTTGTTTAATAACCCAAAAGGATGGAGAAGGAGGAGCACCTGCCGGTTGAGGGTTGGTTAGGAAATAAGGGAAGCGAGGAGTGATGAAGAGTGACAAGGTACAAGAAAATATTGGTGGTTTCTGAGTGGGCCGGAAAGAGGCCAGCTTGAGTAGGGAAGTCAGAATAAGCAGCGAATGAGCAGTTTCAAGTGAGGTTGAAGTGATAAGAAATGATTATATTAACTGTAACTTTTGGCTTGTTTGGGGCTCAACTCAGTTTGGCTTAATTGGGTTGAGTCCGCGTTATTGATTATTCCAATAAAGCTAATTACTCTGTTTGCCTATCCTTCGACTCCTAGAGCCTTCTTTCAAGGTGAGAATCGTCCTGACACTGTCAAGAGTCATAAAACTATAGACAAGAGAGATTATGAATAGTGTGGAATAGCTGTAGTGTGGCACAAATATACATACATACATACATACACACACAGTACCATATATCCATTTTCTAGTATCTTTATGTTACAAATAAATTGTATTACTTTGTTTATTGCAACAAGAGTGTCTGTGTTAATAGTGAAAACAGTCCAACGCCACACCGAACCACAACAGAGACAGTGAGGGTGTTTAATGTCGACTTTTGCCAATTTATTCATAACTTGTACAGATCTCTACATTTGACTGTCCTCCCAGCTGGAGGATGAAACACAGACCCCCTCGCTAATTTGGTGTCCCTCTCTGGCCATCGTGGTAATTGTTTTAATTACAAGTATTACCAAAAGTAAAACTGACAACTGACTGAGTGATCAATTCACATTTTCTACGTTAAACACCAAAAAAGGGGCTTTACAGAAACTACAAAAAAGGAAGAAGAATTGAATTGCTCAGTACAAATAGAATCAACACAGCAAATATATAAAAATAAATACAATGTCAGACGTCAGGAGGAGCTGGAATTCTACGTCTTATGAAATTTTAGTGATTTGCAAAAATGATATGAGGGTATTACAAATAAACTTGATCCACTGGGCTTAAAAGTCAAGACAGAGATAAAAGAATTTAGGGGTAATTTTTGACTCTGACCTAAATTTTAAAATCACATATTAATCAGATTGCTAGGACAGCATTTTTTCACCTAAGAAATATAACAAAAGTTTGATCCCTTATAACTTTACAAGATGTTGAGAAATGAGTTCACGCTTTTTTTTCAGTCGGCCAGATTACTGTAATGCACTCCTCTCAGGACCACCCAAAAAAAAAAAAAAAAAAGACATCAATCGATTGCAACAAGTGGAGAATGCAGCTGCTAGAATCTTAACTAGGAAAAGAAAATCCCAGCACATCACCCCAGTCTTAGCGTCACCACACTGGTTACCGGTGTCATTTAGAATTGACTTTAAAATACTGCTGATGGTTTACAAAACCTTCAATAATCTGCTCACTCCAATATTTCAGAATGTCTTTCACCTTACACTCCAAATCGTAACCTTAGATCTTCAAATGAGGGTCTGCTTAGAATTCCAAGACCTAAACTTAAAAGAAGTGGTGAGGCGGCCTTCTGCTGTTATGCACCTAAAATCTGGTGTACGAGTTTACTGATAGAAATTCGCCAGGCTAATACGGTGGAGCACTTTTAAAAAACTGCTAAAAATTAATTATTGTAACATGGCTTTCATCCATCCATCCATTATCCAACCCGCTACATCCTAACTACAGGGTCACGGGGGTCTGCTGGAGCCAATCCCAGCCAATACAGGGCGCAAGGCAGGAAACAAACCCCAGGCAGGGTGCCAGCCCACCGCAGAACATGGCTTTCTCATAGCTTTATTTTAGTGTAACCCTGATATTCTGTATATACAGTACATTTAATTATCATTCATGGTGGCTCCACAATCTCTACTAACCCCTACTTTCTCTGCTGTTCTTTTTCCAATTTTCTGTGGCTGCGATCTGCGCCGCCACCACCACCTGATCAGGGCACCATGCAGTCCCTACATTGATGGATTGAAGGCCAGAGGTCCACATGACCGTCATCATCTAATTCTTCCACATGAAGTATGAAAACCATGAGGACTGGTTGAGATCATTTATGTTAGTAAGAATGCCTAGTGGGGGCTCGGTGGTCTTGTGGCCTTGGAACCCCTGCAGATTTTGTTCTTTTGATTATTGTCCTTCCTGGCCATCCATCAAACCTTACTTTTTTCTTTGTTAATTAGTATTAGCTCATTTTTATATTTATTCTTTCTTCATCTTGTAAATCACTTTGAGCTACTTCATTTGTATGAAAACGTGCTCTAGAAATAAATGTTGTTGTACGTCATGAACTTGAACTGTCAGCATCAAAGTTATCTCACAAATCACAGAGGCGCAGGGCATTTGGAATAATTTGGGGTTTGTACACCTTTAAGCCAGTATGGTAACTGCAGGGCTGCTCACCTATTACTCCATGGAGGGTTGGCTGCCACTGAAATGGAGCCCAATGGCAGCCTGCATTTAACGGAGCTGCTCAACACAAATGTTAAGGGTGTGGGGGTCCTGCTTCACTGGAGAATTTGACTGCAGTGAAAGGACTTCATAATAATAAAAACAACTGCATGTTTCTGAATATGTTCCTCATTAATTTAAAGAGAACTAGAATTTACATCCTCTCTCCTAATTTTATTTTTTTTCTAATATGAACTGATTCTGTCCACAGCCATAACATTAAGTTTGACCTCACAACTTGAACATTAGAACACTCTGGACGAGAACACGCCATTCAGCCCAACAAAGCTCGCCAGTGTTGGTGTGGAGATGTTTCACCCAGCAGGTTACGTTTTGAATTGATGGAGACTGGCTGACAAAAACTCTCCTGTTTTTCAGTCTGTCACACCTCCATGTACTAACGCATTATATCCATCCTTTTTTCTGAAATCCAACTAATCAAAGGCATTTATGAACCCCCTGCTCAATAAATCACCTTCCCTGATTAATCGGCGCATTCATTCCTCCCTCTTCATGGATGCTTGCCAGATTTATTAGAACAATCTAGATGAAAACAGGCCACCAAAGCTCACCTGTCCTATCCACTTATTTCTTCCAAAAAAAGCGTCAAACCGAGTTTTGAAAGTCCCTGAAGTCTTACTGTCAACCACACTACTTGGTCACTTATTCCAAGCGTCTATCGTTCTCTGTGTAAAAAATTTCCCCTTCACAAGTTCCCAACAGTGTCCCCCCGGTGTTCTTGATGAACTCCTTTTAAAATACAAGTCTCGATCCACTGGACTAACTCCCTTCATAATTTTAAACACTTCAATCAGGTCACCTCTTAATCTCCTTTATCTTAACTGTAGAGGTTCAGGCAAAAGGCTCTCCGAGAGTCACAGATGGCAGAAGTATTAGGAGTCAACAGTAAGTGTAGTTAATAAGCGGTCTAAACAAAGGGGGCTTGATGACGGAGGACCGCAGCTAAATGGTACAAGTCTTAATGAACGTTTACAGGCTTCACATTAAAATCTCTAAAACACAACTTTACAACAACAACATTTATTTCTATAGCACATTTTCATACAAATGATGTAACTCAAAGTGCTTTACATGATGAAGAAAAGAGAAATAAAAGATAAAGTAGGAATTAAAAAAAGACAACACTAATTAACATAGAATAAGAGTAAGGTCCGATGGCCAGGGAGGACAGAAAAAACAAAAAAAAAAAAAAAAAAGACTCCAGACGGCTGGAGAGAAAAAATTAAATCTGCAGTATTGTTGTCTTCAATAAGTCAAACCCAAGTTTCAAGTTTATCAGCTTGACTGGCGAGCTTTGTTGGGCTGAATGGCCTGTTCTTGTCTAGAGTGATCCAATATTTTGGAAGTAAAGGTTCGACACAAACACACAGCATCATAAATGATTACCACTGTAATAAACTCCTATTAAATAGCAGCATCTCCAAGTATTGTGGCCTTGGCATGGTGGAGGCCTCAGTCTTCCTTAGAGCTCCACTGTCTGGAGAGCTGTGCCCAAGACGGACCACTTTGCCATGGTGGGTAACCATCACTGGAGGGCCCAGACAAAAGGTAACCCATTATTGACCTTCATGAATATTCTAATTAAATGAAAGTGGGTCTTGACCAGAAGAGGGATGCCAGTCCTGACAGTGGTGTCCACCTAAGCGTGGCACACGGGGGTGACCAACACAGCATGATAAAGTCACATGTAGCAGTCACCAAATGCATCTTGGCTTCCACCTCACCACCATGGGCCAGTGCAAAACAAATTGGGAATTGGGACAAAAAACCAGAGTACCAGTACAGGACAGGAGCCAGCTATAGACCACCATAGGGTACACTCACATTCAAGTCCACAATCACACCAAGACAGGTTGGATTTGCCAGGCCACGAAACCTGAGCATCTTTAGAGAAGTGGAGAAAATCAGAATAAAAGAGCAGACATGGAAACTGCATAGAGACTTAAAACACAGGCTGAGATTCAAATTCATTCTGACAGAACTGTAAGGCGGTAACACAAACCACAAATCTCTATTAACTTCTCTAATACTCACTAACAGGCATCACTGATTTGGCTTTAGCACTGAAACATGGGAGTTTGTCATATTTGATAGTGATTAAAATAAAAAAACATATAAATTGTCCATCCATGGCTAGTAGAAAGCAACATCCGGCTCTGCCACGAACAGCTGCCTGAAACAGCAGTTCCTGTTTGTTTGTCTTCACTGTTGGCTGATACGTTTTATCTGGAGAACTGGGGTAACCGAAGGTGTCAGGAAGGTTTGACTCGACTACCTGTGACAGCAACTGCCAGACCTGCGCCCTTTGTTTCCTTCGCTGAGGAAAAGAGAGCAGGTGTCCGACTCCACAACAAGACAAGAAGCTCAGACCGTAGCGGCCTTCTGTCATTATGGGCAATGTAAGATCAATGGTGAATAAAATGGATGAGCTCTCAATGCTGGTCAGGAGCCAAAGGGAATACAAACTCAGCAGTCTCATGTGCTTCAGTGAGACGAGGCTTACAGCTGAAACACTGGACTCCGCAGTTGCACTGGATGGATTTTAAATTGTGTGGGAAGACAGAAGTAGAAGTAAAAGAGGTAGGAAGAAAGAAGGTGGACTTGACATTATTGTGAACGAGAAATGGTGCAACACCAGAGACATTACTATTAAAGCCCAAGTATGCGACCTGAACATGGAACTGCTTACAGAGGGTTTAAAACCTTTTTATGTGCTGAGAGTGTTTTCCCACACTATTGTGCTGACAGTTTACATCCCCCCCGCAGCAGACATGGCAGTCACAACAGACTCAGTATAGTCTGTAATAAGCAAACCCTCTACTGATCATCCCACTGCCTTCATCACAATTTCTGGGGTGTGTAACCCTGTTTCACTTTCCTCCACTTGGACAAAACTTTACCAGTTTACAAAGGAAATCACAACCCTGGACAGTGAATGGTGAGGATGCAGGGTGTAGAGTTGGCGAAGGAGGATGAGTTTAAATACTTGGGATCAACAGTACAGATTAATGGGGATTGTGGAAGAGAAGTGAAGAAGAGAGTGCAGGCAGGGTGGAGAAGAGTGTCAGGAGTGATTTGTGACAGTCAGGTATCAGCAAGAGTGACAGGGGAGGTTTATAGGCCAGCTATGTTATATGGGCTGGAGACGGTGGCACTGACCAGAAAGCAGGAGGCAGAGCTGGAGGTCAGTCAGTCATTATCCTAACACAGGGTCACGGGGGTCTGCTGGAGCCAAGCCCAACCAACACAGGGCGCAAGGCAGGGAACAAATCCCGGGCAGGGCGCCAGCCCACCGCAGGACCCACACACACACACACAAACAAATCTAACCTGCATGTCTTTGGACTGTGGGAGGAAACCCACTCAGACATGCAAACTCCATGCACGGAGGACCCGGGAAGCGAACCCAGGTCTCCTTACTGAGAGGCAGCAGCACTACCACTGCGCCACCATGCTGCCCAGAGAGCTGGAGGCAACAGAGTTAAAGATGCTAAGATTTACATTGGGTGTGACGAGGATGGATAGGATTAGAAATGAGGACATTAGAGGATCAGCTCAAGTTGGGAGACAAAGTCAGAGAGGCGAGATTGCATTGGTTTGGACACGTGCAGAGGAGAGATGCTGGGTATATTGGGAGAAGGATGTTAAGGATAGAGCTGCCAGGGAAGAAGAAAAGAGGAAGGCCTAAGCGAAGGTTTATGGATGTGGTGAGAGAGGACATGCAGGTGATGGGTGTAACAGAACAAGATACAGAGGACACAAAGATAGGGAAGAAGATGATCCGCTGTGGCAACCCGTAACGGGAGCAGCCGAAAGAAGAAGATGAAGAAGACAAAAGAAATCACAACCTTGGACCTGCTGTACGCCAATGTTAAAGAGGCATATAACTGTGTTGCTTTGCCACCTTTATGCCGATCAGACCATAATTTGTGACATCACAAGGACCAGGCAGGAATGGACAACAAAGGCTGAGGAGGCTCTGAAGGACGCCTTTGAGAACACGGAGTGGGATCTGCTTTGTGAGTCACACAGCCAGGACACGGAGGATCTCAGCCACTGGATCACAGACTACATCAAGTTTTCTGTGAGTTTGCATGTTCTCCCTGTGTCTGCGTGGGTTTCCTCCCACAGTCCAAAGACATGCAGGATAGGTACATTGGCGATTCTAAATTGTCCCTAGTGTGTGCGCACCTTAGGGTGGGCTGGCACCCTGTGTTGGCTGGGACTGGCTGACCCCCCCGTGACCCTGTAGTAGGTTGGATAATGAATGAATGGATGGATGGATGGATAGCACAGTCCTCACAAAGGCAGGGTGCTGTTTACCCAACAACAAACGATGGATCACAAAAAAACCTGAACGCCTAATGAATATGAAGGAGAGAACCTACAGGTCTAGAGATAAAGATGACATCAAGGTGGAGCAGTCAGAACTGAAGAGAGAGCTCTGTGACGGGAAAGCCCACTACAGAGACAAACCAGAGCAGGAATCACAGCAGAACAACAAATTGCAGGCTGTAAAACATGCAGAGGAACGGACTAAGAGCAGAGCTAATGTACTGAAGCAGATCTTCAGCAGGTTCGACTCATTCTTGTCAGTCCAGCCCTCCACTGACACTGCAGGCCTCTGTGTGCTCTGCAACTCAACAGCAGTAACACAAAAGAGCTGCTGGTGGGCTTCAGGTGCGCCAAAGAGCCTCGGAGACAAGTCGCCATTAGAGAGGAGAACACAGAAGTGGTGCAGAGCTACAAGTACCTGGGGGTCGACATAAACACCAAACTGGGCTGGTCTGATAACACAGTGGCGCAGGACAAGAAGGGCCACAGCACACCGAACATCCTAAAGAGACTCCGGTCTTCTGATATATGAAACAAGTTGCTTCTGGGTTCGTTGAAGTAAAGATGGGACTCGACCTGGTGATGTGAATCAGAAAGACATGAACAGCAACAGCACCTGGGGACCCACAGGGGGATTCATTCAAACAAAGTTCGCTGAAGAACACGAACGCGCCGCACGCCTCTCACTCAAGTCGCGCGCATGAAGTCTGAGTGGAGCGAATTAAAACTCACACATCCACAAAGTGCGCCTGTCAAACCCGGATCACTTACCGTCTGTCTCTCGGCAATGGAGTACTTTCTAACCTCGTTCAAACTCCCGCCTCACTACACCACAGTGTGGCTGTAGCTAAAAGGCGGAGAGGCAGCGGGGCTTCAGTAGCCGTCGCCCTGGATGACGTCAGCCGTACGCGACCACAGCAACACGTGACAGTTTGCGTAACAGTTAAAAGTGAATTAAAACGCGCTGTGAAACTTAACAGCTGTTCTATCTAACGACGCCATCTGTCGAAGAGGTCAGTCTGGGATTACTGTGCGTGTTCACAACGTTTTGATGACGAATACTTAGTGGTGAGAGAACCAGTAAAAGATTTTTGCTTTATGAGTGTAATAAGGTTTCTCTTCTAAGATGGACGGAATCCTTTTTGGGAAGAAAAAGAACTGGATGGAGGCAGATTTCTGTTCCAAATACACTCTGTATTCTCTGCAGCAGCTAGCACAGGGTCAGGCCAAAACAACACAATAACAATCTTACTTCCTCACATAACCTCCCAGATCTTGAATGCTTAACTTTATAAACACTACTTCCTAACACATTACAAGTTAATAGGGAAATGAACATTGGAAATCTAAATAGATAGATAGATACTTTATTAATCCCAAGGGGAAATTCACATAATCCAGCAGCAGTATACTGACACAAATAAACAATATTAAATTAAAGAGTGATGCATGTAAAAGCAGACGTAGGTATATTTCTATTCCCATTCTAATATAATAAACGTTTACTTCTCTAATTTAATGCTTAAGTGACAACATAACTTTACATGAGCCTGCATGGAGCGTTCAACTGTATACAAGCTCATATTTTATCCCCCTGTAGTTTCTACAGTCCTGCACATCCCTTTTATTGTTAAATATCAGCACCAGTACACTTCTTCTCCACTCCACTGCCATCTCTCCTAAACACCTCCATGCTTCCACAGGTATGTCATCTGGACCAACGACCTTTCCATTCTTCATCCTCTTCATAGCTGTCCTTACTTCCTCCTTGATAATCCATTGCACTTCCTAAATTCACTATCTCCACATCATCCAAACTCTTCTCTCTCATTCTCTTCATTCATCAGCCTATCAAAGTACTCTTTCCATCTGCTCCAAACACTCTCCTCGCTTGTGAGTACGTTTCCATCTTTATCCTTTATCACCCTAACCTGCTGCACATCTTTCCCAGCTCGGTCCCTCTGTTTGGCCCACCAGTCCTTTTCTCCCTCCTTAATGTCCACCCTCTAATACAACTCATCATATGCCTTTTCTTTTTTTCTTTAGCCTTCAACATCTCACTCTTCACCTTAATCCTTATCTCCTTGCACTCCTGTATACTTTCTTCGTCCCTCTGGCTATCCCACTTCTTCTTTGCCATCCTCTTCCTCTGTATACTCTCCTGTACTACCCCATTCCACCACCAGGTTTCCTTTTCCTCCTTCCTCTGCCCAGATGTCACGCCAAGCACCCTTCTTGCTGTCACCCTTACTACATCTGTTGCAGTTGCCTTCACCTTACAGTCTTCCTTTTCAAACTTCCATCATTATCCTCCAGAAATCTTCTTTCTTACCCATTGCACACCCAACTTGCGGTGCATAAGCACTAACAACATTCATCATCACACCTCCAATTCCCAGCTTCATAATCATCACCCTGTCTGACACTCTTTTCATCTCCAAAACACTCTTGACATACTGGTCCTTCAGAATAACTCCATGGGGTCCATGAGGGGCCTGATCCTCCTAAAATCCACCACCAGCTCTTTGGTTTTACTGGTGTTCAGTTGTAGGTGGTTTGAGTCGCACCATTTAACAAAGTCCTTGATTAGGTTCCTATACTCCTCCTCCTGCCCACTCCTGATGCAGCCCACCATAGCAGTGTCATCAGTGAACTTTTGCACATGGCAGGACTCCAAGTTGTATTGGAAGTCCGATGTATATAGGTTGAACAGGTCCGGAGAAAGTCCAGTCCCCTGCGGCACTCCTGTGTTGCTGACCACAATGTCAGACCTGCAGTTCCCAAGCCATAACAAAAGCCATCAAAATGTTGCAGTGGATCCACCAGCCATGTCTTGCGCACTCCATAAACCTGATGATTAAAGATGTGCTGAGAGCGGTGAAGTCAACTATGACAAAGGTGAAGGCTGCTGTAGAGTTTTTCCACAAAGAGTGGTTGCCACAGAGAAGCTGAAATCGCATCAGCCCATCCAAGCTGAGGCGTCTTGTATTTCCGAATGCCAACCTGCACTAAAGACGTTTATCTAAAGTGTCATGATGTTAAGACTTTGGTTTTTATTTTGTTTGATGGTTCTGTGTTCAGTTGTTCATTTAACGGTTTGATTAAAATGTTAAACAATAGTAACTGTGTATTGTTTTGTAATAAAAAAATGCATAAAATAAGGCTTTTATGAAAACACTGAATAACAAATTGCTTACCAACTCACAAACCATTCATAACTGCTAAATTAGGCTAAAATAGAAGGCTCCGAGTGATAATAAATGAAGAGCCATTTGGGAGCCGTAAGAGCCGACTCTTCTAAGGGAGCCGAGCCAAAAGAGCTGGACCTCCCATCACTAGACCGCAAAATCATTACACACGTAGGGGACGTAATGACGTATAATACTGGAATCATGTAAAAACTGTGAGGAAATAACGGAAGGCCAATGCTGATCTTTAAAACGGTAATCTTTAAAATTGTTGCACCCTTGGTAAATGGAGCGAGGTACGCAATTGGTTATATGTTGTTTCATTTCTTTATTCTGTTTCTTTCTAAAGTGTTAAAAAATGTTTGCTTATATTTTTTGTTTATTTTTCACGGTGCTTGTGACGGTATAACAACGTTAATAAAGAATGTAAAGTTTGTGACGTGAATAAAGATAAAGGCACCAGTCTGCGACTCTCTGCGTGTCGATTCAATTAAATTAAAGGGGTTGCTACAATTAGTGGCGTCACTCGTCATTTGAAGACTCGAGTGTAGGTAGGCCTGTCTGCCGTAAGGAAACATCAGAATTCAAGTTACAACTGTTAAACGTAACTTCTGTAATCGCTAATATGTCAGTTATTGTTTTACAAATAAGAAGTGATCGTATTCTTATGAGTATTTAGAATATTTGTAATTAAATTTATTATTATTATTATTCTTTCAGCTGCTCCCGTTAGGGGTCGCCACAGCAGATTTAAATTTTTATTATTATAGAATGGAATAAATTAAAATGTGGAATTTTTAAAATTACTAAAAACATTTGTGAAATTTAATGAAAAACAAAGAAATGTTTGAATTTTAAATATATTTTATCACACGGGTTTCAATATTAAATGTGTCACTGTATATATGTGACTGTATATTTTGATGATTAAAAAATATTATCGCTGCCCAAGTCTGATCCAGTCTTCTGCCAATAGTGCATTCGTAAATTAAAATGTAGTGATGTTGGGTGGATCTCAATATAATCAAAAATATGAAAATTTGCATAAAAACTTTAGAGGGGTGGGGGGTGCCACAAAAACTAATATGAAAAAATGGGGCACACGTGGAAAAAGGTTGAGAAACACTGGAGCATACCGAGTCACAATTGACAGGGCCGTATTTACTTTTCAGTTCCACATTAGTTGACCATAATGAGAATATTATGGAAATACTTTATTATTCTGCCGAGATTCACCGTAATTTTTATTACACAACAAAGCAAATTTACACATAAGAAAGGATGAAAATATAATACAGGGACAGTGCTGGATTAAAGCACTTAATACATTTTGGTGGCTTCA
>JANRMT010062791.1:199209396-199276381 GCA_026402145.1 Polypterus bichir lapradei
GCACCTGCAAGTTCCTGGACATTTCTGGGGGGAATGGCCCTAGCCCTCACCCTGCGATCCAACAGGTCCCAGACGTGCTCAATGGGATTGAGATCTGGGCTCTTCGCTGGCCATGGCAGAACACTGACATTGCTGTCATGCAGAAACTCACGCACTTTTTGCCACTCCTGTCTGGTCCAGCGAAGGTGGGTTTGTGCCCATAGGCGGCATTGTTGCTGGTGATGTCTGGTAAGGACCTGCCTTACAATAGGCCTGCAAGTTCTCAGTCCAGCCTCTCTCAGCCTATTGCGGACAGTCTGAGCACTGATGGAGGGATTGTGTGTTCCTGGTGTGACTCGGGCAGTTGTTGTGGCCATCCTGTACCTGTCACGCAGGTGTGATATTCGGATGTACCGATCCTGTGCAGGTGTTGTTACACGTGGTCTTCCACTGCGAGGATAATCAGCTGTCCTTCCTGTCTCCCTGTAGCGCTGTCTAAGGCGTCTCACAGTGCGGACATGGCAATTTATTGCCCTAGCCACATCAGCAGTCCTCATGCCTCCCTGCAGCATGCCTAATGCACGTTCACGCAGATGAGCAGGGACCCTGGGCATCTTTCTTTGGGTGTTTTTCACAGTCGGTAGACAAGTCTCTTTAGTGTCCTGCATTTTTAGAACTGTGACCTTAAATGCATACTTTCTGTAAGCTGTTAAGGTCTTAACGACCATTCCACAGGTGCATGTTAATTAATTAATTATGGTTAATTGAACATGCATGGAAAACATTGTTTAAACAATTTACAATGAAGATCTGTAAAGTTATTTGGATTTTTAAAACATTATTGTTGAAATACACAGTCCTGAAAAAGGGGCGTTTCTTTTTTTGCTGAGTATATATATAAAATCTTCATTTGGATCTTGATCTTTGTTTGTCCGCGAATGAATTAGAAGAAGAAGCACTAGATGGCAGTAGAGAGACAGCTAAAACATAGGCATTGCATTAAGAATCTTCTCCAGGCTTATACTACTGAAGACTGTAGTACGCCAGTCACACCTCAAAACACAGACATTCAAACTAAACAAATTGTTGTGCTTTAAATTAACTAAAGAGATCTTCATTTAGATCTTGATCTTTGTTTGTCCACGAATTCCACGCATGTGTAGACCACCTTCCAGTTTAATACGTTGTTGTTACTCACGGATGTCAACAATGTGCCGGAATAACGAAAGGGGTGGTGGACAGTGTTACGCTGGTTAGCTCCTGAGGCCTAGTTAGAGAATGAGATTGCCGAAGATAAAAGGTACGTGCCTACATAACATATGAATGAAAGAAAGACAGTGGGTAAAATGAATGACATGACAACGTAACAGCACGTTCTGGAAATTATTATTGTTACGTTGTAGCCGGCGAGTGCTGCGTGTCTCACAGTTGTACCGTGGCTTGCTCACATGTCAGTGAAGTGATCCCTATTTATGCTTTAAAGAGCCTGGATACCTATGTGTCCCCCTTTTATAACCATTGCTCCGTGTATATTGCCTTACTCTTTGGATTGCCACAAAGCAACTTGCGAGATTGGAGAAAGGTTGAGAAGACATCGTGAGAGGAAACGACAGCGTCGTGAAAACGAGACGGACTGTGAATGGACAGAAGCAGAAATGCTCCTACACCACCACATAATTACGATTCGGACAGTGATTCCGAGTAGGCCATTCCTATCGAATCAATATCCAAGGGTTTTCTTTTGTAATTTTGTTTCCCTTATAAAAAATCATAATGCTGTGCGACGAAGGGCCCAGTTCACAACTGGCAGCCGCGTTTAAACAGGGAGCCCATCACAGACAACTTTAACACGTGCAACGTAGTTGGGCGCACATGGCTAGTATATATATATATATAATTTAAAAAAATAAAGAATAAACTATATAAAAAAAAAAATTTCAAAATTATTTTTGGAAAATAATTTTTTTTTGTATGCTTCCACTTTATTTATATTTGAAAAGTGTTCTCTTACTTTTTCTAATTACAAAGTCTTTGATCAGATCCTCACTTTAAGATGGTGATCATTCATTCAGATTGAGATGGCAGGGAGGCAACTGAAAATCTCGGCTGAAAGCAGTGGACTGTGATAGAGAAATGAGTGGAGATCTGTGAGTCACAACCATTGAGGTGGTAGGAGAAGCCATTAAATGAAATAACATTGACAAAGGAACAAATGTACAGGGAAAAGAAAAGTGAACCAAACAGCAGTCCTTGAAGCACATCTGTAGAAATGTTCTGTGAAGAAGACAAGGAGTTAGACCAGGAGACACAAAAGGATCGGTCCGAGAAGGAGGACTTGAACCTGTTGAAAGCAGCGCCGCTTATTCCAATTTAATTAGGAGAAGAGATAAGCAGGGGGTAGTGAACCATAACAAAGGCTGATGAATGGGCAAGGAGGATGAGGACAGAGGAGGGAGAAGCAGCTCGAGCAGATCTAAGAGCATTTGTGACTGAAAGCAGTGGAGTCTCAGTAGAGGGACCCTTGGAGAATCCACACTGAAGTAGATCTAGTTGATTATAGTCAGAGAGAAATGAAGAGAGGTGTTTATGAACAATGAGTTCGAGGGTTTTGGACAGAAATGGCAGAATGGACACAGGATGGTAATTCTCAAGGGCAGATGGGTTGAGAGAAGGTTTTTGAGAATAAGGATTGCCCAAGACATCTTGAAATCAGTAGAGAAGATACTGGGGTTCAGTGAGGCATTGAAAAGAGATATAGGGGATCAAGGAAGGAGAGATGGACTGCAGAAAGGTGTGAAGGAATGGGGTCCAGAGTACCGGTCGGGGTCAAAAATGTCAGAGTCATTTACAGTAGTGAAGGATGAAAGAGGAGAATGACACAGAGGAGACTCAGAAGGTGTCTTTTGGTGACTTTGATAGAGAAGAAAGAAGGAAAATCATCAGGGGCCTCATGCATAACGCCATGCATAGAACTCGCACTATAACATGGCATAAGAACAAAAGCGGAAATGTTCGTACACACAAAAAATCCAGATGCATGAATCTGTGCAAACACCAACTTCCACGTTCTTCTGCTCCATAAATCCCAGTCAGCGTGAAAAGTAACGCTCGTGCACGCGCCTGCTGTCCCGCCCCAACTCCTCCCAGAATTACACCTCTTTGAATATGCAAATCAATATAAATAGCCCTTAAGCTCAGCGTTCTGTGACAAGGCAATGGCAAAAGCACAGGGGGAAATAGAAGAATTTCAGCGAATACCAAGTGGAGGCAAAGAAAAACTTACTATTTATTGGTCTAAACAGCGGTATAAACAACAAAAGGAAGATGATCGAATGACATAGAGTGTCGAAGAAACTCGAAAGCTCAAGTTCACAAAGTCGCACAGTGGCCGAAATAAAAAAGAAGTTGTCAGATATCAAAGTTGCTGTGAAAAGGCGAGTCGTAGCCCACCGTCTGAGTTTCATATTAAAGCTTATTAGGGCACAGAGAAAAAAAAATAAGCACATAGTGGGGAAAAAGCACGAAATGTCAACTTTAATCTCGAAATTTCCACTTTAATCATGTAGTTTTTTTGTCATTAAAGTAGATCATAAACTTCATCTTAAAATCGTTTAATTTACCTGTTTCTCAAATGCCATCGTAACTAAAGTAGCACATTAAATGCTTTGTTTTGTATTTGATCTTCTATGTGCTCTGTGTGTGTGAATCACTACGTGCTTCTTAAACGGGATTTCTCTTCCTCCGACAAGACACAGAATCCATTACATTCGTGATATTACAGCTCTCTGAATAATTAAAATACTGAGTTGTATACTTGATATCATTTTCATGATGATAGGAGTTAAAGCCCATTATTAAACATGGGAACACGGTGGCGAAGTGATTGTTCATGTCTCATACAAGATGCTTGCTGTGTCGTGCGCGACCTTCAATGAAATAATTTATTGCATCAGTACTGTCTCTCTCAAATGTACTAACCTCCAATTCCTGTCCTTACTTTTCTTTCCCCAAATACCCAATCACCACACAATCAGCTCTGTAATAGACGTTAAGCCATCTGTAAGCTTATAACGACGATTCTTCAAAGCTTTTAAGGAACATTGAAATATCTTCATAGTACGTGTTTAATTATTCTATCCCTCTATCCTTCCAGTGTTGCGACAGCACCAGCAAGAATACAATGCGAGGCAGGAACAATCCATGAACGGTGCGCCAGCTCCTTGCTAGCGCTGCGACACCGTGTCCTCACATGTTTAATTATTAACAATATAGATTATTTAAATGAAGTTAAAGTTTTATCTGTATAATATAATAAACATATTTTGCTGCATTTCATCTTAAAAATGATATCGTCATCATATGTAAATACACGCTTTATAAAATGGCTCAGATTGTGCAATATTATAATTGTATTGCAAATTTACAGTGAGGTGATTGTACTTATAACCACAAATAGTTCTACAAGGAGCAATTGATGGATTGATTGCGTACATTTAGACTTCTTGGGATGAAACTCTTTCTGAACCACGAGGACTGTACAGGAAAGGCTCTGAAGCATTTGTCATATGAGAGCAGTTCAGTAGACAGCAGGTCTGAAGCAGCGTGTGCTTGATGCTGTATCCCGATAATTCTCTTTCTGATCAGCTGCTGTACTCCTGTGATTCCCCACTCAGATACAGTGATATAAATACTCCGTGTGGTGCAGTGAGAGTAATATGGAAAAAGATGATCCGCTGTGGCAACACCTAACGGAAGCAGCTGAAAGAAGAAGAAGAAGGTGCAGTGAGAGTAACAACGCTAAAGCAGTTATGGTATTTAGAATAGTTTGACCATTCTGTGGACCATTATATTGTTACAGGTTAATTACAATCAGATGCATTAAACTAATAAACAATATGCGGTTAATTTCAGTGTATTTATAAAGCCGCGCCAGGGATGTTGATCTAAAAAGAAAGGGAAACCACACTGGAGCAGTAACACTGCTTTGACGCTGGGTGCCGCCAGTTTGCAAAACCGAGCGCAGAACTTGTGTACGTCAGGGTATGAGCTACCGTGGAAATGTGCGTGGCTTTACGCCAAGTTTATGTTTTATACATCGCGATTTGAACGTGGAAACAGGAGTATGCAACATTTCTGTGCATATGCACCGTTTATACATGAGGCCCCTGGAGAGAATGACACAGTTCTTGGAGGATCAGGAGGACTTAAGAGAGAGTTAAAGGTAGAGAAGAGCTGGTGAGCATTTTTCAGAGTATGTAGTTAATAAAAATGTCTTTGCTGATAGCAGAGAAACAGAGAAGAAAGAGAGGAGAGACTTATTGTTATCCTGGAGGGATGAATGTTTCTTATTATAAAAAAACTACACACACAAACGCATATGATAGATAGATAAATAGATAGATAGATAGATAGATAGATAGATACTTTATTAATCCCAAGGGGAAATTCAGACACACACACACACATATATATATATATATATATATATATATATATATATATTTATATTTATATACACACACACAAACATATATATATTTACACACACACACATATTTACATATATATATATATATACAGTACTGTATGTTATTGTATCAAAAAACAAAAAAGACACCAAGAAATGTACAAAATTTTACAAAAGCTATTTCCAAGAAATCAAAAGTGAAGGAAAAAAAGAAATAGAGGATCTGATGCTAATTAAAAAAAAAAAAAAAAAAAAAAAACAACACCTCAGTCCATGATCACAAAAACAAACGGCTCTGTGGCAGCCACAAACAAACGCAGCTCCTCCATTGACTCTGTTGGTTTAATAGGCTCCTATAAGGCAGGCGGACACTGAGCCACCCAGCCTCTCTCCAAGCACAGCGTGCTCTAGCTCAACTGTCACGTGACCCTATCTCGGCTGACGTCATCCAAATGCGATGGCAACTGAAGCCATGCTACCACCGTCTCGCTGTGTGAAACATTACACGGGCAGAAGTGTTTACGAGTTCAAAAAGAATCTCATCGCCAAGAGGCAGATAGTAAGCGCTCTGGGTTTTAAATATGCGCTTTATAGACGTGTGAGTGTTCATTCGGTCCATTGTGTTCGCGTCCGTTAGCCCTCGCTGAACTTTGCTCGAGTGAATCCTCTTGTGGCCGCCCGCGTGCTGTTTCTGTTATCTACGGTTCACTTCGCGTGGCAGAATCCCAAATTTTACTTTGTAGAGCTCAATCACAACGCCGGCTCCTATTCATTCCTTTCCATATATCTCTTTTTATCGTTTCCTTCTCGATTCGCCGACCTCGAGGAGACGGCCATTAAACACGTACGACGTTTTAATTTCTGCCTTTGTCTTTTGTCCCTCCGAGGTGTTTAGTTCAAAGACAGTCGTGGGGATGGTGATCGGCCGGCCATTAAAAGAATACTGAGGAGTCAGTCAGGCTTTACGAGTCTGATTAGTAAAAGAGAAAAACGAACTGGAGTCCATCACCGTGGAGAAGATTCAAAGAGAATACGAGCAGAGAACAAATACTAAGGTATAGTGAGAGAAAACGGCAGTGCTGCCATGAAGTAACTCGCCTTTAAGAGTATAAATGATATGTTCTTAACTAGTAAAGGTTGGCCATCAGTATCTGGATTTACACACACGGCCTCAAACCTGCATACAATTGAATGCATTGCTTGGATGGACACTTAAATGTGTGTCTTTTTTCCCGTTTAACTTTTATAAAATATGACTAACTCCCATGTTTCAATAATGTCTGTTAGTGAGTATTAGAGAAGTTAATAGAGGTTTGTGTTACTACCTTACAGTTCTGTCACAATGAATCTCAGCCTGTTTTTAAAGTCTCTATGCAGTTTCCATGTCTGCTCTTTTATTCTTATTTTCTCCTCTTCTCTAAAGATGCTCAGGTTTAGTGGCCTGGCAAATCCAACTTGTCTTGGTGTGGTTGTGGACTTGAATGTGAGTGTACCCTATGATGGTTTATAGCTGGCTCCTGCCCTGTACAGGTACTCTGGTTTTATTCTTGTACCCCCAATAACTTCTATTTGTGTTTGTTTTGCACTGGACCACGCTGTTGAGGTAGAAGCTAAGTCACATTTGGTAACTGCTACATGTAGCTTTATCATGCAGAGCCAACCAGGCTGTGCTGTCCACCCCTTTTTGCCACTCTTAGGTAAACACCACTGTCAGGACTGGCATCCCCCTTCTGACCAAGATCCACTTTCATTTCATTAGAATATTCATGAAAGTCAATAATGAGCCACTTTTACTCTGGCCCCTACTTTTAGGGTCACACATGGCAAACTGGTCTGTTAGAAGCACAAATGGAGTGTTAAGAAAGACTGAGGCACATGAGGCCTCCACCATGCCAATCTCACAATACTGGGAGGTGCTGCTGTTTAATAGGAGTTTATAACTGTGTTAATTACTAAAATGTTTGTGATGAGGTGTGCTTGTGTGCAGAGTGTACTTAAACAAGATGATTTTATTTTTTTTTTCCCTTTTGTTTTGCTATCTGAAACATAAAACAACAGAAAGAGGAGCATCTCTTATTTTAGTTAGGTTCAAAACCTGCAGTTTCTTATTCCTCTTCACTTAACTCTATGCCTTCTACTTCAGGGAAACATTCACTGGTTGTCTTCTCTCCTGCACACACAGTCTGCCCCTAAGACTAAAAATAAAATCAAACCTGTTTAAATTTATCTTAGCGAGTCTCAGGCTAGTTGAAGTCAGACATTGGGTGTCTCACATTAGGCGGCCGTCTTTATAGGGACACACCGCCAACTGCCTCCATCTCGCTAAGATTATGTAAATGAAGGCTGTGATTTAAATAATGGTTTGGGATTTTGTAAGGTTTGGGGCAGTTTCACATTAGACAAGCTGACCAGCAATTTTAAGTTCCTCCTTCATATGCCCCTGTTTTTTAACATAATCCTGAGGCCTAACTTGTATAAACCTTCCTTGACGTTAACTGATACCACAATTCTGAGACCCTAACAGTATTGAATGTTCAATCAGAGTAGTGAATACTGTTAATACACAACTGTACAAGATGGCCTCCTTCTTCTTCTAGCCTGTTGGACCCTCCTTTCATTCCTTAATTCATTTTACACCTACTTTGATATGAAAAGTGATGAGTTACTGTCTGATTGCTATGAACTGTCTGACTTGACATCATCTTTAACTAAGAGGATGTTATAAAACAAATGTCATTAAATCTGAATGACACAGTTTTAATGGAATTAATTTCTGTTTTTTTCCACAGAGTGAGAAAACTCTGCCATTTACTGTAGCATTTAGATGGATTTGAAAGAGGAGACGTGTGAGGCTGACCTGAATATCATGGAGGAGAGGACCATACATGTGAAGGAGGAGGACTGTGAGTGGGAGAGTGTCCACCTCAAACAGGAGAGTCTGGACATTAAGGAAGAGGACTGTGAACTGGGGTCAGTGAGTGTTAAAGAGGAGTGTGTCAGCACTGAGATACACAGCTATAGGAGTATGGAGAATGTCAAGGAAGATGAACATCAAGATGGAGCAGTGACCGGGTTAGTCTCTTCTCATAGCAGACACTCTTCATCTCCGGAGTCTTCTATCAATGTAAAATATGAATCATTACAGTCTGATAGAAAGGCGACTGAAGATGTTTTATCTCCTAGAACTGAGGAATGTCAGCCACCACCTAAGACATCATCTGAAACAAGTAAGTGGAAAATAAAAATGGGTGTATGTCTTGGGGTAAAGGTTATGGGCCTGAAAGTGATGTTTTGTGCTTTTTAAAAAGAAACTTAGGCAAACGTTCAAACTATATTAAACACACAGTAAAACACAGAAAATTAACTACATTTTACAGGGTTTAGGAATCTGCACTTCTTCCATTACACTGTGTAACACAATTTTTGTTCCTGGCTTCCAAGAGTTATATTTCAACTGCTTATGTCTAAAGCCTATGGAAAAACGACTACATTCAGCACAAACTTTGATTTTATGACCACAGCCCAGAAAATTTCGTATTTATAGTGACAAAACAAGGGAATTTTGATCTTTTCGTTCATGCGGTCTGATAAAGAACAACACTTGCATGGTAAATAGACAAAGACAGTCAAAACCACTCAAAAAGGTTCACAAATGAGTAGGTTTTCTAGATTTGCGACTGGACTGCAAATTGTTTTCTCGAAGAAGCCCCCAAATGTAGTCCCCCATCATGTTTTCGTTATACTGTCCTTGGTAACGACGTTCAAAGTCCAGTATATCCTGATGAAAGCGCTCGTCTTGCTCCTCTGAGTAAGCTCCCATGTTCTCCTTGAATTTGTCAAGATGAGCGTCAAGGATATGGACTTTGAGAGACATTCTGCATCCCATTTTGGCGTAATTCATTATGAGAGTCCGAACCAACTGGACATAGTTTTCAGCCTTGTGATTACCCAGGGAGCCGTGAACCACTGCAACAAAACTGTTCCAAGCCGTTTTCTCCGTCCTGTTCAGCAGCTTGGCGAATTGGTAGGATCCACCATGCAGAAGTAGCAGTTGCTTGAGTGGTCAGTCGGTTGCCGCCAAATTCGCGGGATAGCAAACTTCATGGCTCTCTTTTCACCCCCTGTACCAACCTTCAAGAGTTTTCTTGCAATATTCGCATGTGAAATGAGTTGCCCAGGGCTTATCTTGACCCCCGACAGGCATGCCTTGTAGGCCTCGCACATCTTACGACATGCTTTCACGGAATACTTTCTCGCTCTTGTCTTTATAAATTGTCCACAGACGTAGCAAAATGCATCTGCTGGGTGCAAGCAACCTCTTGATGCCATCTAAATCAAATCAAAAAAAATAACATAAACCGAAATGTTGGTTCGAGTCACCAGTGCTTTTATACTTGTATGACTACTATTGGACAGTCCGAGAACGTTCTAGAAAGTTCTAAAAGTTTCTTGAAAGTTCTAGATAATTCTGGAAAATTCTTGAAACCTCTCGACAATTCTAACAGTTTAAGAATATTCTAGAAGACTACTCAGTATTGAACGCGAATCGAGAATTTTCTCGAAATCAGACAAATTTCAAAATATCATTGTCCTGATCACAAAGGCAAAGTTTTTGTGGAACAACAGCTATTTTCTATTTTTTTTAGGCATAACGGGTTAGGAAAACACACTTTGTACCCAGAAACAAAATAAAAATAAAAATCTGTTACATAGTGTTATTGTTAACATTATGCAAACACTCTAAGCCTGTCTTTGGTAAAAAAAAGAAAAAAGTTTGTGTACCATTTGGAATTCCTTTTATTTCTGCAATAATTCCTCCTAATTCTGTGGTCTGACCATCAATTAGGTCCATAAACCAGACAAACACTTAAACTAATAACAAACAATGAGAGCCTTGTCATCCCTGAATACATTATTTAAACATGGGAACAGTCCAGTTTGTGACCCCGTCTTTAGAAACTTTCTGATCCTCCTTTAGCTGCAATGACCTCCACCAAACATTTCCTTTGTCTTGTTTCATTACCTAACTCACTATCATGACATTTCCTGTCAGATTTCTTGTAACAATTTTTAATTTATTTCTACATTGATTATGGTGTTCTTGTCCTGGTCCTGCAGAAACAAAAAGGTCATAAACTGTGATTCTACCATGAGGTGATAGCAATGGTGTGCAGTGCTCGTTTACCTTCAAACCACTGTGAAATGGGGACACACACATGGTGACTTGGGGATTCAGACATTCAAAAGACCCACACACCAGACCAGGCGTGACATTTATAAAACTTTGCATGGAATTGAGTGTGAAAATATGTACACACAAAAAAAAAAAAAAAAACCAGGAAAATTTGTACGGCCAGAAAAAAATATAAGATTTATAAACCAGATGTATGCACAATACTACAAAATTTATGTTCCGTAAATCATAGTCACTTTTTAAATATGTATATGTGAACTTCACCTATGGAGCCTGCTAATCTGTCACCTCAATATGCAATCAGGATGCTGCAGAACTTCATTGGCTGGTAGATCAGCCTCTTCCTCCTGACTTGTTGAGATCTCATCACCTGCATTCAAGAATATCTGGCTTTGCTCTTCATCTGAGAGAGAAAGATCAGACATGTCGTTACAGCACCTCTCCTCTGTGCTCTGGGGTTCAGGAAAGGTGTGAGGCAAAACTGATTAGGTGGGTAGCCACTGTCACGTGGCGTGTGTAATGACGTGATTGCTGTTGCAATGAATAGGTCAGGTCATATAAAACACTGAGGGGTCAGCAGGTTACTTCACCAACACATGCACCATCACGTCTGTCAAAGCTACTGTGTCTCAAAATAAATTGTGGTTTGAGTGAGGCCATGGAGTTATCACATTTGTCAGCCACATCTTGGATGATATACTGTATGTATTAATGGAATGTCACTGCTTACGGTTAACAAAAGCAGCTTCAATCTTGCTAGGTGTCGTTTTTGCAATATGAGTGCAGTAAAGTGTTATAGTTCTGTTAGGAGAGCTCATCACAGCTGCACATTGACTTTTTGTGTTGGCAAAAACATGTCATGTGTTATGTGTGTATACCCACACTGTACAAAAATGAGATGTAGTGCATCAGCAGTCAGTTAATGGCTTCCATCACAGCAGGCATTATGGAGTGAAGCTTGGCTGGGATACTGTTGAGGTGTCGGCCAGTTCCCTGAGAAGTGACATCAACTAGCAGATGTAAAGTGATGACAAAGTAGAATTTCTTCATTGCAAATACATATCATTGGCGCTTTTAACAAAGAACTAAAATACAGTTTGTACATCACAGCTATCGTTTTTGAGGTCTCATGTTTGTCACATCAACGCACATTATAATACGCCTCTGTGAAATGAATTATGCATGCAAGACACCATTTAGCTGGTTTGTCGGCATTTTCCTGCTTGATCAAGGGTGTCGTCATTTCCCAGTTTCTCTGAAATGTTGTGTATGTATGGGTCAAAGTTGCTGTAAATAAGCGCATATCCCCTGTCAAGTTTCTTTTGTAAATTTTGATGTTTGTATGAGAAATTGGATACACACATTTGAACTCCAATTTTGTGTGTATGCACACTTTATAAATGAGGCCTTAGGACCTTCACTAGCCTATCTATAGATAGGTCCCAACCCAGGCAGCCTGACTCCAAACTCAACAGGATGCTTCAGCATGCACAGGCCCAAAATGGATTGTTGGCTTAAATAGTTATAATAAAGCACTCATCAAATGTCAATAAACAACTGAAGGACCACCTCCCTGATATCAAATATACAGTGGTGCTCGAAAGTTTGTGAACCCTTTAGAATTTTCTATATTTCTGCATAAATATGACCTAAAGCATCATCAGATTTTCACTCAAGTTCTCAAAGTAGATAAAGAGAAACCAGTTCAACAAATGAGACAAAAATATTATACTTGGTCATTTATTTATTAAGGAAAATGATCGAATATTACATATTTGTGAGTGGCAAAAGTATGTGAACCTTTGCTTTCCGTATCTGGTGTGACCCCCCCTAAATGTTTCCGGTAACTTTTGCTCATTCCTGCACACCGGCTTGGAGGAATTTGAGCCCATTCCTCCGTCCAGAACAGCTTCAACTCTGGGATGTTGGTGGGTTTCCTCACATGAACTGCTCGCTTCAGGTCCTTCCACAACATTTCGATTGGATTAAGGTCAGGACTTTGACTTGGCCTTTCCAAAACATTAACTTTATTCTTCTTTAACCATTCTTTGGTAGAATGACTTGTGTGCTTAGGGTCGTTGTCTTGCTGCATTACCAACCTTCTCTTGAGATTCAGTTCATGGACAGATGTCCTGACATTTTCCTTTAGAATTCTCTGATATAATTCAGAATTCATTGTTCCATCAATGAAGGCAAGCCGTCCTGGCCCAGATGCAGCAAAACAGGCCCAAACCATGATACTACCAGCACCATGTTTCACAGATGGGATAAGGTTCTTATGCTGGAATGCAGTGTTTTCCTTTCTCCAAACATAACGCTTTTCATTTAAACCAAAAAGTTCTATTTTGGTCTCATCCGTCCACAAAACATTCTTCCAATAGCCTTCTGGTTTGTCCACATGATCTTTAGCAAACTGCAGACGAGCAGCAATTTTTTTTGGGAGAGCAGTGGCTTTCTCCTTGCAACCTTGCCATGCACACCATTGTTGTTCATTGTTCTCCTGATGGCAGACTCATGAACATTAGTATGTATTTTCATTAACATTAGTATGTATAATGTATTTTTATGTTACAGAAATGCTCTTTGAGTCCTCAAGACTGATCAATATTTTTCCGGATTAGAAGTAGGTTGGAGGTGAGGAAAGTTGGGCAGGTTTTGTTTAACAAAGTTTCTAATTTGAAGGTAGTGAAAGAAATGTGTTGCTGGAAAGTTAAATTTGGAGTGTAATTGTTTGTAGGATGCAAAGGCGTTGTCTATGTGCAGATCTCTAAGTGATTTATTCCCGAATGTTTTCAAGACATTAAAAGCTGCATACGTTTGAGAGGGTGGAAAAAGGTGGTTCTCATGTAGAGGTGCCACAAGTAAAAGCTTCTCTATCTTAAAGTGCTTCCTGCATTGGTTTCATATTCTGAGTGAATGAAGCACAATTGGGTTGTTAGTATATTTGGCGATAACTTGAATTTACTGGGGTACAAAGCAAGGAATATAAAGAAGTACTGCAGAATTTTATTTGTATTGCGGACCAAGCCGGTGTATGTTTGTCTATTGCTGTCCATGTCTAGGTTTTTATAGTTTGTATATTTGCTGCCCAGCAATAAAACAAAGTTAGGTAGAGCCATGCCGCCTTCCTCCTTAGGTCTTTGTAGGGTCGCCCTTTGGATACGTGGATGTTTAAGAAGCTTAAGAAGGATATTCATCTTGACAATGGTAATTCTTCCAGCTAAAGTGAGATGAAGGGTTGACCATCTATGCAAGTCTTGCTTAAGTTTTTTCAAGCAGACAGTGAAATTTTGTTGATAAAGCGCTTTATGTATACTTGTGAAGTTTACCCCTAGATATTTAAACTGATCTGTGATGATTAAAGGGAATGTGTCCAATCTAATATTATATGTTTGAGAATTCACTGGAAAGAGTACACTTTTATTCAGATTAATTCTGAGACCGGAAATCTTTTAAAATTCTATTAGTGCTGTTATGACTGCAGGCACAGTATTTTGTGTGTCTGATATATACAGTACCATATCATCTGCATATAGAGAAATGTTCTGTTCAAGTCCTTCTCTGATAATCCCCTTTATCTCATAAGCATTCCAACAGTGAACAGCCAGTGGCTCAATGGCGATTGCAAACAGCAGTGTTGATGGGGGAATCCTTGTCTAGTACCATGTTCTAATTTGAAGTAGTCTGAATTAATAGTGTTAATACAAACTGAAGCTTCTGGACTGGTATACAGCAGTTTAGTTCATGCACATAGTTTGGGTCAAACCCAAATTTTTCCTGTGTTGTGAAAAGGTTGTTCCATTCAACCATATCAAATTCTTTTTCTGCATCCAACGATATTATTATTTCTGGGGTGTTAGACTTTGTGGGTACATATATATTACATTAAACAGGTGTCAAAGATTGAAAGCTAAGTTTCTGCCTTTAATAAGTCCAGTTTGGTCTTGTGATATTATCGAAGGAAGAACTTTCTCAATCCTACTTGCAAGGACTTTGGAGAGTATCTTAACATCATTATTCAGAAGTGAGATTGTTCTGTATGATGCACATTGTAATAAGTTGTTATTTTGCTTAAGAACCACAGTAATTAATGCTTGATGAAAAGGTTGAGGTAGAATTGTATTGTCTCTAGCTTCTGTAAATATTGCTAATTAAAGGAGAGCTAGCTGAGTGGAGTATTTCTTATAAAATTCGGCATGGTAGCCATCAGGGCCTGCTGATTTCCTACTCTGCAGTAAGTTTATAGCGTCTAGTAATTCTGATAGTGGCAGAGGTTTATCTAATTTGTCTGCACTGAGAGTATCTATTTTTAGGTATCTGTAATGTATCCAGAAATGCATTAGGTTGTGTCGTCTTCTTTAACCTGAATAGAATATAAGGACTTATAGTAGTCTCTAAATGTGTGCATTATATTTTTATTGTCAATAATTTTGTCTCATTTTTTGGTAGTAATTGCTGGGATTGCACTGTGAACTTCCTGCTTGTGGATTTGTTGAGCTAAGATCTTGTTAGCTTTCTCTCCGTGTTCATAGTAATGATGTCTTGATTTAAAAATGAGTTGTTCAGTTTCTTTAGTTGTCAAGAGGTTGAGTTCTGAATGCAGAGCCTGTCTTTTCCTATTAACACTAGAATTACCAGAGCCTACGAGAAAACTCCGGCCCACCTTAAATCCGTTCGCACCTGTCCGTCAGCATCTTTTGTCCTGTAAATGTGCCAATTAAGACAAGCAGCAAGCAGCCTGCTATTCCATCCCCCACCGTCGCAGAACATTCACTAAGTTCTCCCAGCTCATGCCTTGTTTGATTATCTGGGAGTGAACTGCTGGAGTTTTAGATGGAAATAATAGATCATTATTTGGAACACAAGCATTTCATGTGTGTTCCGTTTCTACAGTAATCTGTGTAAACACATTGTTAAAATAGAAACTTTGTCATATTTTAGTAATAAATGTTACAAAATGTAGGCATAAACTATAGAAGCCTGAAGTCCAAAGATTAAATAAACACTTTCAGAAAAGGTTCAAGGACGATACATACTACCACCCTAGGGATCTGACGCTGTTAGTTTTTATTTGAAACTAGGAATAACTCTAGATGTGAGTGGTGTTTTGTGGCAATGGACTGGACATTCTCTGATCTGGAGGGATAAAAGCAAACACACAAATGCTATTGAATCTGCCGCCTTCATATCTCACCGTCACTTTATTTTTTTTTGTTCAGTTTTATTGAGTGTTCCTGTTCACGCAGAATTAGTATGCACCTTATGGTGTATGATGTCAAAAAAAAAAAAACAAAGACGTAGGTATATATGATATTTTGAAGAAATTGTTTTATGACATGAATAGTACCAATCAGAAAACATCATCGCACTAATGCAACATTATTTGAAAACGAACAGCGTCAGATCGGGTGTGAATTTACGCTGGTGCTGTTACTTAGGGTCAGACCAGGAGAGAATTTCGTCATTGGGTCGTCATTGAGAGAATAAAACTGAAAAAAGCTAACTTTTAGAAGTACCATAAATTTATACCCAATGTCCCATATATTTGTCTCTTTCTTTTTTTTCTCCGTGCTGCAAAAACCATCCTTCCTGCATTTACGATGTGTGTACCTGTTGCAATGCGCACACTTTTTTCTATGCTGTGGTTTCTATTACACAACAGTGTCAGCATTTATCCCTCCAGATCAGAGAATGTCCAGTTCCATTGCCTCAAAACACCACTCACATCTACAGTTATTCCCAGTTTCAAATAATAACTAACAGCGTCAGATCCCTAGGGCGGTAGTATGTATCGCGATCATGAGTGAGAGAATAAAAGTGAAAAAAAAAAGGTAACTGAAGTACAGTACTATAAACGTACACGGTCTGTTACAGACACAAACCTACCTAAATTTGGAATTAATAGGAAACTAAAAAAAACTCCACGGTGGATTAATAAAGATTTAAAAAAAGAAGTTTCAAAGGAAAAAA
Source organism: Polypterus bichir lapradei (assembly GCA_026402145.1). Taxonomy (NCBI): domain Eukaryota; kingdom Metazoa; phylum Chordata; class Cladistia; order Polypteriformes; family Polypteridae; genus Polypterus; species Polypterus bichir. The sequence goes on from JANRMT010062791.1 coordinate 199,226,007, forward strand.
ACTAATTTATAAGGCATATAAGACTAATGACTGCAAAGTGAATCGTAGAGTGTATGAGAACATGAGGGCCACCATTGAGGATATCAGGGAGGCTAAAAGACAGTTGGAGAGGAATATAGCAGATAAGGCGACAGACGACCCTAAGAGATTCTTTCAGTATTTTAGTAGTAAAAGAACAGTCGAGGAGGATGTGAAGTGCATCAGGAATAGTAAAGGGGAATTAAAAGATACAGACAGTGAAATAACAGATGCCCTAAACTTACATTTTTCTGATGTGTTCACAAGTGAGCACGTGGATAACCTCAGAGCAGTAACAGGGACTACTAAGGAGGTACTGAGGGATTTGAAAATTTATAGAGAGAGAAGTGCTGCTCAGATTAAATAAGATGAAATCAAACAAATCACCAGGCCCAGATAATATTTATCCTCGTGTTCTTAAGGAGGCTAGTGAGTACAGATATAAACCCTTGACACATATTTTTAGGAAGTCACTGTGCACTGGAGAGATTTCGAAGGACTGGAAAATGGCAAATATCATTCCATTATATAAAAAGGGTGACAGGGCAGATCCAAGCAACTATAGGCCAGTAAGCTTAACGTGCATCACAGGAAAATTAATGGAAGGAATTATTAAGGATAAGATTGAGCAACACATGGCAAGGACAGGAGTTATTAGGAACAGTCAGCGTCGGGTCAGAAGAGGGAGGTCGTGTTTTACTAACATGCTGGAATTCTATGAGGAGGTAACAAAAGCATACGATCAAAGTGGAGCAGATGATATTATTTATCTGGACTTTCAGAAAGCATTTGATAAGGTGCCACATGAGAGGTGGTCATCAAGTTAAAAGAAGTGGGAGTTCAGGGTGATGTTTTTAGATGGGTGCAGAATTGGCCCAGACACAGGAAGCAGAGGGTGATGGTGCGAGGAACCTCATCAGAACTGGCCGATGTTAAGAGTGGTGACCAGCAGGGGTCAGTGCTAGGGCCGCTGCTATTTTTAATATATATAAATGATTTAGATAGGAATATAAGTAACAAGCTGGTTAAGTTTGCAGATGATACCAAGATAGGTGGATTAGCTGATAATTTGGAATCCGTTATATCATCGCAGAAGGACTTGGATAGCATACAAGCTTGGGCAGATTTGTGGCAGATTAAATTTAATGTCAGTAAATGTAAAGAATTACACATAGGAAGTAAAAATGTGAAGTTTGAATACACAATGGGCGGTCGGAAAATCGAGAGTACACCTTAGGAGAAGGATTTAGCAGTCATAGTGGACTCTAAGCTATCAACTTCCCAACAGTGTTCAGAAGCCATTAACCCATTAATGACTCGTGTTCCATTATTGGAATGACAGTCAGGTAATTTTATACGTTATTTATAATGTAAGAAGTGGATTTTCCTAGTGTTCCAATTTTGGCACGCCACATAACTCAACAATGAAATGTAATAATTTTTTTTTCTCTTCAAATTCTTGTTCCTTATATTTTTCTACGCAAAATATGTGAATTTCATGCACAAACTCCTTAGGCATAAATGGGTTAAGAAGGCTAACAGAATGTTAGGATATATATCATGATGTGTGGAGTACAAGTCACAGGAGGTTCTGCTCAACCTTTATAATGCACTGGTGAGGCCTCATCTGGAGTAGGGTGTGCAGGTTTGGTCTCCAGGCTACAAAAAGGACATAGCAGCATTAGGGAAGGTCCAGAGAAGAGTGACTAGGCTGATTCCAGGGCTACAGGGGTTGAGTTATGAGAAAAGATTAAAAGAGCTGAGCCTTTACAGTTTAAGCAAAAGAAGATTAAGAGGTGACATGATTGAAGTGTTTAAAATTCTGAAGGGAATTAGTACAGTAAATCAAGACAGTGACTTTAAAATGACTTCATCAAGAACAAGGGGACACAGTTGGAAACTTGTTAAGGGTAAATTTCGCACAAACATTAAGAAGTTTTTCTTTACACAAAGAACGATAGAAACTTGGAATAAGCTACCAAGTAGTGTGGTAGACAGTAAGACGTTAGGGACTGTCAAAACTCGACTTGATGTTTTCTTGGAGGAGATAACTGGATAGGACTGGCGAGCTTTGTTGGGCTGAATGGCCTGTTCTCATCTAGAGTGTTCTAATGTTCTTAAAAAAAAAAAACAAATGTACAGTGCATCCAGAAAGTATTCACAGCGCATCACTTTTTCCACATTTTGTTATGTTACAGCCTTATTCCAAAATGGATTAAATTCATTTTTTCCTCAGAATTCTACACATAACACCCCATAATGACAGCCTGAAAAAAGTTTACTTGAGATTTTTGTAAATTTATTAAAAATAAAAAAATTGAGAAAGCACATGTACATAAGTATTCACACCCTTTGCCAAATTGAGCTCAGGTGCATCCTGTTTCCCCTGATCATCCTTGAGATGTTTCTGCAGCTTAATTGGAGTCCACCTGTGCTAAATTCAGTTGATTGGACATGATTTGGAAAGGCACACACCTGTCTATATAAGGTCCCACAGTTGACAGTTCATGTCAGAGCACAAACCAAGCATGAAGTCAAAGGAATTGTCTGTAGACCTCCGAGACAGGATTGTCTCGAGGCACAAATCTGGGGAAGGTTACAGAAACATTTCTGCTGCTTTGAAGGTCCCAATGAGCACAGTGTCCTCCATCATCTGTAAGTGGAAGAAGTTTGAAACCACCAGGACTCTTCCTAGAGCTGACCGGCTAACTAAACTGAGCGATCGGGGGAGAAGGGCCTTAGTCAGGGAGGTGACCAAGAACCGATAGTCACTCTGTTAGAGCTCCAGAGGTCCTCTGTGGAGAGAGGAGAACCTTCCAGAAGGACAACCATCTCTGCAGTAATCCACCAATCAGGCCTGTATGGTAGAGTGGCCAGACGGAAGCCACTCCTTAGTAAAAGGCACATGGCAGCCCGCCTAGAGTTTGCCAAAAGGCACCTGAAGGACTCTCAGACCATAAGAAACAAAATTATCTGGTCTGATGAGACAAAAATTGAATTCTTTGGTGTGAATGCCAGGCGTCGCATTTGGAGGAAACCAGGCACCGCTCATCACCAGGCCAATACCATCCCTACAGTGAAGCATGGTGGTGGCAACATCATGCTGTGGGGGGCAGGAACTGGGAGACTAGTCAGGATAAAGGGAAAGATGATTGCAACAATGTACAGAGACATTCTGGTTGAAAACCTGCTCCAGAGCACTCTTGACCTCAGACTGGGGCGACGGTCCATCTTTCAGCAGGACAGCGACCCTAAGCACACAGCCAAGATATCAAAGGAGTGGCTTCAGGGCAACTCTGTAAATGTCCCTGAGTAGCCCAGCCAGAGCCCAGACTTGAATCCGATTGAACATCTCTGGAGAGATGTGCACCGATGCTTCCCATCCAACCTGATGGAGCTTGAGAGGTGCTGCAAAGAGGAATGGGCGAAACTGGCCAAGGATAGGTGTGCCAAGCTTGTGGCATCATATTCAAAAAGACTTAAGGCTGGAATTTCTGCCAAAGGTGCATCGACAAAATATTAAGCAAAGGCTGTGAATACTTATGTACATGTGATTTCTCAGTTTTTTTATTTTTAATAAAATTGCAAAAACCTCAAACTTTTTTCACGTTGTCGTTATGGGGTGTTGTGTGTAGAATTCTGAGGAAAATTTAATCCATTTTGGAATAAGGCTGTAACATAACAAAATGTGGAAAAAGTGATGCGCTGTGAATACTTTCCGGATGCACTGTATGTGTGTACTGTATATTAACAATCAGAGCAGCTCACTACTGAAAACAGTAAATATAGGAGGCAGTGGGGATCGAACTGGTGGCCTGTTGATTACAAGTCAACAAATCTTACCGCTATGCCACGGAAGCATCCTTGAACTTTTTGTGAAAGTGTTTATTTGATCTTTGGACTTCAGGCTTCACACATTCTATAGTTTATGCTTACATTTTGTAACATTTATTACTAAAATATGAAAAAGCTTCTGTTTTAACAATGTGTTTACATAGATTACTGTAGAAACGGAGAACACATGAAATGCATGCGTTCCAAATAACGATCTTTTATTTTCACTCTAAAGCTCCAGCACTTCACTCCCAGATAATCAAACAAGGAATGAGCTGGTAGAACTTAGTGAATGTTCTGCGACGGTGGGGGATGGAATAGCAGGCTGCTTGTTAATTGGCACATTTACAAGACAAAAGACGCTGACGGAGAGGTGCGAACGGATTTAAGGTGGGCCAGTTTTATGAGTTTTCTCGTAGGCTCTGGTAATTCTAGTGTTAAGTGCCTCATTTGGACATCTGGCATGATCTTGATCTATTCTAGTAATTTCGTTGATTAGCTCTGATACCTTCTTGGTTTTCGATTTATTTTTGTGGAACAGATATGAGGGAGTCTGTCCTCTTAAGTAAGCCTTCAGAGTTTCCCAGAGGATTCCTGCGGAGATATCTGAGGATGTATTTGTCTATATATATAAAAAAAAAAAAAAAAAAAAAAAAGTTAATCTGCTTTTTTAAACTCCTTACAATTCTTATCTGCTAATAACAGTAGGTTAAGGCACCATGAATGTATATATGGGGCATAATGATTTAAGCTCCGTGATCAAAGAGATGTGGTCTGAGTTAACAATAGCATCATACTTACAAGATTTCATTGTGGGCAAGAAATTGTTATCTATATAGAAATAATCTATTCTTGAGTAACAGTGATGATGCACAGGTGAGTAGAAGGAATATACTCTTGTGTTTGGGTTTAGGAATCTCCAGGGATCTGATAAGTTGTGGTCAGTTACAAACTGTGTAAGTGTTTTTGCAGTGTTAGATGTCATCACCCCTGTGACAGTAGACCTATCTAAGTCTGGATTTAAAACACAAGTAAAGTCCCCACCCATTATAATTTTATGAGTGTTCACATTGGGAATGGATGCAAGTACGTTTTGGATGAAGTCTCTCTCATCCACATTTGGTGCGGAGACATTTATCAAAACGACTTTACAGTTAAATACATTACCTATGACAATCACATATTGCCCTTCAGGATCAGATACTACATCTGATACTACAAGTGAGACTGTTCTATGCTACAATTCCCAAAGTCCCAGTCCTCTGAAATGCCTAGAGAGAGAGTACATCCAAAACGAAACAAGCCCCCCAGCAGCGGTACATAAGGATTAAAGTAAAGATATCTATTGACAGTACAGTCCAAATAGTATAAACATAAAATATAATCTTAAACAGTTTGAGAGAGTAAACCCCGGAAATGATGTTAAACAGTAGACCTGGATAAGCAGATAACGTTTGATAGTAAGTCCTAATACAATAAGCCGAGGGTATGATGTTAAAAATTCCAGTATGAAAAACTGATAAGCTGATAAGGAAATAGAATGTATAATTACAGAATGAGTTTCATTGCGAATGGGTCCTACAGTAGGTAAGATCTTCTTTGCCATACCAGGACCCAATGCGACTCACGATCATCTTTCAAAAAGTGTTTAGGTCAGTTTTCTTGACTCTTTTTCTGCTTCCTTCGTTGAAATAAAAATGTAGAACTTGCCTTGAGTGTCCACTTTCAGTTTGGCAGGATACAAGAAGCTGTATCTGATCTCGGCTTTCCGTACACGCTGTTTAATGCTGTAAAATGCAGCACGTTTAGCAGCTGTTGAGGGAGAGAAATCAGTGAAAATATGATTTTTTTTTTTTTTTTATTTAATCTCATGTTTCTGTCTGACAAGTTACATCGTATGTAGTTTAAACTTAAATTTTTCAAAACGCACTGTGGAAGTCCTAAGGTATTCGATCCATGTAAGCGGTAAGCTGCTGCAATCTCTGTGTCTGATTTGAAATTCTTTCCAATTATTTTACTGAATAGTTCAGCTACAAACTTCACTGGGTTTGAACTTTCATGATTTTCAGGGAGACCTTCCATTCTGATATTATTCCTTCTCCATCTTTCAGTACTGGTTTTGGAATTTGCAGCCGTTGCTTTTTTTTTATCAGTTGTAGATGCCAGTCGTTCCTCTATTTCAGTACTAGTCATGAACATTTGCTTTACGTCTTCAAACTGAGCACCAAGTGCTCTAAGCTTTTTTTGAAATTTAGACGTATTTTCCTGTATTTTTTCCTCAATTGTTTCTAGCATACCTTTTAAAGGCTGCCTCAAAGTGATTATTTAAACAGATTTCCTGGTTTTTAATATCCTGAAGCAGCTTCTCGTTTGTCTTGTGTATGTCCTTATATCATTTATGTCCTACTTTATATCGTCCTTGAGCTCCTTTATGTCTTGAGCAGTGGCTGTTGCAGTGATCATCGCCTTCAGCTCGGACAGATGGTTTTGGTCTTCTCTGAACTCCATAGGTGAAGTAGCATGCCCAGTTACAGCTGATGTTATTGGCTTGCGAGGGGTAGATGACAGCGCGGAAGGTAAGGCCACTTTCAGTTGAACAAGTCCCATGCAATCTGTGCTTTCGCCTATCTTTTCCAAGTCACTCTCTGCCAGGCCGTACCTTTAGCCTGAACTTGATGTCTGTTTAGATTTGGATAAAGCTTTAGCTGTCTTTTCCGTTCATTTCGGAGGACTTGCGAGCTTTGTTGGGTTGAATGGCCTGTTCTCATTCAGATTGTTCTAATAGAGTTGCAGTCACCTGAGAGAAAATTAAAGACTTGTTGCCACCTCAGCTTTTCACTTTATTTATTGCTTCTTCTCCCTTTCTCTTGTAGCAGGCTTTTTTGTACTTTACTTTAGTGTTGTTTAAGTTTTAATTTTTTCTGGTCTTGACTTGTTGAGGTTGCTTAGCTAGTTCTGTATTTCAGAAGGAGAAAGACATTAAAAGGTGAAGTTTAGATTTTCATAGGACTTTTTTTACATACCCCCTTGAGAAGTCTTGGTGTGTTTTGAATTTTGTTTTTTTTATTGGTTGTCATTAAGTTGTGTTTAGTAAAGATTTACTCCAAAACCTGCACATGCATTTCAAGTATGACTGCTCCATTGAACTACTCTCGGATGCTCCTTTACAGAAAGGGAAAATATATGCAATAATCAAACACGAACAAGCAGCTATGGAATATTATATGCAAGATAATTAAAAAAAAAAAAAAAAAAAGTAGTTTTGCTTTGTTTTCTTATGGGCGCCTCCATTTTATTATCAAGTAGTGTCCATTGTACTCTTACCCAGTATTCCTTGGGTCATGTGATTATTATGACATCATATTGATGATTGTGTTATTATGTTAAGGTTGGATTGGGCATTTCTGGAGTAATTGAAAGTACAGAAGAAACCCTGTCTTTGTGCCTTTTCAAATATTGTTTTCTTTGTGATTTCTTTAAGAATGATTTGCTGTGTTATCTGTTACTTTATTTATATTTTTTTCACCCCTGGTTTAGACAAAAGATTGGTTTGACTTTCAGTCCTGCCTTTGGCTCATATTTTTGGTATCCCCTGACCATTTTATTCTGTTAGTTTCTTTGCCGTTATAATATTTACAGTGTACACTTCATTATCTAAGTGGTAGAAACTGAACTGACCACGTTCAAGAACTCGGGTGTAAAGGCCACTGTAAGGAGCTCTGGACAGGAGCTTGTTGGTGTTTGTCATGATGACAGCCCTCGCAGTCTTTGAAGATAGCAGTAGTAAGGGAAACTGTCAAGTTGAAGAATGAAGCCTTTCATGTAATTTTAGCAGGAACGTCTCCTGATTTCCTATGGGCTCAACACCTGTAGGAGGGGCCAGGGTGGTCGGGTGCAGGTGAGTTGGGTGGTGGCCGAAGGCGGGGACCTTGGCGGTCCGATCCTTGGCTACAGAAGCTGGCACTTGGGATGTGGAATGTGACCTCTCTGAAGGGGAAGGAGCCTGAGTTAGTGCGTGAGGTAGAGAGGTTCTGGCTAGATAGATATAGTCAGGCTCACTTCGACGCACAGCTTGGACTCTGGAACCAATCTCCTTGAGATGGGCTGTACTCTCTACCACTCTGGAGTTTCCCCCGGTGAGAGGCGCTGAGCAGGTGTGGGCATACTTATTGCCCCCCCCCGACTTGGAGCCTGTTCATTTGGGTTTACCCCGGTGGACGAGAGGGTAGCCTCCCTCCGCCTTCGGGTGGGGGGATGGGTCCTAACTACTGTTTGTGCGTATGTGCCGAACAGCAGTTTGGAGTACCCACCCTTTTTGGAGTCCCTGGAGGGGGTGCTAGAGGTACCTTCTGGAGACTCCCTCGTACTGCTGGGAGACTTCAATGCTCACGTGGGCAATGACAGTGAGACCTGGAAGGGCATGATTGGGAGGAATGGCCCCCCAGATCTGAACCCAAACGGTGTTATGTTATTGGACTTCTGTGCTCGTCACGGATTGTCCATAACGAACACCATGTTCAAGCATATGGGTGTCCATATGTGCACCAGGACACCCTAGGCCTCAGTTAAATGATCGACTTTGTGGTCGTGTCGTCGGACCACTTGGGTGAAGAGAGGGGTGGAGCTGTCAACTGATCACCACCTGGTGATGAGTTGGCTTCGATGGTGGGGGGTGATGCCGGTCAGGCCTGGTAGGTCCAAACGTATTGTGAGGGTCTGCTGGGAACGTCTGGCAGAGTCCCCTGTCAGAAGTAGCTTCAACTCCCACCTCCGGCAGAACTTCGACCACGTCCCGAGGGAGGTGGGGGACATTGAGTCCGAATGGGCCATGTTCCGTGCCTCTATTGTTGAGGCGGCTGACCGGATCTGTGGTCGGTGGCTGTAAGGTGGTCGGTGTCTGTTGTGGCGGCAATTCCAGAACCTTTTGTCCTGTGGGACTCTGGAGGCAGCTGATAGGTACCGGCAGGCCAAGCGGAATGCGGCTTTGGTGGTTGCTGAGGCAAATACTCAGGTGTGGGAGGAGTTTGGGGAGGCCATGGAGAACGACTTTCAGACGGCTTTGAGGAGATTCTGGTCCATTATCCAGCGTCTCAGGAGGAGGAAGCAGTGCAGTGTCAACACTGTATATGGTGGGGATGGTGTGCTGCTGACCTCAACTCGGGTCGGTGGGGGGAGTACTTCGAAGACCTCCTCAATCCCACTAACATGCCTTCCAATGAGATAGCAGAGCCTGGGGACTTGGAGGTGGGCTCTCCCATCTCTGGGACTGAGGTCACTTAGGTGGTCAGAAAACTCCTTGGTGGCAGGGCACTGGCCCCTGTTGGTCACCACTCTTAACATCGGCCAGTTCTGATGAGGTTCCTCACACCTTCACCATCTACTTCCTGTGTCTGAGCCAATTCTACACCCATCTAAAAACATCACCCTGAACTGCCACTTCTTTTAGTTTGACGCCCATTCTCTCATGTAGCACCTTATCAAATGCTTTCTGAAAGTCTTCAGATCCTTTTGTTGCCTCCTCATAGAATTCCAGCATGTTAGTAAAGCACGACCTCTCTTGTCTGAGCCCATGCTGACTGTTCAGAAAAACTCCTGTATTTACTATGTGTAGCTTAATCTTTTGTTTAATTCCTTCCTTTAATATTCCTGTGATGCATGTTAAGCTTACTGGCCTGTAGTTTCTTGGATCTGCCCTGTCACCCTTTTTATATAATTGGATGTTATTTGCCATTTTCCAGCCCTTCGGAGTCTCTCTAGTGCGCAGTGAATTCCTAAAAATATGTGTCAAGGGTTTCTATCTGTACTCGCTAGCCTCCTTAAGAACCTGAGGGTAAATATGATCTGGTCCTGGTGATTTGTTTGATTTCAGCCTATTTAATCTGAGCAGCTCTTCTCTCTCCACAATTTACAAATCCCTCAGTATCTCCTTAGTAGTCCCTGATACCGCTAGGATGTTATTTATCTCATTTGTGAAGACCTCAGAAAAATGTAAGTTTAGGGCATCTGCTATTTCACTGTCTGTATCTTTTAATTCCCCTTTACTATTCCTGACGCACTTCACATCCTCCTTAACTGTTCTTTTACTACTAAAATACTGAAAGAATCTCTTAGGGTCGTCTGTCGCCTTATCTGCTATATTCCTCTTCAACTGTCCTTTAGCCTCCCTGATATGCTTCTTAATGGTGGCCCTCATGTTCTCATACGCTCAACGATTCACTTTGCAGTCATTACTCTTATATGCCTTATAAAGCAGTTTTTTTTTCCTTTGTAGCTTCTTTTTTAAATCTTTATTAACCCACTGTGGAGTTTTTTTTTTAATTTCCTATTAATTCCAATTTTAGGTCTGTATGTGTCCTGCATTACATATAAAACATTTTTAAACCTGTTCCACTGCTTCTCGACTGTTTCCACACTTAAAAGCTTATCCCAGTTTGTCCTCCTCAGACTCAAAATTTTGCCCTACCAAAGTGCAACTTAACAATTTTAGTCTTTGCACTCTTACAAAATACTGTGAATTGTATAATATTATGGTCACATGACCCTAGTGGTCCAATCACCTCTACACCCTCAATTCTATCCTGATTATTACAAAATGCTACATCCAGAAAGGCTTCACCCTTGTTACTGATTACTTCTACAAACTCCTGCTCTTGTGCACCTCCATCTGCAAGGTTATCCCAGTTAATATTTGATAATTAAATTCCCCCATGACTATAATATCTCAATGTAAACTTGCCTTTTTGATATTACTAAAAAGATGTGTGTTGAAATTACTGTCCACATTGGATGGTCTATAACACACTTCTAAAATAAGACCTCTTTCCCTAATATTTTCCAGGCGAAGCCACATGTCCTCACTAAGATGGGGCTCATCATCCAACTGAAGAGGACTTACATTTAAATTCTTCTTGGCCAAAACAGCAACCCCACCTCCTTTTCTGTTCTGTGTATTCCTCCTAAAAATGTGTATCCCTCTATGTTACACTCATCCCCATCTTTGTTATTTAGCCAGGTTTCTGTTATTGCTATAATATCATAATTATGCTCTGCTACATACAACTCCAACTCACTTACCTTATTTTTTACTTCTAGCAATAAGGCAAGCTATTTTTAATGTGTTACTCCTTCTACATTTAAATGTTGGCTTAGAATTTACATTACTACTCAACTCAGTGTTTAACACTAGAATTACCAAAGCCTACAAAAAAACTTGTTATCCCAGCCCACCTTAAATCCGTTCGCACCTCTCTGTATGTGTCTTTTGTGTTGTAAACATGGACAATGACAACTGGATCCACTCCTGCTCTGTCCAAAAGCCTATCCAGCTTTCCAGGGAGGTCCTCCACCTGAGCAACCAGAAAGCAACACACCGTGCGAGACTCTCTCTCTCTCTCTCTCTGGAGCAAACCTGCACTTCAGTCCACTTAATGATTGAGTCCCCAACTATCACTACCTCTCTCTTTTTGGGAACTGGTTTTGAGGTGGCCTGTTGGGGCTCCTCAACCCTGCCTTCCACCTCAGAATCATTAGAGACACCGTCCAGCTCCACCAGGACATAATGGTTTGACACTTAAAATTCTGCGGTTGATGCCCCCCGGACAGTGTGCACCCTTTACCTTACGCCTTGTGACCGTGACCCACCTATTCCTACCTGTCTGGTCTGTAATCTCCTCCTGTGCCACCTTAGGGGTGCACACTATCTCTCTACAGGACACCTGGGCCAGGTCCACCAATTCTCTATTACAATGCAGGTCAGCCAACTCCTCCTCCAGTTGAGCGACCCTGAGCTCGAGGTGCTGCATCAGCTGGCATCTCCTGCAGATGTAGCCCTCATAGACAACTGGCTCTTCCAAGCCGTTATCTTAAAAGTCCAACATCCAGCAGGACTTGCATTGCACTGGCCTCATTATTAGAATTTGATATAGGATTAGTAAAACTGCCTTAACATTTTTTTTTCTTAAAATTACATTATTTAACTTGAATGGTAACACTAAGAACTGCTTCAGCTATTTTACACCTTCTGTCCCCTTAAGCTCCTGTACTGTTCTCCCTCTTGGCTGTCTGCTGTTTGTCCCTCTATGAGGTTAACTTTACTTTTCTCTGTTTCTATTCCTAACTTTGCGCTCCTCTTACTTATAAGCTCTCCACTTGCACTGTTTGTGTTCCCCCATATTAATGAACCCTTACGCTGTCGCCCGCTTAACTGTTCTACCTCTGGACCGCCAAGAACTGTTCAATCTAAAATAAATAAAACTTTACTACATTATCTACTCCTACAGCCCCTTGTGCCTGATCGGCATCTTAACGATGGCCGCTGACCTGCACACCGCTGAGCCTTCACCTTGTACTGCTTTGAAGTCAGCCGCGGCCTTTTTTCTTTTCTTTTAAACTAAGGAGTCGCTGTTACAATGTGGTTATTTGCTTACAAATGCCGATATCAGTTACTGCTGCTTTCTATCCTAACTCCTCGATGCTAGTTCAGATACAGATAACAAAAATGAATACACGTACAGGTAACTTTTCCAAGCGCACCTCCAAACACCCAGCTACTTTTACTCTTGTGCTGGTGAAAAAAATGCAAAAAATAAAGTTTTTAAAAGGAAAAAAAGCTTTAAAAATTCCTACATGGTCCCTTAGCGGCAACCAAAAGCTACGTTTTAAGGAGCAAAATTTTTTTTTTTTTAACTCTCAAACCACAGAAAACACCAAAAACTCTTGACAGCCTCTAGCGTTTGCAAAGTTCACGTCGGCACATCAGTACGCCTCAAGTCTCAGCACATCAGCACGCCTCCTTTTGTATTATGGATCTAAACTCGACAGATGCACTTGTATTCTTGTCCTCGTTATATGACCACTGGTATGTTAAGCTTTATTTCATGCAGATTTTATTATACAATCCTCTCAAATTTAGGAAATTTATAGCTCAAAAAAAGACTCTGCTCAGGATCCAACTTAAGCTTGATTGTCTATTAACACTAGAATTACCAGAGCCTATGAAAAAACTCATAGATCCGTCCCACCTTAAATCGCTTCTCACCTCTCTGTTAGTGTATTTTGTCCTTTAAATGTGTTGATAAGCAGCAAACAGCAGGCAGCCTGCTATCGCATCCCACACCGGCGCACAGTTAGCTCAAGTCTGTTTACCTGCGTGTCAGTTGCTTAGAGTTGTATAGAGTGAGAAGTCAAGCAAAATGGCACCTTTTATAAATACTATATCGTTATTTGGACCACTTGCATTTCATGTGTGTTCCGTGTCTACAGCAATCTACAGTGGTGTGAAAAACTATTTGCCCCCTTCCTGATTTCTTATTCTTTTGCATGTTTGTCACACAAAATGTTTCTGATCATCAAACACATTTAACCATTAGTCAAATATAACACAAGTAAACACAAAATGCAGTTTTTAAATGATGGTTTTTATTATTTAGGGAGAAAAAAAAATCCAAACCTACATGGCCCTGTGTGAAAAAGTAATTGCCCCCTGAACCTAATAACTGGTTGGGCCACCCTTAGCAGCAATAACTGCAATCAAGCGTTTGCGATAACTTGCAATGAGTCTTTTACAGCGCTCTGGAGGAATTTTGGCCCACTCATCTTTGCAGAATTGTTGTAATTCTGCTTTATTTGAGGGTTTTCTAGCATGAACTGCCTTTTTAAGGTCATGCCATAGCATCTCAATTGGATTCAGGTCAGGACTTTGACTAGGCCACTCCAAAGTCTTCATTTTGTTTTTCTTCAGCCATTCAGAGGTGGATTTGCTGGTGTGTTTTGGGTCATTGTCCTGTTGCAGCACCCAAGATCGCTTCAGCTTGAGTTAACGAACAGATGGCCGGACATTCTCCTTCAGGATTTTTTGGTAGACAGTAGAATTCATGGTTCCATCTATCACAGCAAGCCTTCCAGGTCCTGAAGCAGCAAAACAACCCCAGACCATCACACTACCACCACCATATTTTACTGTTGGTATGATGTTCTTTTTCTGAAATGCTGTGTTCCTTTTACGCCAGATGTAACGGGACATTTGCCTTCCAAAAAGTTCAACTTTTGTCTCATCAGTCCACAAGGTATTTTCCCAAAAGTCTTGGCAATCATTGAGATGTTTCTTAGCAAAATTGAGACGAGCCCTAATGTTCTTTTTGCTTAACAGTGGTTTGCGTCTTGGAAATCTGCCATGCAGGCCGTTTTTGCCCAGTCTCTTTCTTATGGTGGAGTCGTGAACACTGACCTTAATTGAGGCAAGTGAGGCCTGCAGTTCTTTAGACGTTGTCCTGGGGTCTTTTGTGACCTCTCGGATGAGTCGTCTCTGCGCTCTTGGGGTCATTTTGGTCGGCCGGCCACTCCTGGGAAGGTTCACCACTGTTCCATGTTTTTGCCATTTGTGGATAATGGCTCTCACTGTGGTTCGCTGGAGTCCCAAAGCTTTAGAAATGGCTTTATAACCTTTACCAGACTGATAGATCTCAATTACTTCTGTTCTCATTTGTTCCTGAATTTCTTTGGATCTTGGCATGATGTCTAGCTTTTGAGGTGCTTTTGGTCTACTTCTCTGTGTCAGGCAGCTCCTATTTAAGTGATTTCTTGATTGAAACAGGTGTGGCAGTAATCAGGCCTGGGGTTGGCTACGGAAATTGAACTCAGGTGTGATACACCACAGTTAGGTTATTTTTTAACAAGGGGGCAATTACTTTTTTACACAGGGCCATGTAGGTTTGGATTTTTTTTCTCCCTAAATAATAAAAACCATCATTTAAAAACTGCATTTTGTGTTTACTTGTGTTATATTTGATTAATGGTTACATGTGTTTGATGATCAGAAACATTTTGTGTGACAAACATGCAAAAGAATAAGAAATCAGGAAGGGGGCAAATAGTTTTTCACACCACTGTATGTAAACACATCGTTAAAACAGAAACGTTTTTCATGTTTTAGTAATAATTGACAAAATGTAGACATGAAGAGTATAATGTGTGAAGCCTGAATTCCAAATATCAAATAAACACTTTCACTTTATGTGATCCAAATAAATAACTTGCAAACTATAGCATGTTTTTATGTGATCCAAATAAATAACATGCCTTCCCTGTTTATTTATATATCTAGTGACTTCTATATCTGTCTGTCTATTATGTAATGCTCTGTCTGTCTGTGTCTTATGGATCTTAAAAATAAAAGTTATAAAGACACTTGTTCATGTTAATTGCAGTCTGAATTGTTAAAAATATTTTAAAAGGAGCATCCCACATGAAAATACAACGATCTGAATGACTGACTGACAGTGCATACCACTTTATAAGGTTAAAAAGAAAGAAAAATAACACTTTCTCCCCAGCAGGGAATCGAACTCGGGTCTCTAAGGTGGAACAGGCCTGCTGCGCACTGATTGGCTGAGCAGTCTGTGTGAACTATCTGCAACTTGGGGGGGAGGGGGGGATGCAGTAGTATGTATCGTGATTTAGAAAGAATAAAAGTGGGAAAAAAAGGTAACTTTTGCAAGTCCTATAAATGTACACTGTGTGTTACAGAGTCAAACCAAATGTATGTGTGTACTGTATAATATTAACAATGAGAGCAGCTCACTACTGAAAACAGAAAATATAGGAGTGAGTTGGGATCAACCGGGGACTTATGATTACAAGTCAGCAAATCTTGCCGCTATGCCACGGAAGCTGTTGTCTTCTCCTTGAACCTTTTGTGAAAATGTTTATTTGATCATTGGACTTCAGGCTTCATACATTATACAGTTTATGCCTACATTTTGTCATTTACTACTAAAATATGAAAAACATTTCTGTTTTAAAAATGTGTTTACACAGATTATTGTAGAAACGGAACACACATGAAATGTGTGTGTTCCAAATAACGATCTGTTATTTCCACTTCAAAACTCCACTTCACTCCTAGATAATCAATCACGACATGAGCTGGGAGATGTTCGTGCACGTTCTATGTCGGGGGGAGGCGCGTGGGGCGGGATGGAATAGCTGGCTGCTTGCAGCTTGTCTTTATTGGCACATTTAGAGGACAAAAGACGCTGGCGGAGAGGTGCAAATGGATTTAAGGTGGGCCAGATCTACGAGTTTTTTTGTAGGCTCTGGTAATTCTAGTGTTAAAGAGCATGTTGGAGATCTGCCCATTACTTGCGTGTTCAAACTTTCTTACTCTGTAAACAGGAATATCGATAATCTTGAGGAACAAGCTCAAAATGTTGCTCATCAGATAAAAGGTAAAATGACCTCCTGATGTGGTGTGCAGAGTTGAAAATTCATAGCACATACACTTGTTGCTAACTCTGTGGTGCTAAACTTATCAAGCTGTTACACTTAGATTGTGCAAGTGTGACTTGTTAGCCTCCATGTCCGTGGTCGAGCATATATATAGCGCTAAGACAGATATATAGGTAATTTCACTAACTACCACTTTGACATTAATAAAGGATTTCATTTTATTTTTTAATTTATTTATTTTTTCTGTACTTTCCCCTCCGCTGACCACATCTTCAGAAGATGTTTTTCAATTCTATAATTTTACCAAAACTCTTGTTTAAAAAAAACAAAAAAACAAAACCTGTTTTAGCTGAAGAAATTAAATCCATTAAATTAATTTTTAAATTCATTTTAAAAAAATGCCCCCGGTCCAGGTAGTAGGAAGCCAGAAATATATTTTGCATTTTGGTCACAGGTGTCCAGTTTGCTGTTTCAAATGATCAGTCAGGTGACATATGTGTAGATATATCAAGATACATTCTGTTTAATAAAAGTGCCTTTCTCATGTTTGTCATAGCACTCTATTTTAAACACAAACCTCTCAAATAGAATAATAACTGAAGAGTATCACTTTTTACATCCAATAATAATAAAATGTATACAATTTTTTATAATATAAGAATTTGATGACAAAATGACGATGTCTGTCTGTCTCTGTGTGTGTGTGTGTGTGTGTGTGTATGTGCGTATATATGCTTTATAAGGACATCTCGAATTGCAAGGACACACCTAATGTCCTCATAATTCGGGCTGCATTTTCTTACGTTTTATCACTTTCTAGAGCCCGCCCGCACTTTTTTTTCCGCAAGTCCCAATTGACCAGACAACCCTGATTCTTGTGTTTAACTTGTGTGTGCTCATTTTTTTTTCCGCGCCCCTGTAGGCCGGTCGTGGTATTGCAGTTACTCACACAGAGTCACACAAACTTGTTTTGCGCATGCGTTGGCGTGTACTGCAAGGTGCGTAAGTGTTTCTGGAAAGTGGCGAAGTTAACTGTTTTTTTCCTTGATATAAATCAATAATTTAACATTAAGACTGTTTATTAGTAAAAGAGTAATACATATATGATGTTGGTATGTCCTTAAGTTAAATGTTTGGATTTTGACTTTTCATAAATCACCGATGTAAAGACCAGCCATGATTGTCTAATATAATCTGATCTTGCCTAAAGGTTTTCATATTGCAGAATATTGTGTTGTAATAGCCAAATTCTTGTAGAATATATGATGAGTGTTTCCGTGATTATCGTTACATTTTTTGAGTGTGTTAGACGGTCTTTATGATTTTAGACACGTGTTTAGAAGCGCGTATAATGGCGGTGTATTGAGACACGTTATATGGTTATAGCTATATGCGAGTCAAATGTGATCATGATAAGGAAGGTGTACATATAACATATACAAACCAACACATTACTTTTTGCCGTTGTATTGAAATATTGTTGCAAACCGCTTCCTTAATAAATCAGGACTGCAATGGAGAAAGAAAGAAAGAAGGAGAGTGTCTCCATTAAATGAAGCAGAGCTATATATTCGTGCTCAACGTGACAAAGACCATGTTGAAGTCAAGTTCATTGACACAGTAAAAGGTAAGAAATAATTCTACGTACTCTTAATAAAGTATTTTATTTTAAAGTGCTTGCAGTGTGTTTACTTCCAATTTATTTTTAGGACGTGGCGTTTTTGCAAAAGAATTGATTACAAAGGGAAGCTTTGTTCTAGAATACAGAGGTTTACTTCTGAGAGAAGAAAAACTATTAAAAAACAGTTCGCTTTCTTCAACGTTTGCCTACTACTTCACACACAAGTCTAAGTCTTTCTGGTAAGCAGCATCTTATAGTCTTTGTACTACGATATGCAATTTTATTGGAAAAACCTGAGATTGCGTTTCTTTTCTTTTAAGCATGGATGCAGGTATCGAGGATGGAAGTCTAGGCCGCCTGGTAAATGATGACCCAAATCCCAATTGCAGAATGAAGAAGGTTGAAGTTAATCATAGACCCCATCTTTGCATATTTGCTTTAAGAGACATCTTTCCAAAAGAAGAAATTACTTATGACTATGGAGGATGCGATCTTCCATGGCGGCAAACAATTAAAAAAGGCAGGGTAAGTCAGTCGTGCTAGACATACACTAGTACAGTATATGGGAATTTATCTAAAGAAACCGGTATGCTCTTGTTATCAGTCATTCTTAAATATTACAGTTAACACTATGACGCAGACTTACAAGTGAAATTTGTTACAAGAAACCATTAATTCATATTAC
This sequence comes from Polypterus bichir lapradei, assembly GCA_026402145.1. Taxonomy (NCBI): domain Eukaryota; kingdom Metazoa; phylum Chordata; class Cladistia; order Polypteriformes; family Polypteridae; genus Polypterus; species Polypterus bichir. The sequence goes on from JANRMT010062791.1 coordinate 199,244,390, forward strand.
AAGCAAAACAGATTTTTTTTACTAGTGCTTCTATCTCTACAGTTGAATTTGTGACTAACCATCATAAAGCATTAATGCTAACTAGTCTGACTTGTATTATAAAACGAGCCGAACAGGGGAGATTTTCAGTGTTTTCAAAAACAGCCTATACTGTATTGTATTTATTTTGAAAGTTGAAATATTATCCTTTGACTTCTGGACATGACTTTAATAAAAACAAAGATTTTAAAATTGTGTCCCTAATACTTTTCTCCCAATAATGTTGTTGGTGACATAAAAGCTGTTTTCTTTATATTAATTAAAAGGGCGAAACCTTGTATTTTTGCAAGATGTAATGTTTTTATGATTGTCATGGAAACACGTGACACATGTATAACCTTAAATAGATATGAGTTTTTTATAAACTTTTTTCTTAATTTGTTACTCCTTGTGGCCTATTAAAAAACATGCAATTAGAAAAACATGTTTATTAGATTCAAGCCATTTTCTCTGTGTTAAAGTCCAAACAATTGTGAATTTATTCTCAATATTATTGTGGACAATAATTTGTCTTAATATTGTAATACCTTGTGTACATAAAGATGTTTTAAGAAATTAGCATTTTTTTCTTCTTAATTGTAAATCTATTTTCCCAGTACTTCTCAGTATGAATGTATGGACCTGCTATTGTATACCTTTGCAGTACAGATCGATATACAGTGGTTTTATTTTATAAAACATCTTGCGTACCATGCAGGGTGACCCCATACCCACACCCCAAGCATGTTGAGGAGCTAATAATCGGTAATTTTAGCAACTTATTTTTATGGATTCCTCCTCATGGTTTGATTGTCTTTTTACAGGGCAGATCCAGTACCAACATTTCAGAGAACTCCGTCATTGACCTGTCAACACTTGAAAAGCCAGCAGTGCACAATCAGAGTTCCAACTCAGCCTCAAAAGGAGAACCTGCTCAACCGGTAAGATTTCAGGGGTTCTCATTCTGTAGGGTGATTACTAACATTCTGTGTTGGAGTAAAATTGATAGTTGTTACTTTGTATTTTTGATGGTTGATATTGCTGTTAGATTTGATTGTGAAGTCTGTGTGATAGGATGTGGACTATAAGGGCGATGGTATTTAGGGGGACAGATTGGGTAACTGAATTCTGTTAGTCTTGGAATAGCAACCTGTGTGGGTTGGTAAAAAAATTATAGCCAAGCATGAAGACATGAGTATTTTTACTTTACCAATTTTTTTCGGTATTCCATATTTTTTTTTAACTGTCTTCGCAAAATGTGGTGGTTTTCCTGCTGTTTTATTTCTCAGTGTCACCCCAAAGAGCAGTGGATGTGCATTTGATAGAACACACATGTTCAACAAGGTATTGAGAGGCACACTGAGACTACTCACTCTATGCTTCTCAGTGTTTGTGTTGTAGTCCAGTCAAGTTGTGAATCCTTGTCCAAAATAATATAACCCTATATTCATATATTTCAAAAAGGCTCAGTATGAATATGTGAACTTGTTCTTGTATTTCCACTTGAAGTACAATTTTATATAGTGGGTTTATGTCACAAAACATCTCTTGTACAATGCAAGGTATCCCCCCATTCCAATCATGTTGAGGAGCTGTTAATCAGTAATCTTAGCAACTCGGTTCTGTGGGGTTCTCAATGTGTAGTGCGATTACAAGCATTCACTGTTGTAGTGTAGTGGATAATTGTTAGTTTGTACTTTTGACAGTTGAAGTAACTGTTAGATTTGATTGTGAAGTCTGTGTGACAGTATGTGGACTATAAGGATGAACTTATTTAGGGGGGCAGATTGGGTAACTGACTTCTGCTGCTCTCAGAATAGCAACCTGTGTGTGTTGGTAAAATATTATGGCCTTGTATGAAGACACTTCAGTTGAGTGGACAGCTTTGTTCAAGCTTAAATATCTCCTGTGGTTTCCAGTAATCTTGACAAGTGCTGTATACCTGTATATTACAGGATTTTTTCATATAGACTCTATATATATCTATATACGTAGTCAAGTATATTTACTTTAGCAATAGTTTTCAGTTTACATTACTGCATTTTTTTTTGTCTTCTCAAAATGCAGTATTTGAACTGTTGCCTTGTTTCTCTGTACAACTTTGAACACTGGGTGTGCAGTTGATAGAACACACACATTCAAGATGATACTGAGAGTTACACTGAGACTACTCACTCTGTGCTTCTCAGTATTTTTTTTTTTTTTTAATTTTGTGTGTGTTCTAATTCAGTCAAATTGTGAATCCTTGTCCAGAATAGTATAACCCTATGCATGTATTTTAAAAAGCCTCAATATCATGATGCCTTCTGCATTCTTTTTCTTTTTTTCTAATTGTAATATCCATCTCCCAGTATTTCTCCGTATGAATATATGAACCTTTACTTGTATATCCATTTGTATTACAAAGGTATTCCATGGTTTTATGTCGCAAAACATCTCCAATGCCAGGGTGCCCCACTCCACCATCCCAAGCATGTTGAGGAGTTGATAATCTGTAATCTTAGATACTCCTCAAGTATTTTTCCTCATGTTTTAAACATCTTTTTACAATACGCATCCAGTACTTACATAATGTAAGTATTTAGGGGGCAGACTGGGTGACTGAATTCTGCAGCTTTCACAATACCAACTTGGGTGTGTTAAAATATTATGGTCTATGAAGGCACTTGTGCTGAAAGGACAGTTTTGTTCCAACTTACTGTAAACATCTCCTGCTTTTCAGATAATCTTGACAAGCATTGTATGTTACGTAGGTTGATTTGTTATATTATCTTGTTCTTTCATATTACATTATTTGCCCATTGATTTTCAGCCACAGACTTTATTTACATAGTCTTGGCAAGTTTTGGTAATAATGGCATGTTCCCATGACTATCAAGTGTGTAGTTTGACATACCCAGCTACTCGCCCCAACCCGCTTTTGATTTAAGTTGTAAGAGCTGGTCTTTGTGCTTATGAAGGCTGACTACCAATGAGTTCACATCTGTAAAAACAATGCATGTAATGCAGCTATGAGGGATAACGTCTGCAGGAGTATTAGACCTTGCAATCGGAAGAGAGCCTTCTCAGTCTTGTGTTTAATGTACCATAACAGAATGGAAAAAAGGGGTGAGATAATAGCTGAACTCCCCATACCTGCAAAGCTTTCATGTGGGCATCAGCCATGTTAGGTAACACTTCGGAAATATGATACTGTTCATTGAAAGTTAATAATTCAATTTTTTAGTTTACCAACTCCTCGGATTCCTAGTTAGCAATCTTACATCCTTGTGCAATGAGGTCAGTAGCTGCAGTTGTGAGATTTGACATCCCCACCCCGATTAGAAGTCATGTAATGTGAAGTCAGCCATTAGACATGTCCTGCATTTCAATTAATACTGACAAGAATTTACTGCTACATGGGATTATTTGCTTTAAGTTTACTTATACAGATGAAGTCATGTGTTTTAACTTTACAAATATCTTTCAAATAGCCTTTTCTAAAAACTGACTTTTTAGAATCGATTGTCTTAATTGCCACCTAATTTCTCTGGGAGACCCTGTACTACTTGACAAAAATTGGTATGCCTTTTAATAAAACACATTTTCAACACGATATTAAGGGTGATGCAGAGGCTACTCTTCATACTTCTAGTAAGACTGAGCTTGTAGTATGTGTAACAAAAGCTGGTTAATAGTGACATGTTTATGAGGAATAGTTTGGTGGCTGATTACTTGGCCTTGTCTGTGTGTTGATTTATGATGATACAGTAAAGCTGAGAGGACATATTCTTTCTAAATTTGATTCCTTCATGCATAGTCAACTTTTGTAATATTTTTGCAGTTTGGTCTATAGATGCATTTTATTAATACTTGTGGGTTTTTATTTTTAAATCTGGATTTGCAAATATTGAATCTAATGTGTGTCTCATGGTACAACAGTTTATCTTGTAGATTTAAGTTTCTAGTATGTATATGGAACTTTTTCACATTTTAGAAATATACAGTACATTGTTTTCTACCAGACCAATCTACATTTTAAGAAAAGATTGACAATGATTTGTTCTATTAAAGACTAAATTGGTTTTTAATACTAATGGGGAAAGTAAAGTGTTCTTTCTCCTTTCTTGTTTGTTAATGTATGTGTGTGTATATACATTGGTGTGTGTGTGTGTATATGTATGTATGTATGTATATATAATATATATAATATGTGTGTGTGTAGTACACCCACACTTGTGAAGAACTATGGAAGACCATTCTATATTTGAGTTAAACAAAATTTAAATTGATTTTTGATGTTCTAATTATTAAGGGAAAAACATTGAATTATAGGTTTAGCTGTTTTATTTTTATGTCCTTCAATTTTAGGATTATGAAACTGATTCAGCTGATGTAGAAACTGATTCATCAGATGACTATATACCAGAAACAGAAATGGATTCAGTTTCTGAAAATGACAGCATTAGCACAGCTTACTTATCTACTGAAGACAAAATGGCACCATTAGGAGAAGCGACATCTGAAAAAGAGATGGGAAAATCATTTAATCCAGTCCATGTGTCAAATATGGAAGGAAATCCAGCTCCAAATATGTCAAAGAATGCTTCCAGTGATTCTGTAAATAACAACCAAAGTTCATGTTCTGCACAAACCAGCATGAAGATTGAAAGAAAAGATGCTTCACTTCCAAATACTCACAATTTTATAGGGCCTTCAGTCACCAATGCTGACAGCAGTGGTAAAAAAAATTATTGCTATGTATGTGGAAAGTCACAGTTTAAGCTTCCTAGACACTTTAAACTTCATGAAAAGCAAGAGGCTGACATTGCTAAAGCATTAAGTCTACCTACAAAATCTAAACAAAGAAAACAGCTTTTAGAAAGACTACGAAATAAAGGAAATTTTCTACATAATTCTGAAGTATTGAGAAGTGGAAATGGTGAACTAAAGCTTAAAAGGAAACCAAAAACAAAAAAGGGACATACAGAATATGAGCATTGCCTTTACTGCAAAGGGCTCTTTTTCCGTAAAGAACTTTTGAGACATGTAAGAATATGCAAATTTAACCCTAAATCTGCAGAGGAGAGAAACCAGAAAGGAAGAAAGCGAATTCTCAGTTTGGCACTCACTTCAAACTCTGTAACAACACCTCAGGTATCTGAAGGAGTATGGGCAATTATTTCGCAAATGAATCAAGATTCCATTTCTTCCATTGTTCGAAATGATGTATGTCTGCTTCATCTTGCACAGTCATTCTATAACAAGCATGGACATGATCAATTCAAACATGAATATATCCGTCAAAAGCTCAGAGAAATTGGAAGATTTCTTGAAGTTATTCGCAACCAGTCATCGATCTACTATCTTGAAGAGACTGTGAAGCCAATAAATTTTGAAGCTGTTATCAAAGCAGTTAAAGTTGTGGCAGGATTTGATGAGGACAAACAAATATACAAGACACCTAGCTTGGCTCTGAAATTGGGACACTCTTTACAAAAAGTGTGTGACATTGTGCATTGTAGAGCCCTAATCAATAAAGACACGGAATTACAGCAGGCTACAGAATCTTTTAAAAAATTGTACACCACCAAATGGAATGAATGCATTTCACATAGAGCCCTCTTTAGTCTCAATGTGGTGAAGTATAATAAACCATCAACTCTGCCATTTACTGAAGATATGCAGAAGCTTCACAGGTATCTTGATAATTACTCACAATTGTGGACTTGGGAACTGAAATTTAACACAACTACTAGGGCATACACTAACGTTGCCAGAGCAACATTAGCACAAATAATAATATTCAATCGTAGACGTTCCGGAGAAGTTTCTAAAATCCATTTAGCAACATTTCAAAACAGAGACACCTCTAAACTGCATGAAGATGCTGCGTTAGGCCTGACACCATTTGAAGAAAAATTATGTGTCCACTTAAGCAGGATTGAAATAATTGGAAAAAGAGAGAGGAAAGTGGCAATACTACTTACAGCAAATATGACTGAAGCTTTAACATTATTAGCTGAGAAACGAAAGGTGTGTGGAGTTGAGGACATCAATAAGTTTATGTTTGGGAGGCCAAACTGCACCAGCTATTACAGAGGCCAAGACTGCCTGAGGTTGTTTTCAACCCAGTGTGGTGCCAGGAATCCAGAAAATCTCAGATCAACAAAACTGCGCAAGCACATTGCCACATTGTCTCAAGTCCTTAATCTAAAAAATAATGAATTGGATGTGTTAGCAGATTTCTTGGGCCACGATATCAGAGTCCACAGAGATTTTTATCGTATGCCAGATGCCACAATTCAGCTTGCCAAAATATCAAAACTACTGCTATCCATGGAAAGTGGCAATATATCAAACCTGCAGGGTAAATCCCTGGATGAGATTGAAATTGAAGGTAAGGTACTGTGTATGATAGTGGTACTGCTTGATATTAAACATTTCAATAATGTCTTGACTAATACCATATATTGTACCAACCTTTTGTCATTGGTTTGCAGGTGTGTTTGTCCGTAATACACACATAAAAAAATTACATTTGTTGAGAAATTCAAGTAATATTAAGGGTACAATCTGAATGGGCCAGATGAAAAAAATGAATTTACTCTTGACAGATACGACACATGTGCACGTATTGGAAATTGAAAGTGGCCATGTTCTGTTTAAAGTAAAACATTTAAAATATGTGGACTTCTACAGACATTCTTTTGTACTTGCTTTTTTGTTGTCGGTAAAGATTATGTAATTTATACATTTATTAGCATGTCTTATATGTGACATACAGCAACAACAACAACAACAACAACATTTATTTATATAGCACATATTCATACAAACAGTAGCTCAAAGTGCTTTACATAATAAAGAATAGAAAAATAAAAGACACAATAAGAAAACAAAATAAATCAGCATTAATTAACATCGAATAAGAGTAAGGTCCAATGGCCAGGGGGGGACAGAAAAAACAAAAAAAACTCCAGACGGCTGGAGAAAAAAAAATAAAATCTGTAGGGATTCCAGACCATGAGACCGCCTAGTCCCCTCTGGAAATAGTTTTGACAGGGATGAATATTATATATATATATATATATATATATATATATATATATATATGAAATATGCTACTTGATTTCAACAGAAGAAATATATATGAATGAAGATGAAGAAGATGATGATGATGAAGAGAATGATGAGAAGACAACTAGACGTGTCCCTAATGAAAGTGGTAATGGAGGTTTGTTATAGATGTGTAAAATGAGGACATTAGTTTAGGGTGCACATAATATATATTTTTTAATTTTTATAATTTTCTTCTGTTTTGGCTAGTTTTAATGTAAAGAACACTAACAATGTAATATTCTATAGCATTCAGAGGTTCAGAGTACTTTACATACCTTACAAATATAATACATTTTATTTATATAGCGCCTTTCCCAAGCTCAAAGCACTTAATATGAAACTATAAAGACAAATCACCAAACACCGTAACAGTTACATATTTAAGCACACAGTTTTCACTTTGTATTGTAGTGATAGAACAATATAATTTGCTTTGACTTGCATGTAAGAGTAAATTCTAGAAAATAAATTGAAAATAACTGGCTAATGCTTGTATCTTTTTGTTTTTTATACAAACCGTTTAAGATTTGTAATTGTTCTAGTAGCAGTAATGACAAAGAGGTTGAAGTTGTGGAACCCAAATGCCACTTCCAGTGTATATAATTAGATTTTGTTTAGTGACAAGTAATTGAAAACCTCATATAACTATTTTATTTTTTTAATCATATTTGTTGTAATTTATTCTTTGGAAAATTACTGGACAGTAAAACCTATGCATTTTAATCTAAAAATAATTGTCAACAATTCTCTCCTTAGGAAAAAGAAAGCAGCCACACTTGGTAACAGAAGATACCAGGATATCTTATGGTACGTGTATATGTAAAGATTACAAAATTCACATTTTAATTGACAACTGTTTAACATAATATTTCTTTCATATAGAAGAACCTAAAGTTGCGCCTGTAAAGAAACCTTGCCAGGAGAAACATTTGCGAAGACCGTGGTCCAAGAATGAAATATCGGCTGTCATGAGACACTTCAACAATCATATTTTAAAAGGAAAACTGGCTTCAGTGATTGAATGTAAACAGTGTCGCTTGGCTGAAGAACCGATTTTGAATAATCGAACTGTACAAAACATAAGAGACTTTGTTAGAAATAAGGGTACAACATATAGAAGACAAAATGTTTAATTATAGTGTATTTAGTTGAAAAGTTTGAGGAGTTCATCAAGGTGGCACACAGAAGAGAACCCACTTGTACGCAGACAGGGACAAAGGGCTATGCACATGCTAGTAAATTTTCTCATTTACTGAAATATTTAAAGATTGTTGATAATAAAAAGTTGGCAAAGTTCAATCGGTGTGGTCATTTTTGTTTTCTCTACTGAGATTGTTCTTAGTGGCTAAACACCAGTACTGAGAGTTCAGTCTTTATCAAATAAAAAATAATTTTGGTCTTGTATGGTAAATCTGTTGTATGTCTAACCAATATCCAACATGTTACTGCAAGAATTGTGTCCGTGTATATATATGTATAAATGTAAATTAGAGCAAATTTTATCAAAAGAGGTTTGGTATAAAAGCAAGTTAGATAGTTTATTAATCCTGGGGGAAATTTAAGCACCTATAGCCAAGAATTGCATGAAAAAGCAGCCCAAGTTTCCTTGAAAGCTTGCATATTAGTTAAACTTTTTAGTTAACCAATAAAAGGTGTCATTTTGCTTGACTACTCACTATACCAAGTTAGATGTAAACATTTAAGTATGCACTACTGTATAAAAATAACATTAAGTACAGACTGTCCAATCACAGTACACAGAGGTTGGAATCTTACAGTCCAAGATGGTGCATACAATAATACCAAAGCATTAGGAATTGTGCAAATGACACAAATACCAAAGTGGCTTATTATTAAAATAAAGTAACATGGCTTATGCTGATGGAGTGACATGTTTAAAGTGACACATTATGAAAAAGGTTATATAGTGATGACCAAGTAGTGAGATGTCAGATGTGTAATGCATTGATAATATATCAGGTAGTAAACACAAGAGCAGAGATGTAGCATCAGGCCCAGGGCTTAACCACTCTTGCCCCTGTTGGGAAGAGTTAGAGTGATGGCTCCAGAGACAAAAGATCTTTTCTGTTTGTCTGTACTTCAGTTCTATAATATCAGCTGACCAATAAACTCCTCTGCTTAATTATGTTGGTGTATAGCAGGTAATGTTCATTGTACATAATAGTGGCAGTTTGCATAATGCCTTCCTCTCTGCCACTCTCACCAGGGAATCCATTTTCATACCAACCACAGATCCTGCTTCCCTACTCAGCTTGTCAATACAATCAACATCTCTCTTCTTCAGGCTAACCCCAGCACATCACAGTTTAGCACAGAGTACTCGCAACCACCGACTGATGGAACATCTGCAAGAGTTTCTTACATATATTAAAGGAGCTCAGCCTCCTCAGAACACAGAGTTGGCTATGCCCCTTCTAGAACAAAGCCTTTGTGTTCTCTGATCAGTGCAGTCTGTCATCCATCTGTACTCCAGGGTATATACTGTATACCTGTATATGTCTTGGCCCACTCCACACAAACCTCTTTAATGGAGACCGGTCTGTTTACACTCAACCATTGCATGACTATTTTGACAGCATTATTGCCTTAGGTTTTAAAAACAATTAAAATTGCAGGTGATTTCTACAAGATTTTGAATCAAGAAATATGCGACAAATGCCTATTAACTAATCAGAATCTTTTCTTAAAGCAGATCTGTGTGAAGTAAATGAAATGTGAAGGTTTTTCTTTCGTTACATAATCATATAGTGCTAAAACAGATTTCTTGTGAATACGCCATTCAACCGAACAAAGTTCTCCAGTCTTACTAACCTCATTGTCTACTATCATATAAACTACTTGGCAGTTTATTCCATGTATTTATAATTCTCTGCAGAAAGAGAACACACCTGAACATTTGAAAAATATAATTTTACGAAGTTTCCATCTTTGGAATTCCAGATAATCTCTTTAGTTGAGTAATTAAGAACTGCTGAGTATTTGATAATATCCTAACATCTGCACTGGGAATAATGTTACTAAAAATTAGGAATACACTAAAGAACTGTATGTACCAGTGAAGGTAGGTATTCATTTCCTAAATTGCAATCATGCATAATGCCCTAGGACAATTTATTTGTAGTCTGAGGCCTCACATGACTTGGCAGGCCCAAAAAGACACGTATGTCAATAACGAATACAGTAATCCCTCGCTATATCGCGCTTCGACTTTCGCGGCTTCACTCTATCGCGGATTTTATATGAAAGCGTAACTAAATATATAACGCGGATTTTTCGCTGCTTCGCGGGTTCTGCGGACAATGTGTCTTTTTACTTCCTGTATATGCTTCCTCAGTTGGTTTGCCCAGTTGATTTCATACAAGGGACGCTATTGGCGGATGGCTGAGAAGCTAACCAATCAGAGCACGCAGTTGAGTTCCTGCGTGCTGAATGCAGTGTTAACCAGGAAGTCTCGTCTCGCTCATTCAGCATCAACGTGTTTCGCTGTGTAAAGAGTTGTGCTCTTTAGTGTTTATCTTTGTGCATAGTCAAGCCCTTCATTATGGCTCCAAAACAATCTGCTACTGCTTCAGGGGCCGTGCCCAAGCGCAAGAAGAAGATGTTAACGATTGCTGAAAAGGTAAACGTTTTGGATTTGTTTGAAGGCTACGATTCTTTTTATTTAAAAAGTAGGAAAGGAATATAAGATCTACGGCTGCAGTGTCCTTTTAACCAGGGTGCAAAACGAGTTGTAAGTGGATGTAATAAGGCAGTAGTCTGGATGGAATCTGCTTTAGGGATTTGGATTGAAGACTGCCAGAAGAAGAACAACGGCAGTGCTACACAATCGCCTGAAGTGGCTCCTTTACAAGGGCTGTAACGCTCTCCTTTGTTGTGCAGTAAAATTAAACTCATTGTTATCGGACAAGTCATCGTGTCATTGTTGGTGAGTAACCATAAATAATTAATACATTTACTGTATACTATTTTTCTTGCAATGTACGTATTTATTGCTGGTGACCTGTCTATTGTAATGGCTGTAACATATGTGATATCGGAGACACTCGATATCTTTAAAATAATATTTAGGTTTTACTGTATATAAACAGTGTATTTATATACATAATTTCAATGAATCTTACCTAATATCTAAGAGAATACAAAGGGATTATGCTGTTTAACTCTGCGGGGAATATTTATAAACTGTGTGGGAGAGTTTATAAGGGCTTAAAATATATAAAAAATAACCATACAAACATATGGTTTCTACTTCGCGGATTTTCACCTATCGCGGGGGGGTCTGGAACGCAACCCCCGCGATCGAGGAGGGATTACTGTATAATGGAGTTTAGCTTAAAAGCTGTGTTTATCATATCCTATGTATGATGGTGAATTTAGATATTCATTTGCTATACTGCAATTATACACAATGTTTTAGAGTCAGTTATTTGACCTTTCAGGCTTCATTTCGTTTGAGAGACCAAAAAAGACTCATACGTCCATAGTGAATGTACACAATTATAGGTAAAACATTGTTTATCATATCCTATGTATGATGGTGAATTAGGAATTCATTTGCTATATTGAAATTATGCATAATTCCGTAGGACAATGTATTTGTAGTCTAAGGCCTCACATGACTTGCAAGGCCTAAGAAGACACGTATGTCAATAACGAATATAATGGAGTTTAGCTTAAAAGCTGTGTTTATCATTTCCTATGTATGATGGTGAATTTAGGGATTCATTTTCTATATTGAAATCATGTATAATGCCCTAGGAAATACTCTGCTTGTAGTCTGAGGCCTCACATGACTTGGCAGGCCCACAAAGACATGTATGTCACTAGCTAGTATAATGAAGTTTAGGTATAAAGCTGTGTGTATCATATCCTGTGTATGATTGTGAATTTAGGTATTCATTTGGTATACTACAATTATAGACAATACTCTTGAGTCACATATTTGTCCTTTCAGGCATCACTTGGTTTGAGAGGCCTAAAAAGACTTATACGCTCTATAGTGAATATACAGAATTGTGGGTAAAAACTTCTGTTCATTCTATACCAAGTATGACAGTCAATTTAGGTATTTATTTGCTATATTGCAATCATGTATAATACCCTCGGAGAATTTATTTGTAGTCTGAGGCCTCACATGACTTGCAAGGCCCAAAAAGACACGTATGTCAATAGCGAATATAATGACGTTTAGGTATAAAGCTGTGTTGATCATATCCTGTACATGATTGTGAATTTAGGTAGTCATTTGGTACACTACAATTATACACAATGTTCTAGAGTCATTTGTTTGTCCTTTCAGGCTTCATTTGGTTTGAGAGGCCAGAAAAGACTCGTACGTCCATATTGAACTCATAGAATTGTAGGTAAAAAATTCTGCTTATTCTAATACCATGTATGACAGTGAATTTAGGCGTTATTTTCCTATTTCTAGTGTTAGTCCTCATCTGAGTTGAACGTATCAGAAGGACATGTTAGCTAATAATTAATTTATTGAAAGTCATATAAAATTGTTCTCTTTATTTTGCTCTTTATTTAACTGTGAAATTAGAGTTTCATTTGTAATTATAAATATTGTAATTGTGCACAATTCTCTTGGGCAATGAAATTATGTATTGTTTATTGCCTTGGTCGTAAACGTAATCTTAATATATCTTAGTATGTTTGTGGTACATTTTTTGTTGTTGTGCTTTAGTAAAATTTTGATAAATGTTTCCCTTGTTTTGTGTGTTTTTATCAATGCCTTACATAAAATCCCAAGTTTCTTATGACTTATGTTTTTAATGACAATTTACTGTTTCTTTGCTAACGATATATGAAATGAGTGTAGGTTAGTTAGGAGCATGTGCTGACAGTGCATTGGCACACCCAACACTTGACAACAATAATTGGCAATTCATTAAATTGAACCTTCACATTCATTCATGCAGTCGGACTACAGCCATAACTGAGAAGCTAGAAACCATGTTTTCAGTCTACATAATTCCAATTATTTCAAATCCTAATTTATTATATTAAAAACAAAAGTTTTTATCAGTAACTTTTTCATAAATATTTGGATTTTTTATTTTTATTTAAAAAAACTATTAAAGGCATTATTTTTAATAATTTAAGTCTCTAATATTTGACTTTCCTGAAGCAATTATTAAGCCGTCATTTCTAGTCCTCACAAATATTTTGGTCCCTTTAATGTAGTGTGTGATTAGGAATTTCTGTGTGAAGTAAATGTCCTCATAAACAATAAAAAAATTAATGTCCCCATATACCTGTAAAAAGTCAGGTCAGGAAATATAAGTCATATCAAGAAATTCAAGTGGAATGTATCTTAATTAAGTCATAAATATAATTTATATGCATTTTTTTTAATGATAACATAAAAGGAAAGTGATGTCCTCATAATGCAGGATTGGTTCAGGTGACCCTCATAAACCACATTTACCAATATGTGTGTGTGTGTGTGTATGTATGTATGTTTGTTCCAGCGTCACTTCCGAATGGCTGAAGCCATTTTCATGAAACTTAGTACATATGTTTTTCATTGATCGACCAAAATACTGTAGGAGTAAATCAACCCTAACCGACCCCATTCTGGGTGGGGGAATCTTGCAGTCTTGTTTCCATGTAATCATCCAGTTGACACTCTGAACGACCACCAGAGGGCGAACTGGAGGTGACTGCCAGCATTCTTTATTTGACCGCCACCGCACCCCTGTTGCTTTTTAAATTAAATAGAGCTGGCCAGTTCCAAGCACATTAACTGGATGATAAGCACATTAGTAAGTCTTCATTGTTTGTTAATTTATATTTATTTTTAAAGTTTTTTTTTATTATTATTATATTTTTCTCAAACAATTTATAAAAACCAACACTTTATTTTCCTCCCGAGCAACACTGGGTATTTCATCTAGTGTAGTATAAAAAAGTCAAAAATAATCTCTTTGATTGTGCCGATCTCATGTGATCTATTTATTTTACCGATTAAACATTTTGGCCCCACTGATTATGCTCATGTGGGGAGTAGTTCTAATATCAATGAAAAAATTAACAAGTTAAATATCTTTCTACATGTTACCTAAATGTTAACAATTGCTTATGCTAGTCAAAGTTTGTTCATTAACTCAACCAAGATTTATTTAATGTTATAAGATACAATACAATACAATACAATTTGTTGTATAGCCCAAAATCACACAAGGAGTGCCGCAAAGGGCTTTAACAGGCCCTGCCTCTTGACAGCCCCCCAAGCCTTGACTCTCTGAGAAGACAAGGAAAAACTCCCAAAAAAAAACCTTGTAGGGAAAAAATGGAAGAAACCTTGGGAAAGGCAGTTCAAAGAGAGACCCTGTCCAGGTAGGTTGGGCGTGCAGTGGGTGTCAAAAGAAGGGTGTCAATACAATACACAGAACAGAATAAATCCTCAGTACAGTATAAAAATAAAACTTTTAGATGTACGTAGCAGAATTTAACAGTAGATGACATCACAGAATATGATTTGGATTTGTTTAGAGTCCTGGAGACCTCATCCATCAAGTTGTCTCCCCCATTTGGCCAGTGCTGGGCCAGCCAATCTGATGAAAGGACCCCTTTTCCCATGATTCCTGTGATCCTCCATCAGGAATGACTTTACCATAAGTAGGCACAACAACTTGGCAGGTGGGCCGTGGCACCAAGTGCCACATTTGAGTACCAAGAAGAGAAGCAGAATAGGTGAGGGTTAGTAACAAATTATAACAATCATGTTACTTATGTTTTAGTGGTAATGACTAACAACAGAGATGCACTCTGTACAGTTAATCAGCAGCTCTAGTCAGGGTGTGCTAAACTGAAGTAGTGAGTCTTCAGCTGAGATTTAAAGGCTGAGACCGAAGGGGCATCTCTTATAGTAGCAGGCAGACCAGTCCACAGTTTAGGGGGTCCTGTAACTAAAAGCTTGACCTCCCACTGTTATTTTATAAATCCTTGGAATCATAAACAGACCAGCATCTTGAGATCTTAATGTGCGCTCGGGTTTGTAAGTCATGATAAGTTCAGACAAGTAAGCCGGACCTTGGCCATTTAATGCTTTATTATGTTAAAAGGAGGATTTTGAAATCTTCCCTAAACTTAACCGGGAGCCAGTGTAAGGATTTAAGAACTGGAGTTATGTGTTCGTACTTTCTTGTTCTTGTAATAATTCTTGCAGCAGCATTTTGGATTAACTGGAGGCTGAATAAAGAACAGTTTGAACAGCCAGTGAGCACCGCATTGCAGTAGTCAATCCTACTAGAGATAAATGCATGAATTAATTTCTCACAATCCTGTTTATTTAGAAAGTGCCTTAATTTCCTAACATTTTTAAGATGGAAGAAACATGATTTGACAACTTTATAATATGTGCTTTAAATGACATGCTAGAGTCAAAGAGAACTCCGAGATTGCAGGCTGATTCAGTAAAATTAATTGGGATTCTAACTGAGTTAAATGACGACAAAATATTATTGTGATCAGCGTCATTCTCTCCAACAATTAACATCTCTGTTGTATCTGTGTTAAAAACAAGTAGTTCTCATTCATCCACTCCTGTAATTCACTGACACAACTAATTAAAGACGTCAGAGAAACTTCATTTGATCTAAA
This sequence comes from Polypterus bichir lapradei, assembly GCA_026402145.1. Classification (NCBI taxonomy): domain Eukaryota; kingdom Metazoa; phylum Chordata; class Cladistia; order Polypteriformes; family Polypteridae; genus Polypterus; species Polypterus bichir. The sequence continues at coordinate 199,260,143 of JANRMT010062791.1, forward strand.
TGTAAGGTATAACTGGGTGTCTTCTGCATATGAGTAAAAATTAAAATTACGTTTCCTAATGAGAGATCCCAGTGAAAGCATGTAAAGTGAAATCAGTAAAGGTCCCAGTACTGAGCCCTGCGGGACACCATATCTCACTTCTGTGTATAATGATGGAGTACTGTCAGCACATTTCTGTACGTATTGGAATCAATTTGAAAAATAAGAGCTAAGCCAGGCAAGGAAAGTCACTGCCTGTAAGCCCAATGTCATTTTCTAGCCTTTGCAGTAAAACAGAATGGTCAATGGTGTCAAACGCTGCGCTTAAGTCTAACAACATAATTACAGTGGAGTTTCCTTCATCAGAGGATATCAGAATGTCATTTACAACCCGTGTTAGTGCAGTTTCTGTACTATGACCAGTGCGGAAGCCAGACTGTAATTTCTCAAATAAATTGTAATGCGTAAGGTGTGACTGAAGCTGACTGGCGTCTACTTTTTCTAGTATTTTAGAGAGAAAGGGTAAATTTGAAATAGGCCTATAATTATTTAGTATGTGTGGGTCTAGGTCTGACTTATTAAGTAATGGTTTAATGACTGACACTTTTAGTGTATCAGGTACTGTGCCATGCAATAATGAATCTATTGATAATGTGTAGAATAGGCGCTGCAAGAACATCCATTGCACTTTTTACTAGTTTTGTTGCCACTGGATCTAGGGAACAAGTAGTAGGTTTCAATTTAGAAATTAAAGTTAAGACTTCCTGCTCAGTTACAGGATTAAAATTATTAAAGTGCTGAATGCAATGTGTGGCAGGGTCTGCTAAGCTAGTACAGTATTTGGTTTGTACTGTGATGCAGAGATCTGGGGTCTTATATTTTTAATTTTCTCATTTAAGAAGTTCATAAAGTCTGTATTGCTAATATATGTTGGTAATTTGCACTGTTGATCTGGATTTCCATTTGTTAATTTAGCCACTGTACTAAACAGTACCCGAGGATTTTTATTATTGCTATCTATTATTGTAAAAAAGTATTCTGAGCGAGCATTAAAGAGAGCTTTTTTATATTTATTAACACTCTCTGTCCATGCAATTTGAAAGACATTTAGCTTTGTTGTTCTCCATCTGCGCTCCAGTTTTCAACACTCTAATTTAAGAGCTCGAGTGTTTTCATTAAACCAGGGAGAGTTTCTATGTGCTTTGATCACTTTTGTTTTAAGGGGAACCACTGTGTCCAGAGCATCTCTCAAGGTCACATTATAATGTGATATTAGCTGATCTAAATTGTTTTCCATGCTTACATTTCATGTTAACTGATCTAAATGGTTTTCCACCATTACACTCGACTTACTCAAAGAATCTACAAATTTTGAAGCTGAATTAAAATCTAGACGTTGCACTGTCTTTGTTTTAATCTGTGAATGCGTGGGCAAGGGCGGAACTAAATCAAATGTAATTAAGTAGTGATCGGAAATAACTCTTAATGGAGTAATATTTAAATTTTGAATTTCAACTTTATAAGTTACTAGCAAAATACCCGTGCTTCGCAGTGGAGAAGTGTGTTAAAGAATTTATGAAAAAGAAAAGGAAACATTTTAAAAATAACATAACATTTGCTTTCTATTCATTTGCATAAGCATAGTCCTTCACCAGCAATTATTTAATGTTAGCTCAGACCTGGCACTTAAGTTTCTGTCGCACTTTTGCTGAGTTTGTGGCAGCGTGTCTATAAACTTAATTTAAACTTAAGGTTTACACCGTGCTTTGTTTCCGCAGTAGCTGCACTTATGAATATGCTTGTATGCGTCACTCGCGTTTATTCTTTTGCTGCCTTCTCAATTGTGTAATGCATTTTTTGTTCAGCGCTCTTTGGAGCTCTTCCTTATTCTCTATGTACTGCGTTCACAGTCAGTTCACGTGAGCTGTGCTCTTGTGTGACCTTGCGATGTCCACGGCTTTATTTAATGTTAGCTAAGACCCGGCACTTAAAAGTTTCTCTCGCACTTTCGCTGACTTTGTGCCAAAAACTAGACCATCTCATCCTCTTTTGCATAAACACAGTCCTTCACCCGTGAATATTTACCTTATATGGGCAGGCACTCAATTACGTGGGAGGCGTGATGATGCGGGACGCAACTCTGCCTCACACAGTGACCGAGCTGCAGGCTATGGCCGTATATATGGTCGAAATTAGGTTCCAGTTATGACCGTTACGCGTAGAATTTCAAAATGAAACCTGCCTAACTTTCGTAAGTAAGCTGTAAGGAATGAGCCTGCCAAATTTCAGCCTTCTACCTACACGGGAAGTTGGAGAATTAGTGATGAGTGAGTGAGTGAGTCAGTGATTGCCTTTTATTAGTATAGATAATTAAATCTAATGTGTGGTTATGATTATGAGTTGGACCTTTTATTTATAATTTATAGCCAAATCAGATAGAAGGTTGCTAAGTTCAGTCATGAACAATGAATATGGCCCTGGTGGTCTGTAGACTAGCACTATAATTGTGTTGGAATCTGTTTTAATATTTAAAATGAATGCCTCAAAGGATGTAAAGTTGCCTAGATTTTTAGACGTGATTTGCATTTTGTTACAATGAATTATTCCAAGGCATCCTCCTTGTGGCAAGATAATGTCAGTATTACAGCAGTGGATTAAAAACTAAGGTTTTTTTCTTTTTCTTTTAAACCTTATACAGGTATCAAACTTCACTGCTGTCCTGAATGTGGCAAAGAGTTTTCACAAAGACACAGCCTTTTGACTCACAAAAGAGCTCACACAGGGGAGAAGCCGTATTGTTGCCCTGAATGTGGAAAACAGTTTTCACAGAGAAGCTATCTTCAGGTCCACCAAAGAATTCACACAGGGCAGAAGCCGTATTGTTGTTCTGAATGTGGCAAACAGTTTTCACAAAGAGGCCAACTTCAGTACCACAAAAGAATTCACACAGCGGAGAAGCCGTATTGCTGTTCTGAATGTGGCAAACAGTTTTCACAAAGAAGCCAGCTTCAGTGTCACAAAAGAATTCACACAGGGGAGAAGCCATATTGCTGCACTGAATGTGGCAAAGAGTTTTCACTAAGGCACAGCCTTTTGACTCACAAAAGAATTCACACAGGCGAGAAGCCATATTGCTGTTCTGAATGTGGGAAACAGTTTACACAAAGAAACCAACTTCAGTGCCATAAAAGAATTCACACAGGGGAGAAGCCATATTGTTGTTCTGAATGTGGCAAACAGTTTTCATTAAGACACAACCTTTTGACTCACAAAAGAATTCACACAGGAGAGAAGCCATATTGTTGTCCTGAATGTGGCAAACAGTTTTCACGGAGAAGCTATCTTCAGAGCCACCGAAGAATTCACACAGGGGAGAAGTCAAATGGCTGTTTTGAAAGTGGTAAACAGTTTCCAGAAAGAAGCCAACTTCAGTGCAACAAAATAATTCACACTGGAGAGAAGCCGTATTCCTGTTCTGAATGTGGCAAACAATTTTCACGAAGAAGCAACCTTTCGATTCATAAAAGAGTTCACACAGGAGAAAAGCCATATTGCTGCCCTGAATGTGGGAAACGATTCTCTCACCGTAGTACTCTTCAGACACACATTAAAACTCACACAGGAGAGAAGCCGTTTTGCTGTTTTGAATGTGGCCGTACGTTTGCACGGAGAAGCAGTCTTCAGAATCACCAAAGAAATCACATAATGGAGAAGCCGTATTGCTGAATGTGGCAAACAGTTTTCACAATGAAACCAACTTTAGTGCCACAAAGGAATTCACACTGGCTGATATAAATGTGGCAAACACTTTTCAAAAACACGTACTTTTCAGATCCACCAAAGAATTCACACAGAACAAGGCATATTGCAGTTCTGAATGTGGCAAACCATTTTTATGTAGATACCATCTTGAGTGCCACAAGACAGAAATGTGTTTGGATTAGACAAACACACCAAAGTAGTATTCATTAATGGAAAACTGAAATCAGCCTTGTTGACGATTACCCAATAAGAGAACTTGACCAAGAGGAGACCTAATTAATATTTAGGAATTGGTGAGGGTGAAGAGATAAACCATAAAGAGCAGAGATTGAAGATAAGCAGTGAATACATAAAAAGGGTAAAATTATCCTCAAATGTTCCTTGATTGTGAGGAACAAGATACAAACAGTTAATAAGATAGTCAAACGCATCATCTCATACAGCTTTTGGATCATAGACTGGCCACAGAAAGACCTCAACAGTCTGGATGTAGAAACAAGTTGCTTCATGCCATCCAACTAATGTACAAAAACCAATGCATGCCAAGGCTTTATGTTCCTAGGGCTGAAGGAGCAGTAACTCTGACAGAAGTAGATTACACACGCGATCTTCAAACCTACGCCTGTCAGCATTCCCTCTCAGTTCACAGGATTGCCACATTTGCAAAATACTACATCCTGAGCTGGAAATCAATCCACAAAACTGAGGGTTTGCACCGAAAGAGGTGACACAATTTTGTGAAAAATCATAAAAAGATAATAAGAAGATAGACCCAGAAAGGAGAAAAAAACAACTGGAGTGGCCACAAATGCAGTAGGGAATACACAGACCTCCTACTATAAGTGAGTGTGGACCAAAACCTGACACATGAATGGCTCAGAAGAGGAGAAATGAGAGGCTACTTAGGATTGTGGATTACCTACAAGGTTGTTTGTAGCATGTTTTGAGAGAAATGGAAAAAGGAACCAATGTAGGTTTTTCAACAAACCGGTGGAAACAGTACTGAACCTTTACTATAGGATTTAAAATCCTCCTGTCTAAAAACCTATTCATGGAAAGACACAACAAAGTAGTCCAACTGCTTTATTGGAAACTGTACAAACAATGTGACTTCCCAGTTCCAGAAAGCATTATAGATCATGCATCACCTGGGGTATGCCAGTCCTATTATGTAGAAGATTCACAGCCAGTAAAACTGATACTGGAGAAACATTCAGCTAATGACTGGATAATCAAGGTATTAGTCCCAAATAAAATCACTGTGGCTTGAACTGAGAGTAGAGAGACATCGAAATATCACAAGATACGATCAGAAATGTGGACCTAAATGTGAAATAAAAAAAAATGAAAATCTCCCAGTGTTCTTTGGATTCACAGGGCTTGTTAAAAAGAGCATTTAAGCAGATGTAGACACCCTTCAAAGTAAAGTTGCACCCAATGAGCTCCAAAAGGAGGCACTGTTAGGAACAATGCAGGTTTTGTGGAGGGTCCTAGCAGTGAACCTAAAAGAGTAAAAAATAAAGAGTACATAGAGGATGCAGTGACTTACTAGTGAGGTCCATGATGATAATGGAGAGAAAAGTCATTTTATTGTGAATATGGGAAACAATTCTGTCACAATAGTAGTCTTCAGAGCCCCTTATAAGCATTCACACAGGAAAGGAGAAATGTAATCTGAGATGAGCCAGATGTGAAATAAAACCTCTGAGATTGTGCCAATGCTGGGATGAACAGGACTTATAAAAAAAAAAAAAAAAAATCATCCAGATCTCGAACTATTTCACGCTTTTTTTTTTTTTTTCGGTTGACTAGATTACTGTGATGCACTCCTCTCAGTCGATTACAACAAGTGAAGAATGCAGCTGCTAGAATCTTAACTCAGAAAAGAAAACCCGAGCACATCACCCCAGTTCTGATGTCACTACACTGGTTACCTGTGTCATATAGAATTGACTTTAAAGTACTGCTGATGGTTTACAAAGCCTTAAATGATCTTCTTCATCTTATATTTCAGAATGTCTTACACCTTACGCTCCAACTCGTAACCTTAGAACTTGAAATGAGTGTATGCTTAGAATTCCAAGAGCTAAACTTAAAAGAAGTGGTGTGGCGGGCGGCCTTCTGCTGTTTTGCACCTCAAATCTGGAATACGAGTTTACCGATAGAAATTTGCCAGGCTAATATGGTGGAGCACTTTAAAAAAAATGCTAAACACTTATTATTTTAACATGGCTTTTTCAGAGGTTCATTTTAGCTTAACCTTGATATTCTGTATATGCTTTAATTATCATTCATGGTGGCTCCGTACTAACCCCTACTTTCTTTGCTGTGCTTTTTTCCGTTTTTCTGTGGTGGTGATCTGCGCCCCCACCACCCAATCAAAGCACCGTGATCTCCCTACATTGATTGATTGATCAAAGGCCAGAGGTCCACATGACCACCATCGTCTAATACCCCCATGTGAAGCCTGAAAACCATGAGGACTGAGTGAGATCACTGATGTTAGGTAGAATGCCTAGTGTGGGCTGGGTGGTCTTGTGGCCTCAGAACCCTTGCAGATTTTGTTTTGTTTATCCAACCTGTTTTTTTTTGTTTTTTGTATTGTATTTTTTGTCTGTCCTCCTTTGCTTTATTGTCTAGCAGCATCAAAACAGTGTCTGTTATGTCAGTGTCACATTCCTGGGAGTTCAGGTGTCTCACCTCATTCCATCTGATAATTACTGATCTGCAAAGGTGTAATCATCATTTGGTGGTACATATCGGGCAAGTAATTAGCCCTCAGTAGCAACATATAAAGAGGCAGAACCAAATAGACAACTTGGAAGATTCTAGAACAATCTCCCCAAACACAAACCTGTGTTCTTAGCCATTATCCACCATATATTTGTAATCCTCTTCCTGCATATAATTTTGAGTTTGTCGATAAATTAATTACTGCAGACCACGTCTGATCTTTGACTCTACTATCAAGTGTTTTAATGGTGAAAAGATACAACCCTTTTGTCCCCCTGAGGGCACATGCCTCTGGTTCACAGTCTGAATATTCATCATTGGTGAGTATTCTTTTCATTTTTAGGCTTTGTAGCAGATGTTATGTTAAGCAGTCTATTCTCTGAAATGTTATTTTGAAGCACACAATAAGGAATGGCGTTCAGCCTCTAAGCTTGTATGTGAAATGTTATTCATGGAAAACACGCCAAGAAAGCGACTTGGCTCCTAAGGTTTCCTATAAAACATGTTAGTTGAATTGCTTTTAGCCGCAGAGGTTACAGATAACTTAATAAGGGTTTATAACTTAAAGCTTTACAAATGATAGTAAGCTGATGCTAACTCAGATATTGCAGTAACTTATTATCAATTTACAATGTACAGCAAACGTAATCTTTATACAGCAATAATAAAAATATTAATAAAGAGAGAGATAGAGATCTGCACTCATTTTTGTCATTGGTTAAGAGATGTGATAATTGTTCAGATAAACAAAATATAATAAGACATAAATGCATAATTAATAGACAATTAAAAAGGCTTACATGTGTGACTCAGCTGCGTATACAAATAATTTCACAGTCCAAGTATCTTCATTTAGTAAAATTCAATGTAAAAACAAAAAAATGATAACCCAAAAGAAAAGTTCCTGTCTGAGATTTTTCTGTTTAAAGCTTACATGTCTTGTTAAGTTTCTTTACGTTTCTCTGGTAAGTTCTCTATGTAGCAGACAATCATGTGTTTATATGTCACACGGTCAGAAGACAAGTGAGCCACTGTCACTCTGTTTGAAAGCAAATCCAACAGTCCGTGCATCAAACAGAAGTGACGATGCCCCTTATTGACTAAAATTCTGTTCTGACAGTACAGATGAATCTGAGCAATGAGGAAGTACTGGGTTGTCGTCAGATCCACAATCCTCTCCTGGTCTTGCTTTACTCTTTCAAAAGCAATTATCTACTACAATGGAGTTTATCTGAGTTCTGGTTTTGCCATCTGGTGACTTCCTGGTGTATCTGGCATTTTTTCTTTTTATTTACGCCATGTGTTTGTGACTGTAAAAGTAGGTGTCATTGTGAATTCTCAAAGTCTTTCCTCCATTTTGATTTCTCTTACCCACCTCATGTGGTCCTATTACTTTCCCTTCTCTACGTTTTCATACCTTTGCATTAAAATCCTCCATTTTCATTAGAAATCCTTGATGGTCTTTCATCCTTTTATAAACAAAGGGAGTAGGGAGTAAATCTCTCTTGAGTTATTAGCTGGGCCACTGGTCTTGCTTGTATTGTTGCATACATAGTTCCTTCAGATTGTTTTATATGAGATAAATGCTTTATGAGTTAGAACATTAGAACATTCTAGACGAGAACAGGCCATTCAGCCCAACAAAGCTCGCCAGTCCTATCCACTTGTTTCCTCCAAGAAAACATCAAGTCGAGTTTTGAAAGTCCCTAACATCTTACTGTCTACCACACTACTTGGTAGCTTATTCCAAGTGTCTATCGTTCTTTGTGTAAAGAAAAACTTCCTAATGTTTGTGTGAAATTTACCCTTAAAAAGTTTCCAACTGTGTCCCCTTGTTCTTGATGAACTCATTTTAAAGTCACTGTCTCAATCCACTGCACTAATTCCCTTCATAATTTTAAACACTTTAGTCAGGTCACCTCTTAATCTTCTTTTGCTTAAACTGTAAAGGCTCAGCTCTTTTAATCTTTCCTCATAATTCAACCCCTGTAGCCCTGAATCAGCCTAGTCGCTCTTCACTGGACCTTTTCTAGTGCTGATATTTTGTCCTTTTTGTAGCCTGGAGACCAAAACTGCACACAGTACTCAAGATGAGGCCTCACCAGTGCATTATAAAGGTTGAGCAGAACCTCCTGTGACTTGTACTCCACACATCAAGGCGCTATATAACCTGACATTCTGTTAGCCTTCTTAATGGCTTCTGAACACTGTCTGGAAGTCGATAGCTTAGAGTCCACTATGACTCCTAAATCCTTCAATTTTCTGACCACCCATTGTGTATGCAAACCTCAAATTTTTACTTTCTACGTGTAATTCTTTACATTTACTGACTGTAAACTTCACCTGCCACAAATTCGCCTAAGCCTTTCTGCTGTCCAAGTCCTCAAATCAGCCTAGTAGCTCTTCTCTGGACCTTTTCTTGTGCTGTTATGTCTTTATGGAGTCCCAAATTGCACTCCGTACTCCAGATGAGGCCTCACCAGTGTGTTATAAAGCTTGAGCAGAACCTCCTGTGACTTGTACTCCACACATCAAGGTGTTATATAAACTGATATTCTGTTAGCCTTCTTAATGGCTTCTGAACATTGTTGGGAAGTCGATAGCTTAGAGTCCACTATGACTCCTAAATCCTTCTCATAAGGGGTACTCTTGATTTTCCGACCGCCCATTGTGTATTCAAAAAGTTCTTCCATTTAGAATTAGAGCAACTCCTCTTCTTTTGTGTTCTCATCTCAAGTATGTCATTCTGTATTTTCTTGCTGCCCTGGTGCATTTGTGTAGAAATCTCCCTCATTATTCCCGAAGGTCTCTGAGACCCTCATTGGTTCTAGGCCAGAGTGGGGAGTGGATCCAGTACTCATTGCCCATTTTGGTAAAATTGTCACACATCAGGACAGGCTAACAATTCTGCAATCCTACAGAGTTTGGGGTCAAGCTGACTAGAGTAACTGACAAGGTGGTCTTCTCTGAAGTGCTACTTGTGCCACCCACCAGTCCAGATAAGGTTGAGGAGATCAGAAGGCTTAATGTGTGGCTCAGATCTTAATGTAGGATAAAAGAATATAAGGTTACGGGGATTAGGACTCCTTTTATACAATGGGGTTACATTTGAAGCCAGGCATGGGGGGTCATATGGGACCTTGCCAGGTATAGTCCGAAGGAGCAAGCTGGGAGCATCCTCCAGTTGACTCACCTACAGTGTGAGTTCTAAGTGTCAATTTTGAGTCGGGGCTGTGACTCATGTCTATCTTTATACGCTGACTATTGGTTTCTGAGTATTCGACCTTCGTAGAGAAGTTGGGTGGAGTGCTCCCACTAGGGACTCTAATGTGATTATTCAACATTCACGTGGGCAATGATGGTGAAACCTGGAAGGGTGAGGATGGGAGGAATGGCCTACTCAATCTGAACCTAAGGGGTGCCTTTGTGTTGGACTTCTGTGTTAGTGACTCACTGTCCATAACGAACACCATGCCTGAGGATAACAGCGTTCATAATTGCACTTGGCACCAGAGCATCCTAGCCAATGAAGTGACTGAAGGATTGCTGAAATATTTGTGTTTAAAACACATGTAATAGTTTAATGTGATATGTGTGTTAAGAAGATCCAAGACAGACACAAAAGGCACTATATAACAGATTACTTCTAAATACACAGTGGATACGTAAGTGAAGATTTTACTCCAGTAAGGTCCAAGTTGGGGATATCACAAAGGAAAGTGGCTGCTGGACTTCATTGTACTTAGCCCTGGTGCATTTTGGACACTCCATTTAGAAACCTGTATGCCATGACCACTTTGGAGTTGAGATGGGCTACATTTCTCACAAATTGAGGAAAAGTGTGTTTTATTGAGGAGTTCTGGGCTCCAGGCAGGTAAGTGTGTGAGATATGACTACTTACGGGTGGCACCAGACCTTTTACACCTGCTCTGGAGCTTTAAAGGCCCAGACTGAGCAGAACCGGGATGAGCTGGAAATCAGGGAGTGGACTTGATGGGAGCTCAATTGGTTGTGAAGGAGAGGGGGCTGTGGTCGTAGCTAACCAGAGCTGAGCACTAAATGGTTTGGGGTTCGGTCTCTAACCCATTGTATTTAGCCTTTATTTGTCAGTAAGACCTCCTTTAATTGCTACTTGTGGCCCCTTTTGATTTTATGTGGGTGTGCAGACTGCCCCACACTGTGGTCATTGGGTGGAATGGATGGCATAAGAGAAATTGAGCTCCTGTCTAGCTCTGAGTTTAATAGGCCGTAGTGTTGAGGGGCCAAACTGCCACAAAATGTTCAGGCCTTTTGCCCTTTAACCAATTCTAACTCGGCCTGACTTATTTTCTTGCACCTTCTGCCATCTCAGTGTTCCACCAGTGCAAACCAAAATGAAAACTAAAATATATTTCACCAGAAATAAAAGTGAAAAGATGTCCAAAGAGTAGAACAAAATAACAGCGAGGACGAAGCTCGTGTTGTCATTCTGACGTTCGCCCCACTTGTCTTTGTGTATAACATACACGCCACGGTGTGGAGTCGCCAAGTTAATTCATTAAACCCCGACTGCCATAGTGTTAGCTTAGACAATGGACATGTGCGTCCATCTGAGCCCATCACGTTCTGCTCTTACACTGAGAACAATCAATTCTCCCCAGACCCCCTGTCACCTCATCATCTGGACAAATGCAGCAGTGCAAATCAAATGTTAAGCTAGTGATGTGCCCGCCTGCTGCCCGTGAACTGCCTGAATTGAACCCGGTTTAGAATCGCAGGTCGCTCAGGTGATTAAAGACCAACCACAAGAGGCGGACAGCAATGCCTCACGTTCTCGAGTGGGGAGCTGTAAAGAAAAAATGGTGGCTTTCAGGGTAATTCTCAGTAGTGACAATAACTCGGGTTGTACCGCTGCCCCGGGAAAACTAAACCCCAGTTTGTGGCACAATCGGAAAACCGCTGGAGCAAAGCAGTTTGATATCGAAAATCTTTCAGGGCAACGTGACCAACGCTCGTCCTTTTATTTGACCCCTCACCACATGTCCTAGCTCAGCATTAAACTATAAGCAATATCACAAAAAAAGAGGGAAAAATATACGTGTGTGTGTATATTATATAGACGGAAAACAAACAAACTAGTAGATAACATAGCATCAAAACCACCTTTCCCAGCTTAGGGACGAGATGTTCTTGTTTAAGAGAAACCGGTTTTCCGAATAGGTTTACTATTCTTGGACGAAGTGAATGTCTCCCGGAATATGCCGGACGTCGAGCCAATAACAAAAAAGTTCAGTCCTACCAGTCCAAAAAATTGTCAGCGAAACCAAAAAAAAAAGACTCGTCTCCTGAGCAAACAAAATACTTTTTTCCAGCAGGTATGTTTCTTGGCGCTACCTCGTCCCTTCCCTTTGCACCACCACACAATCTCTCTCTCTCCTCTTTTCCGGTTTAAAGTCTTCAGCACCAACCATCCTGTCCGTGTTACGACCTCCCCCTTGAAGGTATATTTACAGCATGCACTTCTCTTGAAATGCACCCTAAAGAGCTGCAAAATGCCAATGGGACAATAGCACATGTGGCACCTGCCCGAAGGTGTACAAGTGGTGGCAAGGACAAGACGAAACCTTTTATTCTGCTGGAATCCTGGCACTGCCAGGCAGGTGGCGCAAGTGCATTGAGAAGGGTAGAGATTATATGGAGAAATGAATGACAGCATCAGTTTTGTGAAGGGTCATCCCATTTTCTAACTTTAGCTTAACTCCCCCTCGCATCTCCTGAATGACTTCTTTGATTCGTCCTCAGGTGACATAATGATTAGTCGATGCCCAAGCTTTCAGTTTACAATCGTGTTAGACAAGTCAGGACCACCAGCAGACTCCCCTCCCCATTTTTGTTGTCTGTTTCTTCTATTTATATCTGGCGACTCCCACCCAACCCCAACACATTAAACACGTGTAAACCACCACTCCTCTCAGACTTTCGTATCGGGTCGGGCACCACAGACTGAATGGACAAAGAATCCCTGAAATCAAAGCACCGTTTATACGAGGAATCTGCTTCTCTGTGAGCTCAAAGTGTCAAGTGATGGATTGAATATAAATGGAGTTATGAAGGTCAGGAGCAGTTACTGTGGTGGTGTCCTTCATGTAGAAATAGACTTGAAACAAAGGAAAGGCAGAGGGGTCTCCACCGGTGGATTAGGTTTGGCATAAGTGAGGAGGTAATGGAGATAAAGGCCTAACTTGAGTGCAGACCTTCATCTATCTATCCATGAAGACCCCAAACTCCTCTCACATCGCAAATTGTCACATTTGACTGACAAAAAACTAGAAGCAAATACCTTGAAAAGATGTTCAAGTGACATTTGTATTTGCTAAGCTCGTGCTTAACTTATTTCTGGAAAGGCCTGACCGGTGCCTGCAGAGTACCGACTGGCTGACTCGGACAGTTGAACACTCATACCCCACGACTTTGGGTTTTATAGCATCTGAGACACTCATCTCAATGCCCAGTGACAACTTGCAGCTTTGTGAAACACACCAGAGTGGGTGGGGCAGAGGGGTATTTCTACAGCCCGGCATCTCCACATTGGAATAACAAGTAAGTACAGTTGATTTAATAGACAATCATCGTTATTTGAGTCAGGTAACCCGCTTCCCCAAAACTGTAATCTTAACCATAGCGTACCTAGAAGGAGATCTGGGGGTCTGCAGCTCAACTCAACTGGCGACCATTGGAGTCAACTCCACCTACTGCACTCGGAGCTCAAGGGTGGAGGCTCAGAGAGACTGTGTATCCTTGGGACGAGAAGAGGAGGCGTGTCACGTGATGCACACTCTGTGGCGCCGTTCTCTCGTGTACTCGATGGCCGTGTCTTTACTTGAGTGTGCGCGCCGCCGTCAGGCCGACCTTTTCGTGTCTGCTTTCCTTTAATATCGACTGTATAATAAAACACTACTGTCGGTCTGTCTCTGAGTGTGTGCTCCCACTGAGCAATCTGATTGGTCGGCTTGGCTTTGGTGGCTCCGTGGTACGAGAGATAGACATGATGCTTTAAGGGTGCAAAAATTAATTTCCCCGATTGTGACTTTTTTTTTTTTTTTTTAAATAAATGCAAAGTTAAAGCATTTCAACGAAAATGACATTGGGCCGCTAATTATTAATAAGGGTGTTAGCTGAGTTACCTTCAAAGATGGGGAAGCATTTGCAAGAATACAAATGATATTCTCAAAGCGGGTAATGGGGGCTATAGTCGGAAAATGTTAATGTAACTTTTTTTTTTGTCTAAGTTTTTCAGTTATATTTCTTTTTGTCTAACTGCTCTAAGTAGGAGGAGTTCATTCAAGTATGCAGTCACTCAGACTTGAGGTATCAGGTCTCTCTCTGTGTAACTTAATGCAGGATGATCTAATGTCCCATATTTTATATTAGACTTATTTATATTAGACTAGCTGTCCCCTGTGGCTCCACCCACGTAGTAGTAAAACAGGACAGACATTAAAAATCAATAAAAAAAAATACATGATTTGCATTGAGAAGAATTTATACTGATAGGTTTCCTATCTGAGGGCCTCTTGATATACAATATTCTTGGTTTTATGATCGGTGCGAGGATATATTGGTTTCTCGGGGAACGAACCTGGGAGAAAGCAACCTAAAGCTAACCATGCAAGAAGCCTGGTTAGCTAAGATCAACCCCTGCTAACTTGAGTGTCTGTCCCTGGGTCTGTTTAATTGACATTGCAAAGCAAAGCTTCACTGGGAACTGTCATCTCTGGAATTGAAATGGCATGTCCGTCACGATTAGAGGAATGCGAGGGATTAAAATCCTATCCCCAGTGCCACATCCTGTGATGATTATCGCCTCTATGATGTTGTTCTGAAGCTGACAGACCAGGAGCCTCATGCATAAACCATGCGTAAAATTCACACTATAACATGGCGTAAGGACAAAAGCAGAAATGTGTGTATGCACAGAAAAATCCAGATGCATAAATCTGTGCGTACGCAAACTTCCACGTTCTTCTGCTACATAAATCCTGGTCAGCGGGAAAAGTAATGCACATGCACACGCCTGCTCTCCCGCCCCATCTCCTCTCAGAATTACGCCTCTTTGAATATGTAAATCAATATAAATCGCCCTTAAGCTCAGCCTTCTGTGAAAAGGCAATGAGAAAAGCACAGGGGAAAATATAAGAATTTCAGCGAATACCAAGTGGAGGCAAAGGAAAAAACGTACTATTTGTTGGTTTAAACAGTGGTATAAACAACAAAAGGAAGTTGATCGAGTGACAGAGTGTTGGAGAAACTCGAAACCTCACATTCACAAAGTCGCACAGTGTCCGAAATAAAAAAGAAGTTGTCAGATATCAAAGTCGCCGTGAAAAGGTGAGTCGTAGCCCACCGGCTGAGTGTCATATGAAAGCTTATTAAGGTACAGAGAAAAAAAAAAATAGGCACATAGTGGGGAAAAAAGCACGAAATGTCAACTTCAATCTCAAAATTTCCACTTTAATCACGTAGTTTATTTTGTCATTAAAGTAGAACATTATAAACTTCATCTTAAAATCGTTTAATTTACTAGTTTCTCAATCCCATCATAACTAAAGTAGCACGTTAAATGCTTTGTTTTGCATTTGATTTTCTATGTGTGTGAATCACTACGTGCTTCTTAAACGAGCTTTCTTTTTCTCTGACAGGACACAGAATCCATTACATTCGTGATATTACAGCTCTCTGAATAATTAAAATACTGAGATGTATACGTGATATCATTTTCATTATGATAAGAGTTAAAGCACGTTATTAAACATGGGAACACGGTGGCGCAGTGATTATTCCTGCCTCATGCAAAATGCTTGTTGCGCCGTGCACGACCTTTGATGAAATAATTTATTGTAGCAGTACTGTCTCTTTCAAACATACTAACCTCCAATTCCTGTCCTTCCTTTTCTTTCTCCAAATACCCAAACGCCACACAATCAGCTCTGTAATAGACATTAAGCCATCTGTAAGCTTAGAACGCCGATTCTTCAAAACTTTTAAGGAACACTGAAATATCTTTATAGTACGTGTTTAATTATTCTATCCATCTATCCTTCCAGTGTTGCATCAGCACAAGCAAGAATACAGCGCAAGGCAGGAACGATACGTGAACGGATTGTGGCACCGTGTCCTCTCATGTTTAATTATCAACAATATAGATTATTTAAATGATGTTAACATTTTATCTGTATAATGTAAACAACATATTTTGCTGCATTTCATCTTAAAAATTATATCGTCATCATATGTAAATGTGCGCTTTATAAAGTGGCTCAGGTTGTGCGATATAACTGTAGTGCAAGTTTACAGTGAGGTGATCTATAATAATAAAAGGCAAAGCCCTCACTGACTGACTGACTGACTGACTGACTCATCACTAATTCTCCAACTTCCCATATAGGTAGAAAGCTGAAATTTGGCAGGCTCATTCCTTACAGCTTACTTACAAAAGGTAAGCAGGTTTCATTTCTAAATTCTACACGTAACGGTCATAACGGTCAATAACGGTCGACAACGTCCGCCATGTTGAACTTTCTTATTTATGGCCCCATCTTCACGAAATTTGGTAGGCGGCTTCCCTGCGCTAACCGAAACCGATGTATGTACTTATTTCGATGGTATGACGCCACTGTCGGCCGCCATATTGAACTTTCCAACGTCACCAATTTTCAAACTTCCCGTGTAGGTAGAAGGCTGACCCCATCTTCACGAAATTTGGTAGGTGACTTCCCTGCGCTAACC
>JANRMT010062791.1:199286381-199339005 GCA_026402145.1 Polypterus bichir lapradei
GTCATGAAAATAAAGAAAACACATTGAATGAGGAGGTGTGTCCAAACTTTTGGCCTGTACTGTGTGTGTGTGTGTGTGTATATATATATATATATATAAATTCTCTGTCTTGCTTTTTTTTTATCTTATCTCCATTGTGTGATTTAAGTGTTGTGTGTATGTCAATTATGTAACTTACACTTGGAGTGTCATCAAAACTGGAGTTCAATTCCTTGTATGTGTGCATATTTGACCAATAAATGTTATTCAAGTAAGTGTTTGCCACATTTATTACAGACAAACTGCTTCTCCCTGTTTAAATTCTATTGTGAGTCAAAAGGTTGTTTCTTTGTAAAAACTCTTTGTCAGATTTACAGCAGTCATTTGGCTTCTCCCATTTGTGAGTTTTAATGCGGATACAGAAATGGCACTAATGCACGTTGTGAATGACATTCTGATATCCTCTGATGAAGTAAACTCCACCATAATTCTGTTGTTAGACTTAAGCACAGCATTTGACACCATTGACTATTCTATTTTACTGCACAGGCTAGAAAATGACGTTGGGCTCACAGGCCCAGCACTCACTTGGTTTAGTTCTTATTTATCAAATCAATTCCAACACGTACAGAAATGTGCTGACAGGACTCCATCATTACACAGAAGTGAGATATGGTGTCCCACAGGCCTCAGTACTGGGACCTTTAACACTTTACATGTTTCCACTGGGATCTAACATTAGAAAACATAATGTTAATTTTCACTTGTATGCAGATGACACCCAGTCATACCTTTCTTTAAGACCAAGAGAAGTTTCTCTGATGTTCTCTTTAATTAGTTGTATTAGTGAATTAAACACAAATAAAACAGATGTTAATTTTTGGAGGGAATGATGCTGATCACAACAATATTGCTATAGAATTGTTTTCCACATTCAGGGCAGCAAAACGGCTTCTCCTGTGTGAATTCTTTTGTGATCCTGTGTATTACTTGTGTTTCCGAATGGACAAGTAGTAACTTTCTCTGACTAATAAGGAGAAAAGTGAAATCTAAGTTATTGGCAAACATGGACATTGTGAGGGCATTAGAAATAAACTTGGTGCCTTAGGCTTAAAAGTGAAGTTGGAGGTAAAGAATTTAGAAGTAATCACTGACTCTGACCTAAATGTTAAATCACATATTAATCAGATTACCAGGACTGCTTTTTCCATTTGAGGAATACAGCTAACGTTACCCCTCTTATAACTTTATAAGGCATTGAAAAATTAGTTCACACTTTTGTTTTCAGTCAAATAGATTACCATAATGAATTTTTTACAGGACTACCTAAGAAAGCCATCAATCAGTTACAGCAGCAAGAATCTTAACTAGAAAAATAAAATCTGAGCACATTTCATCAGTTTTAGCGTCGTTACATTGGCTACTCGTGTCATTTAGAATTGACTTTAAAATACGACAACAGATAGTCCCCTACTTATGAACTTTTGAGATGTGAACTTTCATATATATGAACAAAGTGGTCCTCAAGTCCAGAATTAGCACTTAAGGATAATTCACATGTCTGCCAAATGGTGGCAGCAGGGTTGGGAAGATCTTTATCATAACAAAAATAACTATTTCATGAACAATACTTGTAGTTTGCTCAAAGCACATTAAAAACTACCAAAGAACATTGTTTATACAGTATACCCAAATCAAGAGCTGTCTGAAACTAAAACAATTATCAACAGACGCCAATACGTGTTGGATTTATGAACAAAATGGACTTCCAAACAGACTGCTGGAATGGAACCTGTTTGTAAGTAGGAGATCGATTGCAACGATTTAAATAATCTCACCCAGTCCGACATTTTGGAATGTCTGTCCCCTTAGACTCCCAGTCATAAAATTAGATCTTCAAATGAAGGTCTGCTTACAATTTCAAGAGCCAATCTAAAAACAATTGGTGAGGTGGCCTTTCACACCTAAAATTTAAAATAATTTAGCAACACAAATTCACCAGACTAATTCGGCAGAACACTAAAAATAATGATAAAAACCCTTTTTCATAGCTACATTTTAGTTGTATCCCTATTAGTCTTTATGGAAACTGAATTATCATTTTCCTTTGGGATATGCAGTTCCATACTAATCTGTACTGTTCTCTGCTGTCTTCTCCATTTCTTCTGTGGTGACGATGTGCTCCACCACCTCCTGATCAACATACCACACTGCCTTGTGTTTATGGATTGAAAGGCGAGTGTCCCAAGTGTCGACATGGCCATCATCAAAATCTTCAAGTGAAGCATGTAAACCATGAGGACTGAATCAGGTAGGATGCTACGTAGAATGTCTAGAGGCGGCCAGTCGGTATTTTTGTCTTGGATCCCCTGCAGATTTTTTTTCTCTTCGGCCTAACTGGAGCTTTTTTTTCTGTCCTCTTGGCCATTCAACATTACCTTTTTCTTTATTACATGCTGTATATTATTGCCGTATCTTGTTTGTTTTATATTAACTTCCTTCTTATTTTATCTTGTAAAGCACTTTGAGTTACATTGTTTGTATGAAGATGTGCTATGTAAATAAATGTTGCTGTTGGATCCAAAAGGTTTTTTTTTCCCATGAAAACTGTTTGCCACATCCAGAACACCCATATGGCTTCTCCGCTGCGTGAATTTTAATGTGCATCAGATTTGTTTACCACATTCAGAACAGCAATTCAGCTTCTCCCAGGTTAAGTTTATCCAAATTTTCTTTGTGTGCTTACATCAAAACAGGAGTGAACTTCACTCTTTAGTCAGGACAGTCTCACTGTACTGCTTAACTTCTCATTCTCTTGTTTGCCACAAGGACTCCATGTACAATCTGCATGGTTCCTAATAAGGCTTCTTTTTGTAGGTAATAAGAAGTTACTGTAATTTGTCAAGATGGGCCTGAACGTTTTTCTTTATCAGTCCTGTTCATCCTAGAACAACAGGCACTTCTTCCATTTTATTTTTTTGTCCCACATTTCATTTGTCATATCTCAGATGGCATTTCTTGATATTTTTTACTTTTTTGCCTCTCCATTATTAGGACTGAGTAGCTACTAGGAACTAATACTTCTGTTATCCAGGATTTCTTACATCTGGTTTTCTGGCCTCTATTTTTCAGTCAGTCAGTCAGTATTGTTGTGCCCCAAGTGACCTCCGCCTCCTTATTTTCCATTGTGCTGTCAGTTGTGCTCCCAGTGTCTTTCTGGTGCTGGTAATCTTGCAGAGTTTCCAGTGAATGAGCCACTTTGTGGTGTTGTGCAGTGTATAATCCTTCAGCAATCAGTACCTCGCAACCCAGAAACAAGATGTGTGACTGTTTCTAGTTCTTTCTGGCAAAAGCGAAAATTATGGGTTATTTAAAAAAAAAAAATTCCCCCATTTATGATCCAAACCACTGTTTTGTGCACCTATGATGAGGAGTACATCTTTTGGTCTTAGTTCGCCCCTCATAAGCCATGCATGACTAAGTTCTGTATCCACCTGAGGCTGTTGGAGGTGGGCAGTGTATTCACCACTTTACTTGGAGTTTCCCCAATTAGATATTTTTTGTTTTCATCAAACTTTTTGAATTCTTTCTTCTGCTGCTTAGCATGTTGTACTGAGCTCATCTGTGGACAAGGTGGAGGAGTTTTTGTCATTTTTTTCCCTCGTGTGAATTCTTTGATGTTTCTTAAGACAGCTTCTCTGTGAAAACTTTTTGCCACATTCAAAACAGCAATATGGCTTCTCTCCTGTGTGAATTCTTCGGTGCCTTTGTAGTTGGAAACTTCGTGAAAACTTTTTGCCACATTCAGAACAGTCATATGGCTTCTCGCCTGTGTGAATTCTTTGGTGGCTCTGAAGATAGCTTCTCTGTGAAAACGTTTTGCCACATTCTGAACAGTCATATGGCTTCCCTGTGTGAATTCTTTGGTGGCTATTAAGAAGGCTTTTCTGTGAAAATGTTTGGCCACATTCAGAGCAGCAATACGGCTTCTCTACTGAGTGAGTTTTAATGTGCTTCTGAAGAAAACTACTACAAACAAATTGTTTCCCACATTCAGAACAGCAATATGGCTTCTGTCCTGTGTGAATTATTTGATGGCGCTGATAATTGCTTCTCTCTGAAAACTGTTTACCACATTCAGAACAGTCATATGGCTTCTCTCCCGAGTGAATTCTCTGGTGGCTCTTAAGATGGCTTCTCTGTGAAAACCTTTTGCCACATTCAGAGCAGCAATATGGCTTCTCTCCTGAGTGAGTTTTAATGTGTTTCTGAAGAAAACTACTGTAAAAGAATTGTTTACCACATACAGAACAGCAATATCGCTTCTCTCCTGTGTGAATTTTAACGTGTGTCTGAAGATAACCAAGGCAAGAGAATTGTTTACCACATTCAGGGCAGCAATATGGCTTCTCTCCTGTGTGAAGTCTTTGGTGCCTTTGAAGTTGGAATCTCTGTGAAAACTTCTTGCCACATTCAGAACAGTCATATGGCTTCTCACCCGTGTGAATTTTTCGGTGCCTTTGAAGGTGGAATCTTCGTGAAAATTTTTTCCCACATTCAGAGCAGCAATACGGCTTCTCTCCCGAGTGAGTTTTAATGTGTATCTGAAATTTACTTCTGTAAGAGAATTGTTTTCCACATTCAGAGCAGGAATATGGCTTCTCTCCTGTGTGAATTTTTTGGTGGCACCAAAGATGGCTTCTGTCTGAAAACTGCTTGCCACATTCAGAAGAGCAGTGAAGTTTGATTCCTGTATAAAGTTTAAAAGAAAAAAAAAAAGTTTAGTTTTAAACACACCACTTCATACTGACATTATCTTACAACACTAAATAAATATTGCTTTAATTTATGAACAAACTTTGATAAGCATAAGCAAACGTGAGACTTAAGTAGCAAGTGAGTAGAGACTCAACTTGTTCATTTTTCATTTCTATTTCAACTACTCACCACATGAGCACAATTACAGGATCCAAGAAGTTAAAATAATAAAATAAATAGATCACATGTGACAGGCACAATCAACAAGACTATTGTTGATTTCTTTAACTACATTACAGAATAGCATCATCATTTTGTCATCATATTCTTATTATATAATATACTAGCAGAATACCCGCGCTTTGCAGCGGAGTAGTGTGTTAAAGAAGTTATGAAAAAGAAAAGGAAACATTTTGAAAATAACATAACATGATTGTCAATGTAATTGTTTTGTCACTTTTAGGAGTGTTGCTGTCATATATATATATATATATATATATATATATATATACACATATATACATAACACACACCTAAAGGATTATTAGGAACACCATACTAATACGGTGTTTGACCCCCTTTCGCCTTCAGAACTGCCTTAATTCTACGTGGCATTGATTCAACAAGGTGCTGAAAGCATTCTTTAGAAATGTTGGCCCATATTGATAGGATAGCATCTTGCAGTTGATGGAGATTTGTGGGATGCACATCCAGGGCACGAAGCTCCCGTTCCACCACATCCCAAAGATGCTCTATTGGGTTGAGATCTGGTGACTGTGGGGGCCATTTTAGTACAGTGAACTCATTGTCATGTTCAAGAAACCAATTTGAAATGATTCGAGCTTTGTGACATGGTGCATTATCCTGCTGGAAGTAGCCATCAGAGGATGGGTACATGGTGGTTATGAAGGGATGGACATGGTCAGAAACAATGCTCAGGTAGCCCTAGGCATTTAAACGATGCCCAATTGGCACTAAGGGGCCTAAAGTGTGCCAAGAAAACATCCCCCACACCATTACACCACCACCACCATCCTGCACAGTGGTAACAAGGCATGATGGATCCATGTTCTCATTCTGTTTACTCTACCATTTGAATGTCTCAACAGAAATCAAGACTCATCAGACCAGGCAACATTTTTCCAGTCTTCAACTGTCCAATTTTGGTGAGCTCGTGCAAATTGTAGCCTCTTTTTCCTATTCGTAGTGGAGATGAGTGGTACCTGGTGGGGTCTTCTGCTGTTGTAGCCCATCCGCCTCAAGGTTGTGCGTGTTGTGGCTTCACAAATGCTTTGCTGCATACCTCGGTTGTAATGAGTGCTTATTTCTGTCAGCTTGAATCAGTCGGCCCATTCTCCTCTGACCTCTAGCATCAACAAGGCATTTTCGCCCACAGGACTGCCGCATACTGGATGTTTTTCCCTTTTCACACCATTCTTTGTAAACCCTAGAAATGGTTGTGCGTGAAAATCCCAGTAACTGAGCAGATTGTGAAATACTCAGACCGGCCCGTCTGGCACCAACAACCATGCCACGCTCAAAATTGCTTAAATCACCTTTCTTTCCCATTCTGACATTCAGTTTGGAGTTCAGGAGATTGTCTTGACCAGGACCACACCCCTAAATGCATTGAAGCAACTGCCATGTGATTGGTTGATTAGATAATTGCATTAATGAGAAATTGAACAGGTGTTCCTAATAATCCTTTAGGTGAGTGTACAATAGATAGATAAAGGCATGGCCAAAATTATCGGCACCCCTGAAATTTTCCCAGAAAATGCACCATTTCTCCTAGAAAATTGTTGCAATTCCAAATGTTTTGGTATCCACACGTTTATTTCCTTTATGTGCATTGGAACACCACAAAAAACAGAGAAAAAAGCCAAATCTGACATCATGTCACACAGAACTCCAAAAATGGGCCAGACAAAATTATTGGCACCTTTTCCAAATTGTTGGTAAATCGTTTTATTTCAAGCACGTGATGCTCGTTTGAACTCACCTGTGCTGGAGCCAGTTAAAATGGAGACAAGTTGACTCAACCTTTGTGTTGTGTGTCTGAGTGGGCCACACTAAGCATGGAGAACAGAAAGAACAGCAGAGAATTGTCTGAGGACTTGAGAACAAAAATTGTGTAAAAATATCAACAATCTCAAGGCCACAAGTCCATCTCCAGAGATCTTCATGTTCCTTTGTCCACTGTGAGCAACATAATCTAGAAGTTCACAACACATTGGCACTGTAGCTCATCTCCCTGGACGTGGATGGAAGAGAAAAATTGATAAAAGACTGTAACGAAGGATAGTCTGAATGGTGGATAAACAGTCCCAATCATCTTCAAAACATATTCAAGCTGTTCAGGCAGACTCTGGGTGCAACAGTGTCCGCTCGAACTGTCTGTCGACATCTGAACGAAATGAAACGCTATGGCAGGAGAGCCAGGAGGACCCCACTGCTGACACAAAAACATAGAAAAGCCAGACTGGAGTTTGCCAAAATCTACTTGAGGAAGCCAAAATCCTTCTGGGCAAACATCTTGTTGACAGATGAGACCAAGGGAGAGCTTTCTGGTAAAGCTCATCCTTCTACTGTTTACAGAAAACAGAATGAGGCCTACGAAGAAAAGAACAACACAGTACCTACAGTCAAAGATGGTGGAGGTTCTAAGATGTTTTGAGGATTTGTTGCTGCCTCTGGCACTGAATGCCTTGACTGTGTGCAAGGCATCATGAAATCTGAAGACTACCAAAAGATATTGGGGCGCAATGTAGGGCCCAGTGTCAGAAAGCTGGGTCTGCGTCAGAGGTCATGGGTGTTCCAGCAGGACAATGACCCCAAACATACCTCTAAAAGCACCCAGAAATGGTTGAAGACAAAGCGCTGGAGAGCTCTGAAGTGGCCAGCAATGAGTCCGGATCTAAATCTGACTGAACACTTATGGAGAGATCTCAAAATTGCTGTTGGGAGAAGGCGCCCTTCAAATCTGAGAGACCTTGAGCAGTTTGCAAAAGAAGAGTGGTCGGAAATTCCAGTTGAGAGGAGTAACCAGCTTGTTGATGGTTATAGGAAGCGCTAGATTTCAGTTATTTTTTCCAAAGGGTGTGCAACCAAATATTAAGTTGAGGATGCCAATAATTTTGTCCAGCCCAGTTTTGGAGTTGGGTGTGAAATGTCAGATTTGTTTTTTTTTTCCCTCTGTTTTTTGTGTTGTTCCAATGCACATAAAGGAAATAAACGTGTTTACCAAAACATTTTTAATTGCAACAATTTTCTGGGAGAAATGGTGCAATTTCTGGGAAAATTCCAGGAATGCCAGCCATGACTGTATAATGTAAACAGTAGTTCCAGAATCCCACCCCTAAACCGTATATGCAAAAAACTAAACTGAGGTCTCTCAAATAAAAAACACAGGAAAAAAATCAACAGGGTCTGCTTATGAGTGGGCAAACACGGAGAGAGCTCAGTCAACAATCCCATCCTGACCCCAACATTCACAATACAAGAGTCAATGTGGTGATAAAATGAAAAAACACATCTGAAGATAAATATGACAGGCAAGCAAATATTAATCCATTGTGGGTCGAGAGTATGTGGAGCATGAAAGGCTCGTATCCTGACCCCTTAAAGCCGCAATGACTTTCTAATCACGTGTATGTACACACACGAAATACACACATGAAAAAAAAGAAAAAAAAAAAAGTAAGTAGCAGCCATTATGAATCAATATTCAGGAAAATGTCTAAACAGTATTGGAATATCATACATAAAACAGTCAAAGTGGCCAAACACCAGTGACATGAAGGAGTCAAAGGCATTGAGCGCCTGTTGAGTGTCAGTGAAATGTCGCTGCACCCCTGGGAAGGAAGTCTGAAGCTTGGCCAGACAAATCAGGAAAGCAGAAAGATCCATTAGTGGAGCCTTTTGATCACCAGAGACGAGGTCTTGTGGGGTTGGTGTGGTGATGACTGAATAATTAGGAGTAAAAGTAGACCTTCCATCCTTCAAAAGTTACATTTGAATTTTTGTGTGCAACTTTCAGAATAGTAACTCAGTCAGAACTGGACGTAGACATGTCACTAGCCTGGTATGTATTCTATGTGCCCGGCCTGAAATTAGAAATGGTTGAAAACCAAAAAAGCCATTATTTCTTCATAAAGCCAAACATTTTCACACTCTTATTGTATGGAACTCCAGTAAGTCTGATGTTGCCTCTCCTTGTTCCATCTTATTGTCTGTAAAGTTTCTTATGGGGAGATTGGGTCTCAGCATAAAAGGAATGTATTCTCTGTGTGTCATGCTGCTCCACTTGAGTACAGACCTGAATAAAAACTTTTCGTTTCTAATTTCTACAATATCACTATGAAGGTCAGATAACCTCCTCTCTTCTGATCCATTCAAGGTTACACTTAGAACTCCATTTTGCTCCGATATAAAGGCCATCAGATGATTAACAGTGGAGACGGCTCCAGAGTAATCAGCCGCCATGACAGCCACGATCAAACTCCTCTGGGCTCTGGGTATTCCTCTGGGTACTTCTTCATTGGCCTTGACTGTAAAGAACCAGGGTGTGTCTTCTGATCTGAACAATTTAATGTGTCACACCAAAAAGCACAAAAGGTATGTTGATGACCTGATGAGATATTTTTGAGGTTAAATTGTAAATACAGTAATTGCAGGATAGCGTCATGGAGTACTCTTACAACACAGCCATTATTCATTTGAGCATCACGTGGACTCCTAAATGCAAAATGTATACAAAAATAGCTCATTTTAAACACTAAAGCAATACAGAAGAATGAACAAAGTGAAGTATTACCCCACTGACCCACAAGAGCACCAGTAGGAAAAAAATTATAAGATGAGGAAACCCGAGATCAGAGCCATGACTCGTATAAGTGTCTGCTCTGGATGAGGAGTGGCAGGTGAAACCAGGACTGGTCAGCTTTATCACACACCGGTCTCACTTATACAGCCCTTTATAATATTCATGGATGAGTACTATGCTAACTAAAATTAAATGTGTTGCGTTTTACGGTACATTAAATTTAATGAGTTCATGTATGCAAATGAGATATTTAATTATTCATTCTGTGGGTTTTTATTAATCAATTGCAGGCGTCTGTCACCTTTTTGATTAACTTCATTCACATCAGGAGATGTTCCTGCTAAAGTTACATGAAAGGCTTCATTCTTCAACTTGACAGTTTCCCTTACTACTGCTATCCTCAAAAGACGGCTGGGCTATCATCATGACAAACACCAACAGGCTCCTGTCCAGAGCTCCTTACAGTGGTCTTTACTCCGGAGTTCTTGAATGCGGCCAATTCAGACTCTATACCGCGTAGATAATAATGTGTATACTGTGAATAGTATAACGGCAAAGATACTAACTGAGAAGAAAATAATTAGGGGATAACAAAACTATGAGCCAAAGGGAGAACTAAAAGTCAAACTGATCTTTTTTCTAATCCAGGAGTGCAAAAAAAAAAAAAAAAAAATATATAACGGAGCAAATAATTCTTAAAGAAATCAGAAACAAAACAATCTGTTTGAAAAAGCACAAACACAGGACGACTTCTGCAATTTCAAATACTCCAGAAACGCCCAAGCCAACCTTAACACAATCGCCCAATATGATGTCATAATGATCACATGATCAAAGGAATACTAGGTAAGAGTACTATGGACACTACTTCATAATAAAATGGAGGCACCCAAAAGAAAACAAAGCAAAACCATTTATTTTTTTATTATCTTAGATATAATTTTCTATAGTGGCTTGTTTGGGTTTGGTCATTGTATAAATGTTCCCTTTCTGTAAAGGATCACCCGAGAGTAGTTCAGTGGAGCAGTCATACTTGAAATGCATGTGCAGGTTTTGCAGTAAATCTTTACTAAACACAACTTGATACTCATGACAATCAATAAATAACAATAACATTCTAACACACCAAGACTTCTCAAGTGCGTATGTAAAAAATTCCTATGAAAATCTAAACTCCACCTTTCAATGTCTTTCTCTTTCCATCAACTTGAACTCGTAACACACAAACAGCTGGACTGTCAATGCTCAGCACGTCGTTTAAATCGTTACAGTCCACTCAAGTCAGGTGTTCAACCAATGAGAGGAGACTGGAGGTGTGGCTTAGAGGCACTCAGACAAATAAAAGGGAAGCAATGTGGGTGCTGGCAAAGCAAAGCTCTCTCTTCTTCATAAAGATCTGCTTGTGAACATGCAGAACAAGAACATAAGAAAAGTAACAGACAAGAGGAGACCATTCATCAGACCATCAGGTCTGTTGGTTTAGCTAAGAGCTAAGCTGTCCTAAAATCACATCAAGATAACTCTTATAGATTGTCAAGAGGAGATACTAAGAAAGGGAGATAAGAATAAAGCTGGGATATTATAACAAAGGGTGATAAAAACAAAGCTGACAAAGCAAATGCAGGCATTTAAAAGAACATCTCTGCTTATTTAGTGCTTTCAGTATTTTTCAAATATTACTTGCCTTTTTATTCTGATTGTGCAATTTCAAGTTTTGTTTATATTGTGTTGTTTATTAATTACCCAAATATCTTTGTATTTTGGTGGTGAGGCCCTAAGAGGTGAGGTCACACCAATATCACTCCTCAAAGACCACCCCCAGCGTTTATATTTCATATCAGGGAGGCGGTCCTTCAGTTGTTTACTGACATTTGATGAGTGCTTTATTTTAACTATTTAATTCAACAATCAATTTTGGGCCTGTGCATGCTGAAGCCTCCTGTTGAGTTTGGAGTCAGACTGCCTGGGTTGAGACCTATCTATAGATAGACTAGTGAAGGTCTTAATTCCTCATTTATAAAGCGTGCATACACATAAAACTGGACTTGAAACGTGTGTATGCAACCTCCCAAACAAACGTCAAGATTTACAAAAGAAACTTGACAGGGGAACAAACGTATTTACAGTAACTCTGATCCATGCATACACAACATTTCAGAGAAACTGGGAAATGACGACACCCTTAATTAAGGAGGAAAATGCAACCAAACCAGCTAAATGATGACTCTCAAGAATAATTTATTTCACCAAGGAGTGTGTTGATGTGACAAACATGACACCTCAAAAATTAGACTGTATTATAGTTCCCTTTAAGGGAGCCAATGATACGTATTTGAACTTAAGAAATTCTACTTTGTCAACACTTTATATTTGCTAGTTGATGTCTCTTCTCAGGGAACTGGCCGACACCTCAACAGTATCTCAGCCAAGCTTCACTCCATCCATTAACTGACTGCTGATGCACTACATCTTGTTTTTGTACAGTGTGGGTGTACACACATAACACATAACATGTTTCTGCCAACACAAAAAGTCAATCTGCAGCAGCGTCCAGCTCTCCTAACACAACTGGAACACTTTACTGCACTCATATTACAAAAAGGGCACCTAGCAAGGTTGAAGTTGCTTTTGTTAACCGTAAGCAGTGACATTCCATTAATACATACAGTATATCATCCAAGATGTGGCTGACAAATGTCACGTCTCCATGGCCTCACTCAAACCACGATTCACTTATTTTGAGACAAAGTAGCTTTGACAGACGTGATGTTGCTTTACATGGTAAATTATGTGTTGGTGAAGTAACCTGCTGACCCCTCAGTGTTTCATGTGGCTTGAACTATTCATTATAACAGCAATCATGTCATTACATGTGCCATGTGATGGTGGCTACTCGCTCAAACTGTTTTGCCTCACACCTTTCCTGAACCCCAGAGCACAGAGGAGAGGAACTGTAACTACATGTGTGATCTTTCACTCTCAGATGAAGAGCAAAGCCAGATATTCTTGAATGCAGGTGATGAGATCTCAACACATCAGCTAATGAAATTCTGCAGCATCCTGACTGCATATGTAGGAGATGGATTAGCAGGCTCCATATGTGAATGTTTTCAGGGTGGCAATTAAAGGAGTGTTCACATATACATATTTAAAAAGTGATTATGATTTACAAAAAGTAAATTTTGTAGTAATGTGCATACATCTGATTTATAAATCTGATTTTTCTCTGAGTGTACACATTTTCCTGCTTTTTTTTTTATGTGTGTGCATATTTTCATGCTCAATTCCACGCAAAGTTTTATAAATGTCACCCCTGGTCTGGTGTGTTGGTCTTTTGAATGCCTGAATCCCCATGTCACCATGTGGGTGTCCCCATTTCACAGTGGTTTGGAGGTAAAAGATCACCGCACGTATAGGTGGAAGGCTGACATTTGGCAGGATCATTACTTACAGCTTACTTACAAAAGTTAGGCAGGTTTCATTTTGAAATTCTATGCGCAATGGTCATAACTGGAACGTGCTTTCGTCCATATACTGTATACGGCCACAGCCCGCAGCTCGGTCGCTGTGTGAGGCGGAGTTGCGTCTCGCATCATCACGCCTCCCACGTAACTGAGTGCCTGCCCATATAAGGTAAATATTCGCGGGTGAAGGACTGTGCTTAGCATATTCATAAGTGCAGCCTACTGCGGAAACCCTCCCTCAGTGAAAGTGCGAGAGAAATTTTTAAGTGCCGGGTCTGAGCTCAAATTAAATAAAGCAGTGGACATTGCAAGATTGCACAAGATATTC
The DNA here is from genome assembly GCA_026402145.1 of Polypterus bichir lapradei. Taxonomy (NCBI): domain Eukaryota; kingdom Metazoa; phylum Chordata; class Cladistia; order Polypteriformes; family Polypteridae; genus Polypterus; species Polypterus bichir. Next base: position 199,299,736 of record JANRMT010062791.1, read on the forward strand.
GCGAGATACAAGTTTAATGAGAAGACATGGTATAAAGCCTCGATGCTGAAGACCTGGTGAAGTCATGGAGAACATGGAAGTACGAGTTCACATTATACACAGAACTTGCAATGCCAGAGGCAGAGGAAAACACTAAGGTCAGATTATTCTGTTATCTTATTGGAGAGAGCGGCAGAGAATTGTGTCAGGCACTGACCGGTGATGTAACACCTGATGAGTTAACCACGAGCTTGAGTGGTGGGCCGTCAGGGCCTGCAAGGCCTTCTCTGCTGGCCTAGAAAAATATCTGGATCACAAACTGATGTTAATTATATTTTGTCCATGAATACTTATTAAATAATTCCAAATAGTCTGTCCGCTTCCTTTCATAGCTTTTCTGATGGTTGTGCGCCTTCCAGACATGTATTTTCGTATTAAAGCATTTAACCAATCACATTTCAGCCATCATTTGTTGCCAGGCAGAGAAGCCTTCACAATTCGCTCTGCAAGCCCTCTAACACAGAATAAATGTCGATTAACCTGTTGCTTCAACCAATCAGATTTTGAGGTGGTGTCAGTAGAGCCCTATAGCAGGCGTACGGCAACATCACCGTATTCAGACTCATTGATTGGATAGAAGCCGATATGAGGAACTCTATGAGGCCACTGAACGCCGCAAGCGCTCCGAGCGTCCTCGCGCGCACTACGGCCAACTCCATTACAGGATTCTGGACAATATTATTTGCCAGACACAGACCAGATTTCAAGACTACGAAAAACTGATGTTTGTCACGCTCCTTGACCCCCAGAAGTTTAAGGAATACAAGATAAATTTCCCGCATGCAGCCTTCTCCAGTTAACCACAGAGCCATGGAACAGTTTTTGATCTGTCTCGGCTAAAAACATAACTGACTGTAATGTATGCCATGGATGATTTTGCAGGAAAATCTCCCACTGATCTCCTTGACTTCCTTCATCAGAAAAATCTGAATGAGAGCATGGGGCAGCTGTTCACATTGGTATATTTGGCGGTGACCATTCCCGTGTACACTGCTTCTGTCGAGCGGACATTTTCAGCCCTAAAGCGAATTAAAACTTATGGCAGAAATACGACAGGGCAGGTTCGACTTTCAGCATTAGCTTCGATGGCGATAGAAAGTGACTGTTTGATGGAACTGAAGCGCACGGATAATCTGTACGACAGAGTAATTGAACTGTTTTTTAAGAAACAAGAGGAGGATGGATTTTGTTTACAAATAATCCGAATTTTGGGTGAGTAAAATGTTGCAATTTTAATAAATACTACTGCAAGTTTATAAGTTATTATTGATGTTTTTTATGTGTGTCGCGGCTGTAGCTGCAGTAGAAAGGAACTTGTTCACCCCTGGTTTGTCTATTCAATAAAGGCATTTATTGTGGCTACACGAGTTAATCTGTCTGCGATGCAGCGGCTCTTTATACTGTATTTCTGCATATTAAGATGGTTTTTATAACCATAAATTAGTTTATGAGGGGCGGGTTGATTCAGGCGGAGGACTACTGAAGGCCTAGGTGTGAAATGCACGCTCCGCCACTGGGATACGTAAATTTGATGAGCATTACAACCCGAAAATAAACGAAACTGTAGAGACGTTCAGATTATACTTCTCCCAGTGTGTCTCTCTAAATCCTCTGTGCGGGAACATTATCATAAGGCTTAATCTTATTGTTACACCTTCTACGTGCACCGAACCGTCATTATTACGAAGTCTTCCTTGCTTTACCGCTGGCTGCTTCTTTCCATTCACTTTCCTAGCTCTTTATTTAAACAGTTTTCCTTCTCACTTTTCCACTCCTTCGCTGTCTTCTCCCTTTTCGTTCAAAATACGCGCCTGCTTGCCTTTTTACAGTCAGCTCCCCTTACGTCACACCATGGTACGTTTAGCACAAGTTACTACCAGGAATGCCTGTTAAACATCTTACATTCGCGAGTAGCGATTTGCGTAGTGAACACTTCGATGAATGAAACCTGTTATCTTTACAACGGTTGACAAACACGGAATGTAACTTCATAACAACATGTCCTCCAAATACAAACCTGATTGAAAAAAATAATGATAATCAAATCCTTGATGACAGCAACACTCATAACAGTGACAAAACAATTACATTGACAATCATGTTACGTTATTTTTAAAATGTTTCCTTTTCTTTTTCATAACTTCTTTAACACACTACTTCTCCGCTGCGAAGCGCAGGTATTTTGCTAGTTGTTAATAATTAAACATATGAGGACACAGTGGAGCAGCGCTAGCGACGAGCTGCCGCCCCATTCAGGGATTGTTCCTGCCTCGCGCCGTATGCTTTCTGGGATTGGCTCAACACTGAATGGATAGATGGAGAGAATAATTACACATGTACTACAAAGATATTTCAATGTTTCATAAAAGTTTTGAAGAATTGACATTCTAAGCTTACGTATGGCTTGGCATCAATTACAGAGCTGATTGTGTGGCGATTGGTTACTTGGAGAAAGAAAAGGAAGGACAGGAATTGGGGGTTAGTACATTTGAGATAGACTGTACTGCTGCAATAAATTATTTCATCGAAGGTTGCGCACAGTGCAGCAAACATCTTGCGGGAGGCAGGAACGATCTCTAGACAGGGCGCCAGCTCATCACTATCACTACGCCACCGTGTTCCCATGTTTAACACATGCTATAACTCCTATCATCATGAAAATTACATCAAGTATACCTCTTAATATTTAAATTGTTCAGAAAGCTGTAATATCATGAATGTAATGCATTCTGTGTCCTGTCGGTGGAAGAGAAAGCCCGTTTAAGAAGCACGTAGTGATTCACACACAGAGCACAAAAAAAGAACACATAGAAAGAAGCATTTAATGTGCTAATTTAGTCACGATGAGTTCAGAGAAACTAGTAAATGAAACGATTTTAAGATGAAGTTTATGATGTTCTACATTGATGACAAAATAAAGTACATGACTAAAATGGAAATTTCGAGATTAAAGTTGACGTTTGGACATTTTTTTCTCACTGTGTCCCTATTGTGTTTTTCTTTTCTCTATTGTTATAATACATTTGCTATAATATTAAGGTTAATGTCACTGTCTCTGTAAAACACTTTTAAAGAATTCATTCACATGTGCAAGCTAAGTTTGGCACACAGGGGCTAGTCTGCCTGCATTTAGAAAACCATTACTTTAGCAGTTTGGAGACTGAACAAACTGCAGTGTAAGCATTGTGCTATGATTATTTTGGAGGTGGGGTTGAGTCTTTACTGTCCTTGTTTGGAGACCAGAGAGGACAGTATATACGGCTTGGACTGCTGCCAAGACATTTTGAAGCTGACGGCCGGATGATGTTGTCTTCATCCATCCCGAAAATCCTTTCAGCGTAGTGACGAAAAATGGCAGACTGTATACAGTGTCAGAGACGGCTGGGTAGGTGACCTGGCCGGGACGCCCAGGAGGACTGGAGGAGGGCTTGCGCCTTCCCCAGACTATGTGGGGGCGGCCGCCCTGGTTGCTTTGGAGACCACGGGTAGGGAGCTTGGAAACTCAACCCTGTAGGGGCCCGTGGTCACCGCCAGGGGGTGCCCTGCTGGTTCGGAGCCCTGGACCTCAGCACCCTGGAAGTGCTGGGGGGAAGAAGACTGGGGACACCTGGAGTGCTTACAGGTGCACAGCTGGCACTTCCGCCACACAGGGGAGTGTCTGCGGAGGAGTGTCGGGAAGCACCTGGAGCCCACCCGGGCTTGCATAAAAGGGGCCGCCTCCCTCCATTTGATGGCTGGAGTCGGGTGGAAGAAGGACGAAGTCTTGGAGGAGAGGAGTTGAGGTAGACCAGAGAGAAAGGCATTGGACTGTGAGGCCTGGACTAAAGGGGTGATTGGTGCTGTGGCACTGGGTTTTGTGCATTCTATTGTGTAGGAATAGTGAAAATAAATGTGTGTGTGGTGAAACCAGCATGTCTACCTGTGTCCAGGCTGTACCCCACAACATCAAGATCCGACCTGGTGGTGTCTGCTAATAGCTTCCTTCGTCTGTTATACCGTGTAAACCGTCATTAAAGAAAGCCAAGTATAATTTTCTTATGTGATTCTTTTTGTACCGCCGTAATCACTATGGGAGGGTTTATCGCCTTTTAATATCATATCTCTATATTTTCGGTTACTTAAAATGCCGCAATTTAAAAGAATTTATTCCAACAAGGGAGTTTTGCTTCTAAAAGAAACACTATACCCTAAAACACTTCCATATGAAACCCAGACGGTGGGTTACGACTCGCCTTTTAACGGTGACTTTGATATCTGACCACTTCTTATTTATTTCGGACACTTTGCGATTTTCTGAATGTGAACTTTCTAATTTCTCTGCCACTCGATCAGCTTCCTTTAGTTGTTTATACCACTGTTTAAATCAACAAATAGTATGTTTTTCTTTGCCTCCACATGGTATTTGCTGAAATTCTTCTATTTCCCCCCGTGCTTTTGCCATTGCCATTTTACAGAACGCTGAGCTTAAGACTATTTATCTATATTCAAAGGGGTGTAATTCTAGGAGGAGTTTAGGAGTGGCAGTAGGCGTATGAACGCGAGTTACTTGTCACGCTGACCGGGATTTATGTAGCGGAGGAACATGGAAGATGGCGAATGAATCTGGATTTTTTTTTGTGCGTAAGCACATTTCCACTGTTGTCCATGTCAATTCTACGCACAGAATTATGCATGAGGCCCCAGGACAGGATGCCATCATTAATGTAGCACTGAATTAAAAATAGTTACAAAGAAATCTGATAGATGTTATGATAGTGAAAGCTTTAGAGAAGTTAGGTAATGAAAAAGATAATCATCTGAAAGAAAAAAAAAAATCTACAAGAGAAAGGCTTAAACAGAAGAAAGCTGGTGTTCCGGACTGGCCAATCAGAATGAAGAGCGTAGGATTTGTTGGCTTTACCTGAAATCAACTGATCATTGAAGGAATCCCTGAGACATCAAGAAACTGAAAACTTTGGAAACGATGAATAGACAAGAAATTGAACCCTGAGTAGCAGCTGCAGGAAATGTTTGGTGGAGGTCACTGCAGCTAGAGGAGGATCAGAAAGTTTCTAAAGACAGGGGGTCACAAACTGGACTGTTCCCATGTTGAAACAATGTGCTCAGGAACGGCAAGGGTCTAATTGTTTGTTATTAGTTTAAGACGAATATGTTTGTCTGTTTTAGAGACTTAATTGAAGATCAGACCACAGAATTATGAGGAATTATTGCAGAAATAAAAGGAATTCCAAAGGGTTCACAAACTTTTTTTTTTAATCACCAAAGACAAGATTAGTGTGTTTGCATGTTACACACAATAACTGAAGTGCAGATTCCTTCTTCTTCCAGCTGCTCCCATTAGGGGTTGCCACAGCAGATCATCTTCTTCCATATCTTTCTATCCTCTGCATCTTGTTCTTTAACACCCATCAACTGCACGTCCTCTCTCACCACATCCATAAAACTCCTCTTAGGCCTTCCTCTTTTTTCCTCTTCCCTGGCTGCTCTATCCTTAACATCCTTCTCCCAATATACTCAGAGTCGCTCCTCTGCACATGTCCAAACCAACGCAATCTTGCCTCTCTGACTTTGTCTCCCAACCGTCCAACTTGAGCTGACCCTCTAATGTCCTCATTTCTAATCCTATCCATCCTCGTCACACCCAATGCCAATCTTAGCATCTTTAACCCTGCCACCTCCAGCTCTGTCTCCTGCTTTCTGGTCAGTGCCACCGTCTCCAGCCCATATAACATAGCTGGTCTCACTACCGTCCTGTAGACCTTCCCTTTCACTCTTGCTGATATCCGTCTGTCACAAATCACTCCTGACACGCTTCTCCACCAACTCCACCCTGCCTGCACTCTCTTTTTCACTTCTCTTCCACAATCCCCATTAATCTCTACTGTTGATCCCAAGTATTTAAACTCACCCACCTTCGCCAACTCTACTCCCTGCATCCTCACCATTCCACTGACCTCCCTCTCATTTGCATACATGTATTCTGTCTTGGTCCTACTCACCTTCATTCCTCTCCTCTTTAGAGCATATCTCCACCTCTCCAGTGTCTCCTCAACCTGCACCCTACTATCGCTACAGATCACAATGTCATCAGCAAACATCATAGTCCACAGGGACTTCTGTCTAATCTCGTCTGTCAACCTGTCCATCACCATTGCAAATAAAGGGCTCAGAGCCAATCCCTGATGTAATCCCACCTCCACCTTGAATGCATCCGTCACTCCTACCACAGACCTCACCAATGTCACACTTCCCTCGTACATATCCTGTACAACTCTTACATACTTCTCTGCCACTCCCGACTTCCTCATACAATACCACAACTCCTCTCGATGCACCATATCATATGCTTTCTCCAGGTCCACAAAGACGCAATGCATCTCCTTCTGGCCTTCTCTAAACTTCTTCATCAACACCCTCAGAGAAAACATTGCATCTGTGGTGCCCTTTCTTGGCATGAAACCATCCTGCTGCTCACTAATCATCACCTCACATCTTAAACTACCTTGCACTACTCTTTCCCATAACTTCATGCTGAGGCTCATCAATTGTATTCCCCTGTAGTTCCTATAGTCCTGCACATCCCCCTTATTCTTAAATATCAGCGCCAGTACACTTCTCCACTCCTCAAGCATCCTCTCACTTTCCAAGATTCCATTAAACAATCTGGTTAAAAACTCCACTGCCATCTCTCCTAAACAACTCCATGCTTCCATAGGTATGTCATCTGGGCCAACAGCCTTTCCATTTCTCATCCTCTTCATAGCTGTCCTTACTTTCTCCTTGCTAATCCATTGCACTTTCTGATTCACTATCTCCACATCATCCAACTTCTTCTCTATCTGTCTCTTCATTCATCAGCCTGTCAAAGTACTCTTTCCATCTGTTCAACACACTCTCCTCGCTTGCGAGTACGTTTCCATCTTTATCCTTTATCACCCTAACCTGCTGTAAATCTTTCCCAGCTCGGTCCCTCTGTTTAGCCAATCAGTACAGGTCCTATTCTCCCTCCTTAGTGTCCAACCTCTCATACAACTCATCATATGCCGTTTCTTTAGCCTTCACCACCTCTCTCTTCACCTTGCGACTTATCTCATTGTACTCTTGTCTACTTTCTGCATCTCTCCGACTATCCCACTTCTTTGCCATCCTCTTCATCTGTATACTCTCAGGTATTTCTTCATTCCACCACCAGGTTTCCTTTTCCTCCTTCCTCTTTCCAGATGTGACGCCAAGCACCTTTCATGCTATCACCCTTTCTACATCTGCTGTAGTTTCCCAGCTGTCTGGTGACTCTTCACTGCCATCCAGTGCCTGTCTCACCTCCTCCCTAAACTCAACCTTGTAGTCTTCCTTTTTCAACTTCCACCATGTGATCATTGGCTCTGCCCTCACTCTCTTCCTCTTCTTGATGTCCAACGTCATCCTACAGACCACCATCCAATGCTGCTTAACTACACTTTCCCCTGCCACCACTTTGCAGTCTTCACTCTCCTTCAGACTGACTCTTCTGCATAGGACATAATCTAACTGGGTGCATCTTCCTCCACTCTTGTACGTCATCCTATGTTCCTCCCTCTTCTTAAAATATGTATTGACCACAGTCATGTCCGCCCTTTTGGCAACATACACTATCATCATTTCTGTCCTTGACCCATCACCTCCTCGTCTCCTCTGTTCCCTTAATCAACATGTCCATTGAAATCCACTCCAATCACCACTTTCTGTCCCTTGGGTACACTGTTCATTACTTCTTCCAATTCACTCCAGAAATCATCTTTCTCTTCTATCGCACACCCAACTTACAGGGCATATGCACTAACAACATTCATCATCACACCTCCAATATCCAGCTTCATAATCATCACTCTGTCTGACACTCTTTTCACGTCCAAAACAATCTTGACATACTGCTCCATCAGAATAACCCCTACCCCATTTCTCCTCCCATCCACACCACGACAGAACAAGATGAAGTGCAGAATCCTAAACCTTGTAAACTGTACTGAAATTGCTGGGTTTAATATAGTTTGAACATTTGTCTAAGTTTCTTTAAAAAAAGCACAAGACAGCAATTTCGGGCCCATAACCCTGACCTTAAAATGTACACCGATTGTTATTTTTCACTTACTTGTTTCAGATGACGTCTTAGGTGGTGGCTGACCTTCCTCAGTTCTAGAAGATAAAACTTCTTCAAACTCCTTTGTGTCAGATTGTAATAATTCATACTGTACACTGACAGAAGACTCTGGAGATAAAGAGTGTCTGCTATGAGAAGAGACTAACCCGGTCACCGCTCCATCTTGATGTCCATAATAAAGGTCATCTTCCTTGACACTCTCCATACTCCTATAGTTGTGTATCTCAGTGCTGACACACTCCTCTTCATCTTCATCTTTAATACTAACTAACCCCAGTTCATGGTCCTCTTCCTTAATGTCCAGACTATCCTGTATGGGGTGGACACTCTCCCATTCACAGTCTTCCTCCTTAACATTTATGATCTTTAATTCTATGATATTCAGGTCAGCTTCACACGTCTCCTCTTTCACAGCCATTTAAACGTTACAGTAAATGGCAGAGTTTTATCTCTCTGTGGAAAAAAAAAACAGGAATCAATTCCACTAAAACTGCATCATTCAGATTTAAAGACATTTGATTTTTATAACATCCTGTTACTTAAAGCTGATGTCAAGTCAGACAGTTCATAGCAATTAGACAGTAACTCATCACTTTTCATGTCACATGAGCTGTAAAATGAGTTTGGGAATGAAAGGAGGGTCCAACAGGCCAGAAGAAGAAGAAGAAGAAGGAGGCCATCTTGCACAGTTGTGTGTCAACAGTATTCAGTACTTTGATTGAACGTTCAATGCTGTTGGGGTTTTGGAACTATTGTTATCAGTTAATTTTAACCCTTAAACCGCCAGAACAGGCTATAGTCGGTTCCCAATGCAATTTGCCAGCACACCGGAGCCGAGTATATTCGGCAAAGTACATTCATTGAATGCAGCAGCAGGCTGAAGTCAGTTTCCAGTGCAATTTGGAAGCACGCTGGAGCCGAGTATATTTGGCGACATAAACTCATTGAATGCTGCAACCAGCTATAGTCGTGTCGCAGTGCAATTTGTCAGCAAGCGGGGGTTGAGCATATTTGGCATCGTACATTCATTGAACGCCACAACCGGCTACAGTTGCTTCACAGAGCAATTTGCCAGCACGCCAGAGCTGGTCAGTTAGTGCCGTATATTCGATGAGCAGTCAGCTCATGACCACTGCTGGCCCAGGCAGAACTGCAGCACCACTGTCCCTGGGATTCAGCCGCGGCACTAGACGAGCCTGCCAGCATCAGCGTTTACCTCTGTCCTGCATGTGTGCAGACAGTTCAAGCTGATTTACTGAATTTCATCAATGGCGTCAGTTGCACCTTGTACATATAATAACTGATTGTTGCAGTATTTTTTTTTTTTTAATAGTTTTTTTTACAGTTCATTGAAAGTGTGTAAAATGATCAGTGTTGCAGTAATTGTGATGCTCTTTGTATAAAAAAAATGTGTTCCATTAAAATTTCACATTTTCTTTGTGAACTGTGATGTTTACAGTAAACCCTTGCTATATCGCGCTTCGACTTTCGTGGCTTCACTCTATCGCGGATTTTATATGTAAGCATATCTAAATACATAACGCGGATTTTTCGCTGCTTTGCGAGTTTCTGCGGACAATGTGTCTTTTTACTTCCTGTACATGCTTCCTCAGTTGGTTTGCCCAGTTGATTTCATACAAGGGACGCTATTGGCGGATGGCTGAGAAGATAACCAATCAGAGCACGCAGTTAAGTTCCTGTGTGCTGAATGGCTCAGCGACGGAGCGCTGAATTCGATTGTGCTGCGTTAACCAGGAAGTCTCGTCTCGCTCATTCAGCATCAGCGTGTTTTGCTGTGTAAAGAGTTAACTTTTGTGCTCTTTTGTGTTTATCTTTGTGTGTAGTCAAGCCCTTCATTATGGCTCCAAAACAATCTGCTCCTGCTACTGCTTCAGGGGCCGTGCCCAAGTGCCAACGGAAGATGCTAACGATTGCCGAAAAGGTAAACGTTTTGGATATGTTGAAAGAAGGGAAAAGCTACACCGCTGTAGGATGCCATTATGGCATCAATGAGTCCACGATTCTTTTTATTTAAAAAGTAGGAAAGGAATATAAGATCTACGGCTGCAGTGTCCTTTTAACCAGGGTGCAAAACGAGTTGTAAGTGGATGTAATAAGGCAGTAGTCTGGATGGAATCTGCTTTAGGGATTTGGATTGAAGACTGCCAGAAGAAGAACAACGGCAGTGCTACACAATCGCCTGAAGTGGCTCCTTTACAAGGGCTGTAACGCTCTCCTTTGTTGTGCAGTAAAATTAAACTCATTGTTATCGGACAAGTCATCGTGTCATTGTTGGTGAGTAACCATAATTAATTTTCTTCTTACAGTGCTTAGTACATGTACGTTCGTTTAGTGTCACTGTACACACATTTACTGTATACTATTTTTCTTGCATTGTATGTATTTATTGCTGGTGACCTGTCTATCGTAATGTCTGTAACATATGTGATATCGGAGACGCTCGATATCTTTAAAATAAAATTTAGGTTTTACTGTATATAAACAGTGTGTTTATATACATAATTTCAATGAATCTTACCTAATATCTAAGGGAATACAAAGGGATTATGCTGTATAACTGTGCGGGGAATATTTATAAACAGTGTGGAAGAGTTTATAAGGGCTTAAAATATATAAAAATAACCCTACAAACATATGGTTTCTACTTCACGGATTTTCACCTATTGCGGGGGGTTCTGGAACGCAACCCCCGCGATCGAGGAGGGATTACTGTACTTAAAAAGTGCAGCAAAAAAGTATTTGACGTCCAGGGGTGCATTAACCCCCAAGTATGTGGCAGTTTAAGGGTTAAATCTTTTAGGGCTAATTTTTTTTTTTTGGCTTCTTTTCTCCCAGGGCTGAAAATTTTTCCAAAAACTAACTTTTTTTTTAAAAAAAAGAACACAAAGCAAATCAACAAAAAATATTTACTTTTGACAAATGTTACTGTCCTGCATACTCTATGATTTCCCATACATATCACATACACGTTACACAGCTAAGTCCTGCACAGTTAGTGAGTACTGTAGAGAGACAAGTCACCCGTTTGACATCGTGCCATGCCACTGCCACCAAGTTTTCTGCCCGCATGAAAACCGTATTGCCACCTCTTTTCACCTTCAGACTGTCTGGCTTCATCTGTGAAGGCCTGTGTCTCCTGTTCACCATCACTGTGCCACAAGCTCCAATTCCCCTGCTCTGTAGCTCCATGAACAATTCTGGGCATGTATAAAAGTTGTCCATGTACACAACATGACCCAAATGTTCATAGCCCTGAAGCAGCTCCAGCACAACCTTAATTGTCAAGGGACAGTTCTGTCTTTGAAAGAAATACATTCCTATATATATGTAAACTAGCAAAATACCCGCGCTTCGCCGCGGCGAAGTACTGCCTTAAAATTTTTATTAAGAACAAAAATTAAACCTTTTTAAACTGAGGGAAAATATACCAATAATTATTTGTTAAGGATCTCTTTGTATGCCACGTTGTCAGTTCAGCCCCCCGGTTGTAATTTGACCAAGCTGTGTGCTGAGATTACTATTGAGCATGCAATGTACAGTTGGCCATGTGAACAGTAATCTTGTCTCAAATCTCACAGCTTGGATTGCTGCTGTCATAATCGGTTTGAGTTTCATGGTTTGTTTCAATTACGACAGTATTTGTAGGACTTGTGTTGAAGAGACATTCGGCATCTGTCAAGCGTCGTAAGTATACAACCAGTTTCATCGATAACTTCACATCCAGCTTTTGAGAGTTTAAACATTCATAAACATCAAAGTGTCCACTACTGAAATCGTCACCTGTGAATCTAAGATGTTTAAGAGGCACTGGCGGTTGTCCAAAGGTGTAAAATATTTGGCCATTTTGGTACACTTGAAAGCGACAACCAAACAATTCAGCGGCAGCCATCAACTCACATGCAGGACCATAGGTGAAGGGCTTAAGCATTTCACTCTTCTAGTGCTCCTGTGTAGTATAATTATCTCCTGTACCGTCATCAGTCAACACCTTGAACCTGTCCCAGTCATTCAATACATAAGACACAATGTTCCTCCGGATATCAAGAGTGAGCCTGATATGGCCGTGCAATATGTAACAAAGAGAATGGAAAAGGTAGGTGCCATCTCTGGGCATGGAAACCACTTGGTAAGTGACAGTTCTTTGATCGATGGTGATCACCTCGATAGACATGTTAATGCGGGTACGGTTGGAACGATAAAGGAAATGGGTACCTGAACAATGTAAAGTAAGTCTAAAATACCTACACAATAACTATAATCATAATAAACAAACAATAAAACAGCGGAGAAGCCGTGGATTAAATAAAAAGGCTGTACTTATCAGCAGGGAGACGTGAATCCCGTGGCGAAGCAAGGAAGGGAATGTAGAGACCGGAGCGACGGACGGCCTTATATAGGCAGGCAGCCAACAACGTGGGAGGTGTTGGGATGGGGGACCCAACGCCGCCTCACACGGTGACCGAGCTGCAGGCTATGGACGTATATATGTACGTAAGTAGGATTCAGTTAGCGTTGGGAACCCGCGTACCAAATTTCTTGAAGATGGGCCCATAAGTAACAAAGACCATTGAAAAGTTTAATATGGCGGCCGACAGTGACGTCATACCACCAAAATAAGTACGTACATCGGTTTCGGTTAGCGCAGGGAAGCCGCCTACCAAATTTCGTGAAGATGGAGCCATTAATAAATTTGTAATGCCCCCACAACGCCCTTCATCTCGTCTTTTGTTGTGGGTTTCCACTTTGAAAAACAAGAATGCGATGCAAGCGCAGCCCGCGATTCAAAAAATTGCTCTGCATACCCGTTTGTCTCATCTGACAGTAGTGGAAAGGCAGCATCAGGAGAGAACAGCCTGAAGTAGTCCACCGGCTGGTAATCTGCCGTGTCCAACAGCAAGCCATACTGTCTTGTGAAGTCTGGTAGCCAGTTTGGCTCCCACGCGAACCTTGCCATAGGTGCATCGGCTGCACGAATGTGCTCAGCCGGCGTGGGATAAGCTGGTGTCCTATCAGCTGATGCCGGTTCCTCACTCTCTTGCTCGATCTCCTGATCACTGTCAACAAAATCAGATTCTGAAAAATCATTGTCCGACTCCGCGATAATGCGCAAAACATCATCTGCCGAGTATTTTCATTTCACTCCCTCGTGAGAAGTAGATGCCATCTTGCCTTTCTTTACATTTCGCCACTCATGCACATGCAAGGATTACTTGCCGAGTCAATGACTTTCACATTCCTCCAAGCACAGAGGGAATGCCTGTGATGTGACAGTGAGTTTTGTCGCTTTTAACAGCTGATTGTCGCCCTCTAACCCCAGATGTCGACAAAAGTCAACAAACGCCCTGAAAGAGTTAACGAAGGTTTATATAAGTTAGGCCTCATGATTATGTTAAGAAACAGGGGCAAATGAAGGAGGAACTTAAAAACGCTGGTCAACTTTCCCCAACCTTGCAAAATCCAAAACCATTATTTAAGTCAGAGTCTTCATTTACATAATCTTAGCAAGATGGAGGCAGTTGGCGGTGTGTCCCTGTAAAGATGGCCGCCTAATGTGAGACACCCAATGCCTGACTTCAACTGGCTTGCAACTCACTAAGATAAATTTAAACAGGTTTGAATTTGTTTTTAATCTTAGGGGCAGATTGTGTGTGCAGGAAAGCAGACAACCAATGAAGTTTTCCCTGAAGTAGAAGGCATAGAGTTGGTCTTGTCCGTTACGGGAGATGGACGTCTGAAGCGGAGCTCTGTTAGCAGCAGTGTCATTTTTTCTCTTATTATCCCAAGTTATCCTGTATTTACCCAACCCGAGGAGGTTCTATTACAGTATATGTAAGCATATATAAACATGAGCGGCAAAAAAGGGGCTCAGAAAGAAACGAAATCTAAAGCTACATACAAGCCTAGACAGGCATCAAGTCCAAGTTCAAGGTACGGCCTTTCGGAGACTAACCTGGAAAAGGCAGGTGAAAGCACAGACTTCCCAGGACCCCGCTGCGCTGCATCGTCTCCAGACGAGCATGAAAATGGGAGCGAATGTGCAAGTGATCCAGGTCACAATAGCTCATCGATAGTTCATTCGAAAATCAGAAATGTAGCCTTCAGATCTGGAGACTATGCCGCCCTCAGGGTGACCAGAGCCAACCTGTCTGACGCTATGAGGAGAGCCAAGTGGGCATACGCGCAGAGGATTAACAAACACTTCAGAAGCACCAGAGACACATGTCGTATGTGGCAGGGCGTTCAGACAATTACAAACTACAAGCCCAACCCACACAGCAGTGATGGTGATGCCTCCCTACTGGATGAGCTGAACAACTTCTTCGCACGGTTGGAGGCGCAGAACAAAGAGCCTACGAGAAAAAGCAACACCTTCCTCCAATGACCAGGCGCTCTGTCTCTCCATAACTGATGTGAGGAGGACTCTATCCAGAATCAATCCACGCAAGTCTGCAGGACCTGACAACATACCTGGCTGTGTGCTCAAAGAATGTGCCATTCAACTGGCTGGTGTCCTCATAGACATCTTCAACACATCTCTGAGTCAGTCGACAGTCCTAGCAAGCTTCAAGTCGACCACCATCATACCAGTGTCATCAGTGACATGCTTGAATGACCATCAACCAGTTGCATGCACGCCAATCATCATGAAGTGCTTCGGAAGGTTAGTCATGTCACACATAAAGACTAACCTCCCTGCCTCCCTTGACCCTCTTCAGTTTGCATACCACTCAAACAGGTCAACTGAGGAAGCCATATGCTCTTCCCTTCACCTCTCCCTGACACATCTAAATAAAAAGACACATATGTCAGGATGCTATTCATAGACTTTAGCTCCGCCTTCAACACAATCATCCCTCCAAAGCGGAGTATAAAACTGAGCAGGTTGGGCCTGAACACCATCCTCTGCAATTGGATCCTGGACGTCTTGACAGAGAGGCCCCAGTCAGTTCGGATGGGCTACAACACTTCCAGCAACATCACACGGAGCACTGGAGTGCCGCACAGCTGTGTGCTTAGTCCACTACTGTTCACCCTGCTGACTCATGACTGCACAGCCACGCAGAACACAAACCAATCTATCTCTCAATGTCGACAAGACAAAAGAGATAATCATGGACTTCAGAAAATCACATCCTGCCCACATCCCACTCAGCATCAAAGGTTTAGATGTGGAGACTGTTAGAAGTGCCAAGTTCCTCGGTGTGCACATAACTGAGGAACTTATGTGGATGCACAACACCTTATCACTAATCAAGAAAGCCCAGCAGAGACTACACTTCCTGAGGCGGCTGAAGCGAGCACGTCTTCCCCCTTCCATCCTCACCAAGTTCTACAGAGGCACCATTGAGAGTGTTCTGACCAGCTGCATCACTGTCTGGTATAGCAACTGAAACATATCCGACCTCAAGCCCCTGCAAAGGATAGTGAAGACAGCAGAGAACATTATTGGGGTGCCTCTCCCTTCACTACAGGACATATTCTACAAACGCAGTGTCCGCAAAGCTTGCAGCATTGTGCAGGACCCCTTACACGGACTTTTCACATATCTGCCATCCAAGAGAAGATACTGCATAATCAGAGCCAGATCTGCCAAGCTGCAGGATAGTTTTTACCCCCAAACTGTCAGAATCCTTAACATTATGCTGCCCCCTGGGATCTTCCACACGGCCTCAACCACCTCTAAAAACAGAACTTTTATACATGCAAGCCACTTTCCTGCAAAGATGAGTGGGCATGGAGAAAAGAACTGAAAATCTCATACTGACCTTTAAGGATTTTGACAATCTTGATATCCTTCTGCTGTGAAACATTCTGACCTGTCATTGTTTACACATGTCTTAACTATTATCATACACAACGTAAAAAACAGCATAAAGAAGGACACCTCACACCTGGACAAACTGGTGAAGAAGGTAGGCTCTTCTGTAGGCACGGAGCTGGACAGTTTGATATCCGTGGCAGAGCGACGGGCGCTGAGCAGGCTCCTGGCAATCATGGAGAATCCACTGAACAGGATCATCTCCAGACAGAGGAGCAGCTTCAGCGACAGACTGCTGTCACCGTCCTGCTCCACTGACAGACTGAGGAGACCCTACAATATGCGACTCTTCAGTTCCACCCGGGGGGGTAAACGTTAACATTATACAAAGTTATTGTGTTATACCTGCATTGTTGTCACTCTTTAATTTAATATTGTTCTTTATCAGTATGCTGCTGCTGGAGTATGTGAATTTCCCCTTGGGAATAATAAAGTATCTATCTATTTATCTATCTACACTGATAATTTCTGTATTATCTATATCTATTATTTATTTATATTACATATTTATTGACTATATTTATGCATCTAGATTGCAAATACCATACATTGCACCAATGTTCATATTGCTTACTATGTGTCAATATTGCTACTTATGTCTTATCTTGTTTGTGTTTTAATTTAAATTTTTAATTTAATTTTAATTTATTATTTGCACTTCATGTTGTTACACTGTGGACCCTGAGCTTCGCAATTTCGTCTATCTGTATACTTGTATATGGTTGAAATGACAAAGTTCGCTTTCACTTTGATCTACCGCTGATGGAACACAACAGCTGCGAACTCCAAATGTAAAACACTCGGAGACACACTTGTTGCTCTGAAGATGGATGCAGAAGGAATAATATTAGAATCAAAGGTCTACCTGAGAATCATGAAAGTCCAAACCCATTAAAATTCGTAGCTGAACTATTCTCAGAAATAATTGGAGAGGACTTTAAAATCAGACACCGAGATAGCAGCAGCTTACCGCATACGGGGATCATATACCTCTAAACCTAGGACATTCTCATGTGCTTTGAGAACTTACAATATAAATTTAATGTAATGTCACTTCTCAGACAGAAACAAGAGATTATATTTGAAAATAACCACATCTGTATCTTCCCCGATTTCTCACACTCAACAGCTGGTAAGCGTGCCGCTTTTTACAACATTAAACAGTGCTTACGGAAAGCCGATATCAGACACAGCCCTCTTGTATCCTGCCAAACTGAAACTGGACATTCAGGACAAGCATTGCATTGATACCTCTACGGAGGAAGCAGAAAGAAAGTTAAAAAAAACTGATCCTGACACTTTTTTGAAATACGAATGTGAGTCGCATCCTGTCATGGCAGGGCAAAGAAGATCTTACCGGCTGTCTGATCCGCTTACAATGATACTGGTACCATAATTATACATCCTTTTCCCTTCTTGGCCACTCTCTCTTTTTGATTTAATTACAATTATACGCGTATATGTATGTGTGTGTGGAAGAAATTAAATTAGTATCTTTAAATATTTTTTTTTTTTTACACTCTTCTAAAGGAAACTGCTTAACACCATACCCTTGGTTTATTGTTATTATTGTATTTGGGTTTACCATGCTTATCCAGGGTCACTTTTTAACACCATTTCCTGGGTTTACTATCTTACTATTTCAAGACCATTGAAGATTATATTTTATGCTTATAGTATTTGGACTATCTTGGCAATAGATATCTCGATTTTAATTATCATACGCCGCTGCTGGGGGGCTTATTTTATTTTGGACGTGCTCTGTCTCTAGGTATTTCAGAGGACTTGGACTTTGTGAAGTGGGGTCCAGCCTCAAGTGGGGAGGCAAAATGGGGGGTGGAGGGACTACAGGGGGAGAGAAAGAGAGCAAGCTATCTATCATTTTAATCCTTATAATGATAAGTGCCAACTTAACAATAGACTGCCTTAGCAATAACTCCTGGGAAAACTGGAAATTAAGGTCAAAGCTGTCTCACTTCCAGTTAAGACTACAAAATGACATCAAAAATTCAGAATCAATGTCTCCATGATGGGACAGTTAACTTTGTGAGCTGGAATGTGAAAGGCCTGAATCACGAATTAAAAACAAAAGTATTTTCTCACCTAACAGGTCTAAACGCTAAAATAGTATTTTTATAGGAGACACACTTATTAAGAAAGGATCAGTTCCGGCTGCAAAAAGACTGGACTGGCCAAATGTTCCATCCCAGTTTTACAAAAATAAAAAAACTAGGTGTGGAAATTCTTATACATACAACAGTCTGATTTGTAGTATCTGATCCTGAAGGGAAATATGTGATTGTCATGGGTAATTTATTTAACTGTAAAGTGGTTTTGATAAATGTTTATGCACCCAATGACGATGATAGGGAATTCATGCAAAATGTATTTGCATCCATTCCCAATATGAACACTTATAAAATTATAATGGCTGAGGACTTTAATTGTGTTTTAAATCCAGACTTAGATAGGTCTCCTGTCACAGGGGAGATGACATCTAACACTGCAAAGACAATTACACAGTTTGTAACGGACCACAACTTATCAGACCCCTGGGAGTTTCTAAACTCAAACTCAAGAGCATATTCCTTCTACTCACCAGTGCACCATTCCTACTCAAGAATTGATTATCTCTTTGTAGATAATTTCTTGCCTACAATTAAATCTTGCAAATATGATGCTATTGTTATTTCTAACCATGCCCCTTTGATCTTGGAGATAAAATCTTTGTGCCCCGACATGTTCATCTCGCAGATGGCATTTTAATCCACTTTTATAAGCAGACAAGGACTGTACAGAATTTATATTCAAACAAATCAGTTTTTTTTTCTAGAGACAAATACATTCTCAGTGGTCTCTGCAGGAATACTCTGGGAAACCCTGAAGGTCTTTTTAAGAGGACAGATTATCTCAAATCTTTCCCACAGAAACAAATTGGAAACAAAGAAGGTATCAGAGCTAATCAACAAAATTACTAGAAAAGATCAAGAACATGCCAGCTGTCTTAAGTGAGGCACTTCCCAAGAAAAAGCCGGCTCTGCATTCAGGGCTCAACCTCTTAACAACTAAAGAAACTAAACAACTCATTTTTAAATCAAGACATCATTACGATGAACATGAAGAGAAAGCTAATAAGCACTTAGCTCAACAAATCCACAAGAAAGAAGTTCGCAATGTAATCCCAGCAATCACCAACACAAACGGAGACAAAATCATCCATCCATTATCCAACCCGCTATATCCTAACCACAGGGTCACGGGTGGTCTGCTGGAGCCAATCCCAGCCAACACAGGGCGCAAGGCACGAAACAAACCCCGGGCAGGGCGCCAGCCCACCGCAGAAACAAAATCATTGACCATAAAAATCTAATGCACACATTTAGAGACTACTACAAGTCCTTATATTCCACTGAGCGTAAAGAAGACAAGAAACAATCTAATGCATTTCTGGATGCATTACAGATACCACAAATAGATACTTTCAGTGGAGAGGAATTGGATAAACCTTTGGCGCTATCAGAATTACTAGATGCTATAAAGTCACTTCAGAGCGGGAAAGCAGCAGGCCCTGATGGCTACCCTGCCGAATTTTATAAGAAATTCTCCACTCAGCTAGCTCCCCTCTTATTAGCAATATTTACAGAAGCTAGAGACAATAAAATTCTACCACAAATTTTTTGCCAAGCATTAATCACTGTCTATCCTAAACAAAATAAGGACTTATTACAATGTGCATTAAACAGACCGAATTTACTTCTGAATAATGATGTTAAGATACTCTGCAAAGTCCTAGCTAGAAGGATGGAGTAAGTGCTGCCTTTGGTAATATCACAAGACCAAACTGGATTTATTAAAGGCCGACACTTAGCTTCCAATTTTCAACACCTGTTTAATATAATGTATTCACCCACAAAGTCAAACACCTCGGAGATTATATGATCATTGGATGCAGAAAAAGCATTTGACATGATTGAATAGAAATACCTTTTCACTACATTAGAGAAATGTGGGTGTGCCCAAACATTTGTGCATGGATCAAACTACTGTATACCAGTCCAGAAGCTTCAGTTTGTACTAACAACATTACTGTAATACAGATTACTTTAAACTATAATGTGGTACCAGACAATGATGTCCCTTGTCACCACTGCTGTTTGCAATCGCCATTGAGCCACTGGCAGTTCACTGTCGGAATGCTTATGAGGTAAAGGGGATTATCAGAGAAGGACTTGAACTGAACATTTCTCTATATGCAGATGATAGTACTGTATATATCAGATCCACAACATACTGTACCCGCAGTCCTAACAGAATTTCAAAAGATTTCTGGTCTCAGAATTAATTTGAATAAAAGTGTGATCTTTCCAGTGAATTCTCAAGCATACAATATTAGATTGGACACCTTCCCTTTAATCATTGCAGATCAGTTTAAATACCTAGGGGTAAATATCACAAGTAAACATAAAGCTCTTTATCAATAAAATTTTGCCATTTGTAAGGAAAGAATTAAGCAAGACTTGCATAGATGGTTAACCCTTCATCTCACTTTAGCTGGAATTATTAACATTGTTAAGATGAATATCCTTCATAAGTTTCTCTTTTTATTTCAAAACATTCCAATATACATCAATAAATTGTTTTTTTTTTTTTTTTTATTTAGATTCAACCATAACCTGGTTTATTTGGAATACAAAGCATCCAGGTATCCAAAGACCTAAGGCAGAAGGTGGCATGGCTCTACCTACCTTTCAATATTATAACTGGGCAGCAAATATAGAAGCTATTAAAACCTGGACATGGGCACAAATATAGATGAACATACACAGGCTTGGTCAGCAATAGAAACAAAATCCTGCAGCACTTCTTCATTATCCTTGCTTTGTACACCAAAAAAAGCAAGTTATCGCCAATATACTAACAACCCAATTGTGCTTCACTCACTCAGAATATGGAACCAATGTAATAATAATAATTAATAATTCTTTGCATTTATATAACGCATTTCTCACTACTCAAAGCGCTCAGCAATTGCAGGTTAAGGGTCTTGTTCAAGGGCCCACCAGAGCAGAGTCCAGGAAGTACTTCAAAACACAGAAGCTTTTATCTGTGACACCTCTGCATGAGAACCACATTTTTCCTACCTTTTCAAACATATGCAGTCTTTAATGTCTGGAAAACATTTGGGATTAAATCACTTAGAGATCTGTACTATGAACAATAGCATCCTATGAACAATTACATTCTAAATTTAACTTTCGGGCAACACATTTCTTCCACTACCTTCAAATCAGAAACTTTGTTAAACAGAACCTGCCCAATTTTCCTCACCTCCCACCCACCTCTATGCCAGAAAAAATATACTGATCAGTCTTGAGGACTCAGACAGCATTTCTGCAATATACAAAACAATTTCACAGTCCCTCCCTTTCAAAGATCCAAGAGGACAGTGGGAAAAGGATCTCTCACTCAACATTTTAGAAAAGGAGTGAAAGGTAGCAATGCAGAGAATTCACTCGAGCTCCATATGCGCAAACCATAGAATTATTCAACTCAAAATTATATAATCGAGCACATCTGTCTCATTTAAAATTGTCCAAAATGTTTCCAGGGCGAGATCCAACCTGCGAACGCTGCAGTCCAAGTTCCAGCCTCACTGGGCCTGCACCAAATTAACATCATTCTGGACAAAAATCTTGAAATGCCTTTCAGACAGCCTTGGTGTCACAATCCCCCCAAATCCACTAACAGCTGTGTTTGGTGGGCTCACAGGGGGGCTTAAAGTGGAGAAGGACAAACAAACAAACTTTAATTGCCTTTACTACACTATTGGCACAGAAACTTATCTCGCTCAACTGGAAGAATCCTAACTCACCTATTCTAAGTCAGTGGGTAACTGATGTTATATATTATTTGAAATTGGAAAAAATCAAATTCGCACTTAGGAGGATCTGTGCAGAACTTTATCAAAACCTGGCAGGATCTAATTAATAACATTTTAGAATAAGCATTTAACACACCGAAGAGGCAGATTCTCTCCCCTTTACATTTTTCTTTTCCATTTATCTTTATTCACTTACTAATTCATCAATCTACTTATTTTTACTAGCTTTAAGTTTTACTCTGCTGGCCCAGTTCTCTTTCTCAGGGGTGAGGGTTGATTTGCTTTATTTGTATGGAACGTTGTGTGCTTTCAATAAAATCAATAAAAAAAGAAGGCATAGAGTTAAGTGAAGAGGATTAAGAAAAGAAACTGCAGATTTTGAACCTAACAAAAATAAGAGATGCTCCTCTTTTGGTCATGTTTCAGATAGCAAAACAAAAGGGGAAAAAAATAAAATAAAAGGCAAAGATTGCTGCTGAAGAGCGACAGCTGTTAACCCTTTATACACCTCAGGCATCATCAGCAGCATGCTATTGGCTGTTAAAAACAGGGCGGAGCATGACTCTGCTGAATGGTCGGCACACAAACGCTAAATGTGACAATTGTTTAAATTAACGTGGTCAGGTGATGAGATCAGTGACTGTGGTTGGTAAATCTGACATGCTCCAGGACAAAAATATTCTTCAAAACAACTGTCATTTTCAACAACTTTGTAACAAGTTTCAAGTTTATCAGCTTCATCTTGTTTAAGTACACTCTACACGCATCACAAATATTTAAGTACTTAACCCAGTAATAAACTCCTATTAAACGGCAGCACCACCCAGTATTGTGAGATTGACATGGTGGAGGCCTTGTGTGCCTCAGTCTTTCTTAACGCTCCATTTGTGCTTCTGACAGACCAGTTTGCTATGGGTGACCCTAAAAGGGGGGCAGCAGAGTAAAAGCGGCTCATCATTGACCTTCATGAATGTTCTAATTAAATGAAAGTGGGTCTTAGCCAGAAGACGGATGCCAGTCCTGACAGTGGTATTCACCTAATAATGGCACATGGGGTGACCCACACAGTCTGGTTGGCTCTGTATGATAAAGTCACATGTATAAGTAGCCAAATGGACCCTAACTTCCACCTCACAACTGTGGTCCAGTACAAAACAAACACAAATAGAAGATATTGGGGTGCAGGAAGAAAACCAGAGTATCTGTACAGGGCAGGAGCCAGCTATAGACCACCATAGGGTACACTCACATTCAAGTCCACAACCACACCAAGACAAGTTAGATTTGCCGGGCCACTAAACCTGAGCATCTTTAGAGATGTGGAGAAAATAAGAATAAAAGAGCAGACATGGAAACTGAATAGAGACTTAAAAAGCAGGCTGAGATTCATTGTGACAGAACTGTAAGGTAGTAACACAAACCACAAATCTCTATTAACTTCTCCAATACTCACTAACAGACATTACTGAAAAATGGTAGTTTGTCATATTTGATAAAAGTTAAATGGGGAAAAAAGGCACACATTTAAGTGTCCATTCAAACAATGCATGTCAATGTCTGCTGTCTGCATTGGGTTAAGCAGGTTTGAGGCTTAGTGTGTAAATACAGATACTGACTGCCAACCTTTACCAGTTAAGAACATATCATTTATACTCTTAAAGGCGAGTTACTTCATGGCAGCACTACAGTTTTCTCTCACTGTATCTCAGTATTTGTTCACATCTCGTATTCTCTAAGACTTTTCTCCACGGTCATGGACTCCAGTTCGTTTTTCACTTTTACTAATCTGACTCCTCGCTATTCTTTTAATGGCCGGCCGGTCACCACCTCCGCGACTGTCTTTGAACTGGACACCGCGGAGGGACAAAACAGAAACAAAGGCAGAAATGAAAGCGCCGTACGTGTGGAATGAATGGCCGTCTCCCCGATATCTGCGATTCGAGAAGGAATCGACAAAAGGAACACATGGACAGGAATAAACAGGCGTCAGACTGGGTGCTACGAATTAAAATTTGGGAATCAGACACGTGCAGTGAACCGCAGATACCAATGAACAGAAACAGCACGCGGGTGGCCACAGGCGGATTCACTCGAGTAAAGTTCAGCGGGGGGCTAAAGAACACGAACGCGCCGCTCGCCACTCATTCAGATCGCGCGCGGCGATTTTAAAGGAGCGAATGAAAACTCACACATCCATAAAGTGCATCACCAAAATCAAGAGCACTTACTGTCTGCCTCTTGGCAATGGGATTGATTCTGAACTCGTTCACACTTCTGCCTCACTCAGTAACAGCCCTGCGTCCGTAATGTTTCACAAAGCGAGACAATGGCAGCGTGGCTTCAGTAGCCGTCGCATTGGATGACGTCATCCTGCGGTCGACATAGGGTCACGTGACAGTTAAAGCTCGCGTGCTTGCCCTGCGCCTGGAGAGAGGGTGGGTCATAGACGTAGACTTACTAGACGGCGCATGATCAGCAGCATCGTACGTCAACGTCGCCGCCATATTGCGGGTGGCACTGCTGCAGAGTGAAGTAATGGATAAGATGCCTCGGGCATGTGCTGCTTGGGATTGTACAAACCGCTGTACGCTCCAAACCAGATCCCGGGAGATTACATTTCATAGGTAAGGCTGAACAATTGTTCTGGTTATATTTGGCCATTAGAAAATCCCGTTTTATAATCTTAGCACTCAAGGTCACTTTACAATAAAATTAAACATTAATAAAATTAAAACAAGAGAATGATAAATCAAAAAGCAATAAATAACAAAAAAACAAAGTTAACTGGCAGTAACAGTGCAAAATTTACAATTGGTATGCCAGTTTGAAAAGATAAGTTTTGAGGGCAGTTTTAAAATGTATTATTGTATCGAGCTGACATGTATGAGAGAGAAGAGAATTATCGAGTTGAGGAGCACAATGAGAGACGCTCGAGCTCCCATAGCACTGAGTCTGACGTCTGGTACAGAAAGTTGAGCTGCAGATGAGGATCTGAGTGAGCGAGAGGAGTGTCAGTCTGTAGGAGATCAGTGAGGTTATGGAGAGCTTTAAACGTTTAGAGCGGGACTGTGTACCGTATTCTGTAGTGAACAGGGAGCCAGTGAAGTTGAGAGAGAATCGGTGTAGTTTGTTCAGTGGATTTAGAACAGCAGGTTATTATCCTGGCAGCAGAATTTTGAAGAAGTTGTAAGCGATGCATACGTTTTTGTGGGATGCCAGATAGAATAGCATTACAGTAATCTATACGTGACGTGACTCAGGCATTAACCGATACTTCAGTACTGTGTTGTGTAAGAACAGGACGAAGTCTAGAAATGTTTTGCAGATGGAAGAAAGCAGTCCGAGAAATGTTACTTATATGGGAGGAATTATTTATTAATAATAATAATTATTATTTAATAATTGCCATTATTAATGTATAAATGGATATAAATAATTGCATGTAAACGATTCGACAAAATCTGTTGTATGTAAAAGATAATGTTTTAAACGTTATTGTTTTTTCATCAGAAAACCCGGTTTCCATATCTACCTGTATTAGTTTAAATGGCACTTTTGCCACTCGCAATATGGCGGACGCGCTGACGTATCGTGTCGACTGGGCAACACGGTGAATGTGGCGTCTATCTACATATGTCTATGGGCTGAGTGGCTCAGTGTCCGGCTGCCTTATGGGAGCCCCTTAAACCAAAAGAGTCAACGGAGGAGCTGCGCTTGTTTGGGGCTGCCACAGAACTGTTTGGTTTTCTGATCATGGACTGAGTTTTTAATTTTTTTTCAATTTTTCTTTGTTTTTCTTCGCTTTTGATTTCTTGTAAATAGCTCTTCTAAATATAGTAAAAATTCTTGTTTTCTTTCTTTTTGTTTTTTGATACAATAATAATAATAATCGATCCATTATCCAACCCGCTATATCCTACCTACAGGGTCACAGGGGTCTGCTGAAACCAATCCCAGCCAACACAGGGTGCAAGGCAGGAAACAATCCCTGGGCAGGGCGCAAGCCCACCGCAGGGCACACACAGACCAAGCACACACTAGGGACAATTTAGAATAATAATAATAATAATAGATTTTTTTTTTCAAAATAAGAAACTTCTATCCCATCAGGGATAAGTATAGGTCCCTCCGCTTTTTCTGCTCTGTATCTCTGCAACCTGTAAAGAAATTCTTATTAACTGCATACTCTGAAAGAAATGCTCACCGCCTCTTCTCTACCTTTAAGTCTCTCTGAAGTCCTATGGCTGCTCCAAGACCTGTCATTCTCTCATGATGATTTTGCTTCTTTCTTCTCTTTCAAAGTCACCAATAGACCCCAAAGACACCTTCTGAGTCTCCTTTCAGTTGTCTCTACTGTAAATGACCCCTGTGCTCTGGACCCCATTCCTTCACACCTTTCTACTTCTTTCACCTTCCTTGATCTCCTACATCTCTTCTCTTTTCAATGCCTCACTGTCTCCCAGTATCTTCTCTACTGATTTCAAGACGTCTTGTGTAATCCTTATGCTCAAAAACCCTCTCTCATCCCATCTGCTCTTGAGATTTACCATCCTGTGACCATTCTGCCATTTCTGTCCAAAACCCTAGAACTCATAGTCCATAAACACCTCTCTTCATTTCTCTCTGACTATCATCAACTTGATCTACTTCAGTGTGGATTCTCCAAGGGTCCCTCTACTGAGACTCCACTGCTTTCACCACAAATGCTCTCAGATCTGCTCGAGCTGCTTCTCCCTCCTCTGGTTCACCACCCCTTGCTTATCTCTTCTCCTAATTAAATTATAAGCGGCTCTGCTTTGAACACGTTCAAGTCCTCCCTCTCGGACCGATCCTTTTGTGTCTCCTGGGTCCTCATGTATAAACGATGCGTACACACTGAAATGTTGCGTAAGAATGTTTCCACGTTCAAATCATGATGTATAAAACCTAAACTTGGCGTAAAACCACACACATTTCCACGGTAGCTCATACCCTGGCGTAGGCAAGTTCTGCGCTCGGTTTTGCAGACTGGTGGCACCCAGCGTCAAATCAGTGCTACTGTTCCAGTGTGGTTATCCTTTCTTTTTCAGATCCACATCCCTGACGCGTCTTTATAACTACACTGAAATTAACCGCATACTGTTTATTAGTTTAATGCATCTGATTGTAATTAGCCTGTAACAATATAATGGCCCACAGAATAGTCAAACTATTCCAAATACCATAGCTGTGTTAGCGTTGTTACTCTCACTGCACCTTCTTCTTCTTCCTTCAGCTGCTCCCGTTAGGTGTTGCCTTATCGGATCATCTTTTTCCATATTACTCTCACTGCACCACTCGGAGTATTTATATCACTGTATCTGAGTGGGAATCACAGATCTACAGCGATTGGAAAGAGAATTATCGGGATACAGCATCAAGCACACGCTGCCTCAGCCATGCTGTCTATCTGAATTGCTCTCATACGACAAACAAAAGCTTCAAGGCTTTCCTGTACGGACCTCGCGGTTCAGAAAGAGTTTCATCCCATGAACTATAAATGCACTCAATTAGCCCATCAAGTGCTCCTTGTAGAACTGTCTGTACTTATAAGTACAATCGACTCACTGTAAACTTACACTACAGTTATAATATTGCACAACCTGAGCCATTTTATAAAGCACATATTTACATATGATGACGATATCATTTTTAAGATGAAATGCAGCAAAATATGTTTATTATATTATATAGATAAAACTTTAACTTCATTTAAATAATCTGTACTGTTTATAATTAAACATATGAGGACACGGTGCTGCAGCGCTAGCAAGGATCTGGCGCCCCGTTCACGTATTGTTCCTGCCTCGTGTTGTATTTTTGCTGGTGCTGACGCGACACTGGAAGGATAGATGGATAGAATAATTAAACACGTACTACGAAGATATTTCAATGTTCTTTAAAAGTTTTGAAGAATCAGCGCTCTCAGCTTACAGATGGCTTAACGTCTATTACAGAGCTGATTATGTGGCGATTGGGTATTTGGAGAAAGAAAAGTAAAGGACAGGAATTGGAGGTTAGTACATTTGAAAGAGACAGGACTGCTGCAATAAAGTATTTCATCGAAGGTCGCGCACAACAAAGTAAGCATCTTGCGTGAGACATGAACAATCACTGCGCCACCGTGTTCCCATGTTTAATAATATGCTTTAACTCCTATCATCATGAAAATGATATCAAGTATACATCTCAGTATTTTAATTATTCAGAGAGCTGTAATATCACTAATATAATGGATTCTGTGTCCTGTCGGAGGAAGAGAAAGCCGGTTTAAGAAGCATGTAGTGATTCACACACACAGAGCACATAGAAGATCAAATACAAAACAAAGCATTTAATGTGCTACTTTAGTTACAATGGGATTTGAGAAACTGGTTAATTAAACGATCTTAAGATGAAGTTTATGACGTTCTACTTTAATGACAAAATAAACCACATGATCAAAGTGGAAATTTCGAGATTAAAGTTGACATTTCGTGCTTTTTTTCCCACTGTGTCCCATTTTTTTTTCTTTTCTCTGTACCCTAATAAGCTTTCATATGACACTCAGACGATTCGTCCTGCTGTATCAAACTGTACTACTGTAGCACAAACTAACAGATCTGTGGTCTCCTACCTCACTCGGAAGAATCACTTTGGCACCTTTATTTTTAAGCATGGGGCTACAGTTCACATATGTGGCATGGTTGTATAATTCACATATAAATTTCATTTGTGAAAATATGATTCGTCCTTGCATTTTGTGAGAAATTCTTCTCTGTATTATTATTGTTTTATAAGATGGATTTACATAATATTGAAATTTAGTTGTTAAAAAGTTATTATTATTATTATAATTAATATTGTTGTTGTTGAAGATTTCAAATTTGTATTCTTTTAAATATTGATATGGTTTATTTGAGGACAACTGTAATTAAAATGCATTAAAGGTAAAAGGCTAATTTTGGAGTGGGGAGATTAGGATTTCACAATTCCTCTTTCTTTTGGAAAATGCTGCTGCTGCTTCACGTGGTCAGCAGTTTCTCCTTTTACCTTTTGAAGTAATAATCTGCTGCCGGACAAATTAAAAACACTGTGTAAATACATAAATACATAAATAAATAAACGCAACTTTTTTATAAGTCATCTACAAGCTTGAGGGTTTGTTCTTAGCTGTAAAAACTTTTCCCCCTCTCATTTTGTGAATGCTGTACTTCATTTTTGGTTTTAATTTTTCACCGTATTATTATTATTGCCGTTTTTTCAGGATAAGAAAATTAATCTTTGAAGCATAAAATAGTTTATGATATGATAATGCAGTTTACAGAAAGTTGAAAAATTAAAGATGAACCTTTTTAGCACAAAGTGTCTGCCCGCCTCCTCTCGATGCTTTTTACTTCAAACTTGTTTCGTTCAGTAAGGAGACGCCGCACAATTTATAACAAGGCGCGTCACGAAGTGGGCGTGGTTAGAATGCCGCGGAGCTCACAAGAATATCCGACAGAGAGACACGAGAGCGCAGAGCAGTAAGTCAAGTCGTGGATAATGTCAGGCACGCTTTTATGTATGCATGTATGCATTTTCTAAGTATTTAGTTTTGCAAATGCCGTTTGCTACAACAGTTTAAAAAGTTATCTGACCAGCTTTATAAGTTTCGCTTTAACATTTGCGGTACTTTCATTTAACTGCTAGACGACCGTCGCCAGCTATCGGTGCATTAACGTGACTCGGGGGATTCGCTGTGGCTCTTATAATAATTTATTTATGCTTCCATGCTGTGAACTCGCGATCAGAGTCCTGCGCGCTCTGATACAGTTGAAAGCTGCACGCATACACATAAATCATAAGGCTTTTGACCCTCCGCTCGTCCCTAAGTGTTCTCAATCAAAAGGTTGAGGACATGCATATAGTAATCCTAGGCTGACCTCCTCTACAAGTCGACGTTTTAATTTGTCCTTCAACTGTTTAGCAAACTGTCACGTGTAGCTATGGTCGCGTGCGGCTGACGTCATCCAGGGCGACGGCTACTGAAGCCACGCTGCCTCCCCGCATTGTAGCGACAGCTGCGCGAGAGGAAGACTGGTTGGGGTAAGGAAGGAGTTTAAACGATATTAGAACGTTTTCCGGGTTTTGGGGGCGCACGTTATACATGTGTGAGTTTTAATTCGCTTCATTCAGACATAAGGACCGTGACATGAGTGACGGGCACGCGGCGCGTTCGTGTTCTTCAGTCCAGCAGCGAACTTTACTCGAGTGAATCCCTTTGTGGCTTCCCGCATGCTGTTGCTGTTCATTGGCGTGTCTCTGTGATTCACTTCACACGGTCGAGTCCCATTTTTACTCTAAAGCACCCAGAAGCAACTTGCTTTATACATCAAAAGACCGGAGTCTCTTTAGGATGTTCGGTGTGCTGTGGCCCTTTATGACCTGCGCCACTGTGTTATCAGACCAGTCCGGTTTGTTGTTCATGTGAACCCCCAGGTACTTGTAGCTCTTTGGCGCGCCTGAAGTCCACCAGCAGCTCTTTTGTGTTACTGCTGTTGAGTTGCGGAGCACACAGAGGCCTGCGGTGTCAGTGGAGGGCTGGACTGACAAGAATGAGTCGAACCTGTTGAAGATCCGCTTCAGTTCATTAGCTCTGCTCTTGTTCTCTTCCTCTGCATGTTTTACAGCTGCCAGAGATGATCCTCACCCCATTCCACACTTCCTTCATGTTGTTTTGTTGTAACTTGTGGTTCTGTTTGTCCACTCATGGACCTGTCTGTTCAGCTGTGACTGCACCACCTTGATTTCATCCTTATGTCCAGGCCTGCGGGTTCTCTTCTTTCAACTTTTTTTATGATCCATTGTTTGTTGTTGCGGAAACAGCACCCTGCCTTTGTGAGGACTGTGCTATCCACAGAAAGCTTGATGTAGTCTGTGATCCAGTGGCCGAGACCCTCGGTGTCCTGGCTGTGTGACTCACAAAGCAGATCCCGCTCGGTGTTGTCATCCTTCAGAGCCTCCTCGGCCTTTGTTGTCCATTCCTGAGTGGTCCTGGTGGTGATTGGCAGCTGCTGGACGATGAGTTTATATGTGGGCATGAGCTGTAATAAATTATAGTCCGATCGGCATAAAGGTGGCAGAGC
Organism: Polypterus bichir lapradei; assembly: GCA_026402145.1. Taxonomy (NCBI): domain Eukaryota; kingdom Metazoa; phylum Chordata; class Cladistia; order Polypteriformes; family Polypteridae; genus Polypterus; species Polypterus bichir. The sequence goes on from JANRMT010062791.1 coordinate 199,330,758, forward strand.
ACCAGAGTTATTTTCTTCCTTAATATTGGTGTATAGCAAGTCCAGGGTCTTGTTTTCCTTTGTTGTACACTCCACAAAATGCTAAAAAATCAGTGAGGGTTTAGGAAAGTGAAACAGGGTCAAACGCCCCAAAAACTTTGATGAATGCACAGGGGGGATGGTCATTAGAGAGTTTGCTTATTACAGAATATACTGTGTCTGTTGTGATTGCCGCATCTGTCGAGGGGAGATATAAGCTGTCAGCACAATGGTGTGTGAAAACTCTCTCGGCATATAATAAGATTGTAAGCCCTCCCCAGAGGCACTGCATTCAGGTCTGGTGCTTTAATAGTTATGTTTCTGGTGTTGCACCATTCTTCATTCACAACGATGGCAAGTCCACCTTCCTTCTTCCTACTGCTTTCACTTCTGCTTCTGTCCATCCACACAGTGCACCCACAAAGTCCGGTGTTTGAGCTCTAAGCCTCGTCTCACTGAAGCTCGTGAGACTGCTGAGTTTGTATTCCCTTTGGCTCCTGACCAGCGTTTGATTTTACGTTGCTCATGATGTTTGATTTTACGTTGCTCATGATGACAAAAGACAGCTACGGTCTGTGCCTTCTTCTCTTGTTGTGGAGTCAGACGCCTGCTCTGTTTTCCTCAGCGTCCACTCTGTAGCTCTGCTGGGAGCCCAGCGATTTGATCAGGCACTCTGGGAGACAAAGGGCGCAGGTCCAGTTGCTGTTGCAGGTAGGTGAGTCAAAGCTTCCTGACACCTTCGGTTACCCCAGTTCTCCAGATAAAAAGTATCAGACAACAGTGAAGACAAACAAACCGGAGCTGCTGTTGCAGGCAGCTGTTCGTGGTAGAGCCGGATGATGCTTTCTACTAGCCATGGATGCACAATTTATATGGATTTTTATTTTAATCACTATCAAATATGACAAGTTACCATGTTTCAGTGCTAAAGCCAATCCAGTAATGTCTGTTAGTGAGTATTAGAGAAGTTAATAGAGATTTGTGGTTTGTGTTACTGCCTTACAGTTCTGTCAGAATGAATTTGAATCTCAGCCTGTGTTTTAAGTCTCTGTGCAGTTTCCACATCTTCTCTTTTATTATTTTCTCCACTCCTCTAAAGATGCTCAGGTTTAGAGGCCTGGTAAGTCTAACTTGTCTGGGAGACAAAAGGCGCAGGTCCGGCAGTTTTTGTCACAGGTGGGCGAGTCAAAGCTTCCTCACCACTTCAGTTATCCAAGTTCTCCAGAACAAAATTAAGAACAACAAAGAAAAACCAACATGGGTGCTGCTGTTACATGTGGCCATTCGTGGTACCAGTGGATGTTGATTTTTAAAATCCATGCATTGCTTGAATGAATAATTACAGGTATATGAAAGCCAAACCAGTAATGTCTGTTAGTGAGTATTAGAGAAGTTAATAGAGATTTGTGGTTTGTGTTACTGCCTTACAGTTCTGTCAGAATGAATTTGAATCTCAGCCTGTTTTTAAGTCTCTATGCAGTTTCCATGTCTGCTCTTTTATTCTTATTTTCTCCACTTTTCTAAAGATACTCAGGTTTAAAGACCTGGCAAGTCTAACTTGTCTTGGTGTGGTGGACTTGAATGTGAGTGTACCCTATGGCGATCTATAGCTGGCTCCTGACCTGTACAGGTACTCTGGTTTTCGTCCCAAATCCCAATAACTTCGGTTTGTATTTGTATTGTACTGGATTATTGTTGTGAGGTGGAAGCTCAGTCCAATTTGGCGAATGCTACACGTGACTTTATCATGCAGAGCCCAACCAGGCTGTGCGTGTCACCCCTGTGTACCACTCTTATGTGAACATCACTGTTAGGCCTGGCATCCCTTTTCTTGACATATTTAATACAAGAGTTAATAATGACATTGTCTTTGTCTGGCCCCTCCACTGATGATTACCCATAGCAAACTGGTCCATCAGGATCTCACATCCTCAGACAATGGAGCTGTAATGAAGACCGAGGCACATGAGACCTCCGCCATGGCAATGTCACAATACTGAGAGGTGCTGCTATTTAATAGGAGTTTATTACTGTGGCAATTAGGAAACTGTTTATGATGGTGTATGTCTGTGTGGAACGTTTACTTCCACAAGATGGAGTTAGTAAATGTGAAACTTGTTGCTTCCAGTTGTTGAAAATGACAATACAATTCTGTTTCAGAGATTTTAATGTGAAGCCTGTAAATGTTCATTAAGACTTGTGCCATTTAGCTGCTGTCCCCTGTCATCAAGCCCTCTTTGTTCAGACAGTTTATTTTGTAAACCCTCTGTTGACACCTAATGCCCCTGTCATATACGATGTATGAAGTTCTGTTTTCACATTTATATGTTTAGTTAATTTGAAAGTATATTACATTTATTCTGTTGCTCAAGATTAGTTTCTATATTAAGAATAGCGCTAGGCAATTATTCAGTTCTAGTGGGGTATTGTTACTTTAAGAAGGGGTGCTGTGTAGCAGGAATTATGGGAAATAGGAAGTTATTGTGTGGATTAATAAGGCAGTGGAAACACTCGGTTTTCTTACTGTGTCTGTCTTGAGTTTTATTTTGACTGTGGAAAATAAACATTTGGTTTTATAAAATAATGGAGTGGATTAATGTGAAACGCCAAGGACTGGGCACGCGTTAAGTTCCTGCCATAGCCACACGTTGTTTCACACCAGCAGTTGTATTTTCTTTATTTGCTGTGTTAACTCTGTGGCACTGAGCAGTTCAGTTCTTCTTCCTGATTTGTAATTTCTGTAAAGCGCCTTTTGATGGTGTCTGCTGTAGGAAATGTTAATGATCAGTTTTGCCTTTGATAATGCTAGTAATTCATTAAAACAATTAATAACACGGCCACAAAGTGATGCCACATTAATGTAAGTTGAGTGAGGCCTCTCTGTTTCACTTTCCAGCTGGCAAGCCTGAAATATGAAGAGATCTGTGCAAGTTATGAATGATGGCCATAAATCACTGAAATTCTACATTAAACTCCCTCACTGTCTCTGTTGTTGTGGCCGCAGTAATAGACTATTTACTCAAATAACACAAACATTCTTGCTGCAATAAACAAAATGATGCACTTTATTTATAGCATAAGGGTAATCGAAGATAGATATATGCAAATATAGAAGATAATAGATGATGAATAATAAGACATACAAGTACATTATCTACAGGAGAGAAAAAGTTCAACTAAGTTAAAGGCGCATAACTTATGAATTCTGATTATTCAGTTCCAGTGGTTCAGATCGCTGCCTTCTTTATCTTGTCACAAAGCTTCTGTAAGAGCCATTTTCATAGTTATATAAGATTCATAAATATTTTACTAGATGACAAAGCGTAATCTATGGGAGGTTCCTATAACCCCGATAAGCTGAGTAAAATTGGTATATTGTAGCTATTTCTGTCTGCTCTGACTAAACATTATTCTCAGTTAGTGACCAGCCTTGCCATGTGTAAGGTGTAGAAAGCATATGGTTTGAAACTGTGCCTGTGCACGTGCTCGTGCCAACGGGGCTACAGGCCTTTTGAGTGTGCGAAGTAACATGTAAAACGGCACTTATTTAAGTGCATAGCCGTACGTCTAAAGCGTACAGAAGAAGAAACTAAGAATCTTTAAGTATGTAAGAAGTTAAGAATCTTTAAATAAACAAGAAGTAAAGAAGTTTTAAGTGCAGAAATAACTAAAGTTTCCCAAGAAAAGCTAAGTTTAGAGAAGATATATTCTTCCCTATTTTTGTCTTTTATTCTATGTGTGTAACTATTTTTTCCTTTATTCTTGTGTTTGCTTTTAACTTTCACTAAATATTTTTAAAATGAACTTTTGGACTGAGAGATTTCTTTTGGCACGTGTTTTACCTGTACTTGATCTCGCCTTATACTTCGGCGGCTACAGCTTCTGTTGCCTGCGCGGCGGCGTTCATTTGCTCACAGCTCGTCTACACCGCCTTACCGGCCCTGCAGTTTGTGTCTGCTACAGTGAGATGCGGCTCTGCACTTTCCGTCTGAGTTTAGGGAGAAACGTTTAACAGAAAGAAATGATCCTTCACAAGGTGATTACCTTCAGTTGTAGTGACACCAGTGCTATAACACATTGGCTTCTTCGTTTTAGCAATTAAATCACACTTTATAGTTCTCAAAATCAAAGCAGGTGTACTTACGGTTTGACGTGAGTGAGGCTTTGTTCCTTTCTTGGTTGGCTTCCTGCAAACTCGTGGAATGATCTTCAGCCTGCTTTCTTTTGTTTTAGGAGCTTGTCTCCTTTTCCGTCGTGGTCACACCTTCTGCAGTTTCTTTTGAAGGTTCAACGAGTCTTGTCGGCCCTCTTGTTGCTAGCAATGTCCCGTCTTCTGAGCAAATGATGATTAGTTATTTGTCGTATCAATCAAGATAAATGTGTGTGGCCTTTAAGATTGCATCTCAGCTTGTGCTCTAGCTATTCTTCAGCAAGGTTTGGGCTAATGTCACCCTCATCCAACTCCAGTGCAGACAAGTCTGCTACCTTTCCAATCAAGTAGATAGATAGATAGATAGATAGATAGATAGATAGATAGATACTTTATTAATCCCAAGGGGAAATTCATATAATCCAGCAGCAGCATACTGATACATTTCCAGGCAGAGGAGTAGCTTCAGTGACAGACTGAGGAGATCGTTCCTCCCCCACACTATGCGACTCTTCAATTCCACCCGGGGGAGTAAATGCTAACATTACTCAAAGTTATTGTCTGCTTTTTTATTTTTTTCATTTTTATTACATTTGCCCCTCGGAGTAAAGCGAATGCTCCATCGTCTGTTATGGCCGAACCCTGTAAGCTATGGACAGGCTGAGAGCTGTAAGCTTGATGAGATGATCTGTGTCTTATAAGGGTTTTTAAAGGATGGAGTAGCGGCCTTGAGATTGGTTTATTGAGTTTGTGTAAAAGTCCATCCTCTTGACTGACTACTGGTGAAAAGTGTTACTCCTCCTTGATTTATGGTCCTTTGTTTGAACTTTAGTGTCCATCTTGTGCCTCTGAGAGACGTCCCTGCATGTTCACATGGTCTGGTATCGATTGTCTTATCAGGTAAGGCATGAAGGCTGCATTCAGGCGAGGGGCCCGGCCATGGAAACTGAGAGTTTTTAGCTGGCAATACGAGTGTTTGGCAGCAGCATTTTAAAACAGGACTTGTGTTCTAGCCGTGTTAAAATGGTAATGTCAGTCTGTTCTACACTGCTGTTAACAATGCCATCCAAAATAGACGGGTTGATTGTCACTCTGTACACTGGCCTGCCCCACACTGTTCATTATCTTTGTCTGTAAATATGTTTTCACAACTCTTGACAATTGGTAGCCAGAATTCATTATTCAAATTGAAAACCTGCTCTTCAGTATTTACTCCTGAAAACTAGTGATCCTCTATACAGCTGTTTCTTTTTCCTCTTCGAGCTGATAAAGATCAATCTATCCATCCATCCATCCATACGAGTCTAAGTATTAAAGAACTTGTGTTTTAGATGCTTTGCTTTTTGCAGAAATCCTTGGTGGACATGACTTATGAAATTGGCCGGGCGACTTTGAATGTGCAGAGAACGTATTCTTCTTGTTATTGAGAATGGCAGGATGTCGACTTCCTCTATCAGAAAATTCTTTTTCAGATGTTTCCTGGACCCTGCGTGGAGTTTGCGTGTGCTCCCTGTGTCCGTGTGTTTCCTCCTCTTTCAAAACATGCAGATTAGCTGGACAGGCTATGCTAAATTGGTCCTACGGTCTAAATGTGCATGTGTGTCCACCCTGTGACTGACCAGTGCCCAGTTCAGGTGTTGTTCCTGCCTTTAAGAGAAAATGGATGGATGCTTCTTGGAGCAGCTTATATTGAGATAACCAAGGCTAGCTGTTTTTTGTTCCCACAAAGTCGCCATTTAAATTCAGTTCATGTATTTTGACTCAAACTAATACAGTAAAGGGGCGGCACGGTGGCACAGTGGGTAGCACTGCTGCCTCACAGTTAGGAGACCCGGGTTCGCTTTCCAGGTCCTCCCTGCGTGGAGTTTGCATGTTCTGCCCGTGTCTGTGTGGGTTTCCTCCGTGTGCTCCGGTTGTCCCTAGGGTGTGTGTGTGTGTGGCCTGCCTTGCGCCCTGTGTTGGCTGGGAGTGGCTCCAGCAGACCCCCGTGACCCTGTAGTTAGGTTATAGCGGGTTGGATAATTGATGGATGGATAATACAGTAAGCAAATTTCTTGGCCTTTACCACCCTTAAACTTCTACACATTATTAGTGTCCACTCGTGTAATGGCGGAGCAATAAAGGATGTCATGATGGCTCAAATCGGGTCAATTAACTATTCACTTCAGCAGAAGGGAAATTCACAGTTCAACAGAATCAAACATTTAAAAATGAGAACAAGAGGTTCTGTAAAATCTGTTGCTTCAATTAAACATTATGATTGGTACAGCAGGTAAATGGGTGACTCTGAAGACATTTTCTGGTTTTAGTCAGTTAGCAGGCAGTGGTCTTTGTCTGTCCTGCCATCAAATATCAAAGGTAATCATCGTCAGTGACACTTCGGTCTAAAGCCAATGTCACATTACGGGACTTTTTGTCCTGAGGTACATCAGATTTGCCAACTGCAATTACTGATCTCATCACCTGACCACGTTAATATAAAAAATTGAAAATAACTGCCCTTGTCACAGTTAGAGATTGTGTGCGGACCATTCAGCAGAGTCGTGCTTAGCCCTGTTTCTAACAGCCAGTAGCATGCCATCTGATGAAGCCCGTGGTGTTCGAAGGGTTAACAGCTGCAGCTGCTCAGCTGCCATCTCTGCCATTTATTTATTTTTTCCCTTTTATTATGGTGTTTAAAATATGAGACTTTAAAGTTTAGGTTAAAAACCTGCAGTTTCTTCTTCCTCTTCACTTAATTCTGTGCTTTCTCTTAAGGAGAACATTCATTGGTTGTCAGCTCTCCTGCACACACAGTCTGCCCCTTAAAAACAAAATCCATCCATCCATTATGCAACCAGCTATATCCTAACTACAGGGTCACGGGAGGTCTGCTGGAGCCAATCCCAGCCAACACAGGGTGCAAGGCAGGAAACAAACCTGGGCAAAATCAAACCTGTTTAATGTTATCTCACTGAGTCACAGGTTAGCTTAAGCCAGACATTGGGTATGTCACATTAGGTGACCAACTTCACAGGAACATAGCGGTATCTGCCTCCATCTCAGTTAGATTATGTAAATGAAGGCTATGGACAACTTATCCAGCAACTTTAAGTCAATTTGACATCGCCCTAAGATTGCAAAATCCAAACCCATGATTTAAGCTGCTCCTCCTTCATTTGCCCCATTTCTTAACACAATCCTGAGGCCTAACTTGTATAAACCTTCCTTAAGAATTCTGGGATCTCGATTAGTACTGAATGTTCAATCAAAGTAGTGAATACTGTTGACACACAACTGTACAAGATGGCCTCCTCCTCCTCCTCCTCCTTCTTCTAGCCTGTTGGACCCTCCTTTCATTCCCAAACTCATTTACACCTAAATTGATATGAAAAGTGATGAGTTAGTTCATAGCAAGCCAACAATATCTGACTTGACATCAGCTTTAACTAAGAGGATGTTATAAAAAAACAAATGTCTTTAGATCTGAATGATGCAGTTTTAATGGAATTGAATTCTGTTCTTTCCACAGAGAAAAAGACAAATCTGCCATTTACTGTAACGTTTAAATGGAAGTGAAAGAGGAGCCGTGTGAGGCCGACATGAATATCATGGAGGAGAGGACCATAAATGTTAAGGTGGAGGACTGTGAGTGGGAGAGTGTCCACCCTAAACAAGATAGTCTGAACATTAAGGAAGAGGACAGTGAATTGGGGTCAGTGAGTGTTAAAGAAGAATCCGTCAGCACTGAGGGTGTCAAGGAAGATGATCCTCATTATGAACATCAAGATGGAGCTGTGACCGGGTTAGTCTCTTCTGAAAACGGACACTCTTCATCTCCTGGGTCTTCTATCAATGTAATGTATGAATCATTACAGTCTGACACAAAGGGGACTGAAGAAGTTTTATCTCCTAGAACTGAGGAAGATCAGCCACCACCGAAGACATCAGCTGAAGCAAGTAAGTGAAAAGTAAAAATTGGTGCACGTTTTAGGCAGTGGTGGGCCGTCAGGGCCTGCAAGACCACCTCTGCTGGCCTAAAAAAATATCTGAATCACAAACTGATGTTAATTATATTTTGTCTATGAATACTTATTAAAT
>JANRMT010062791.1:199344005-199378598 GCA_026402145.1 Polypterus bichir lapradei
ATATCAAGAGTGAGCCTGATATGGCCGTGCAATATGTAACACAGAGAATGGAAAAGGTAGGTACCATCTCCGGGCATGGAAACCACTCGGTAAGTGACAGTTCTTTGATCGATGGTGATTACCTCGATAGACATGGTAATGGGGGTTGGAATGATGAAGGAAATGGGTACCTGAGTAATGTAAAGTAAGTGTAAAATACCTATACAATAACTATAATTGTAATAAACAAACAATAAAACAGCGGAGAAGCCATGGATTAAACAAAAAGGCTGTAGTTATCAGCAGGGAGACGTGAATCCCGTGGCGAAGCAAGGAAGGGAATGTAGAGACTGGAGCGACGGACGGCCGGTGATGGGATGGGAGACCCAACACCGCCTCACATGGTGACCAAGCTGCAGGCTATGGACGTATATATGTACGTAAATAGGATTCAGTTAGCGTTGGGAACCCGTGTACCAAATTTCTTGAAGATGGGCCCATAAGTAACAAAGACTGTTGAAAAGTTCAATATGGTGGCCGACAGTGGCATCATACCACTGAAATAAGTACGTACATTGGTTTCGGTTAGTGCAGGGAAGCCGCCTACCAAATTTCGAGAAGATGAGGCCATAAATAAGAAAGTTCAACATGGCGGACGTTGTTGATCGTTACGCGTAGAATTTCGAAATGAAACCTGCTTAACTTTTGTAAGTAAGCTGTAAGGAATGAGCCTGCCAAATTTCAGCCTTCTACCTATACGGGAAGTTGGAGAATTAGTGATGTTGGAAAATTCAATATGGCGGCTGACAGTGGCGTCATACCACCGAAATAAGTACGTACATTGGTTTTGGTTAGCTCAGGGAAGTCCCCTACCAAATTTCGTGAAGATGGGGCCGTAAATAAGAAAGTTCAACATGGCGGACGTTGTTGACCGTTATGACCGTTATGCGTAGAATTTCGAAATGAAACCTGCTTAACTTTTGTAAGTAAGCTGTAAGGAATGGGCCTGCCAAATTTCAGCCTTCTACCTACACGGGAAGTTTGAGAATTAGTAACATTGGAAAGTTCAATATGGCGGCTGACAGTGGCGTCATACCACCGAAATAAGTATGCACATTGGTTTCGGTTAGCGCAGGGAAGCTGCCTACCAAATTTCGTGAAGATGGGGCCATGAATAAGAAAGTTCAATATGGCGGACGTTGTTGATCGTTATGACCGTTACGCGTAGAATTTCGAAATGAAACCTGCTTAACTTTTGTAAGTAAGCTGTAAGGAATGGGCCTACCAAATGTCAGCCTTCTACCTACACGGGAAGTTGGAGAATTAGTGACGTTTGGAAAATTCAATATGGCGGCCGACAGTGGCGTCATACCATCGAAATAAGTACATACATCGGTTTCGGTTAGCGCAGGGAAGCCGCCTACCAAATTTCGTGAAGATGGGGCCATAAATAAGAAAGTTCAACATGGTGGACGTTGTCGACCGTTATCGACCGTTATGACCGTCACGTGTAGAATTTCGAAATGAAACCTGCTTAACTTTTGTAAGTAAGCTGTAAGGAATGAGCCTGCCAAATTTCAGCCTTCTACCTACACGGGAAGTTGGAGAATTAGTGATGAGTCAGTCAGTCAGTCAGTCAGTCAGTCAGTGAGTGAGGGCTTTGCCTTTTATTATTATAGATAAATAAATAACAAAATGTAGACATGAACTGTATAATGTGTGAAGGCTGATGGCCAAATATCAAATAAACACTTTCACAAAAGGTACAATTACAATATGACAGCTTCTGTGGTGCTGTGGTTAGAACTGCCGACTTAGAATCTGGAGGTTGTGAGTTCAAAACCAGCTCCCCGGCAAATTTACCTTTTGAATAGTGAGCTGCTCTTATTGTTAATATTATAAATAAAAACATACATGTGGTTTGTGTCTAACAGCAGGTGTAAGTTTATAGCACTTGTAAAAGTTAGCGTTTTTTTTTTTTTTCTTCAGTTTTACTCTCTCAGTCACGATCACGATACAACGCCCCACCCCATCCCAGATCTGACGTGGTTACTTTTTATCTGAAACTGGGAATAACTGTAGATGTGAGTTGTGTTTTGAGACAATGGAACTGGAAATTGTCTGATCTGAAGGGATAAAAGCTGACACAAACGCTGGTGAATCTGCCTACTTCGTATCTCACCGTCACTTGAATTTTTTTTTTATTCATTTTTATTGAGTGTTCCTGCTCACACTGAATTAGTATTCACCTTATGGTTCACGATGTCAAAGCCACACTGACAAAAAACAGAGACGTAGGTACATATGATATTTGGAATAACTCATTTTATGACCTGTATAGTACATTTCAGAAAACATTGTGGCACTGATGCAGCATTATTCATATTCATTCACATGCCTTCTTGCACTTGTAATCAGTGACCTCGGTTTTTTTTTTTTTTTCTGATCTTGCCCAGTCTCCACTTTTGGGTGCTTGGTGGTGTTTCTTTTGTACTCCAGGACATGCAGTGGAAAGAATAATACAGAGAGGTCAGTTCCGTGCTATATGCAATCATCAGATTTAAATGTTAACAGTTCCCACACAGCCAAGGACAGTCCTTTCTACGTTTACAACATGTGTGCCTGTTGCAATGTACACACTTCTCTCTGTGCTGTGGTTACTATTACACTGAAGGGGCTGGGGATGCGGCGGTCTTGGAACAGAGGCTTGTTGATGTTGCATTCTCTTTTTCTTTATCCATCGCCTTTTCTTGTAAGAAGCGATGACAAAGTTCCTCTGCAAGGTGAGTCATGAACACTCTTCTTTTCTCAGTGGCCCACATGCATGCCTTGTACAGTACATGTGCGTTGATCGCTGCCAAGTCAAGTGTGTTATAGAACAATGAACCGGCCACCTGTGTGCTCCTGTCACACTGAATTAGCTCACACCTTCTGGTGCACAACGTCAACACAGTACCGGACAAAAAAGAAAAAGATAAATATATGTGACATTTTGAAGAAATCATTTTATGACCTGAATAGTACCAATCAGAAAACATTGTCGCACTGATGCAATATTATTTGCATTATAGTGCATTATATTATAGTGTCAGATTAGCTGTAAATGTATGGTACCTGTAAAAGCTTAGCTTTTTTCAGTTTTATTCTATCAGTCACATTCATGCTCTCCCTCGCCCATATGTGATCTGACTCTAGATAATAGCGCCAATATAAATTCTCACCCGATCTGACGCTGTTCATTTTCAACAAGTATTGCATTAGTGCGACGATCTTTTCTGATTGGTACTGCTTGACTTGGCGGCGATCTACGCACATGTACTGTACAAAGCATGCACGGGGACTACTGGGAAACAGAGTGTTCTTGGCTCACCTGGCAGAGGAACTTCATCGTTGCTTCTTACAAGAAAAGGCGATGGATAAAGCAAAAGAGGATGCAACATGACAAGCTTCTGTTCCAAGACCGCCGCTCTCCCAGCCCCTTCATTGTAATAGTAACCACAACACAGAGAGAAGTGTGTACATTGTAACAGGGGTACATGTCGTAAACGTAGAAAGGACGGTCCTTGTGTGCGTCTGAACTGTTAACATTTTAATCTGATGATTGCATATAGCGCGGAACTGACCTCTCTGTACTGTTCTTTCCTATGCATGTCCTGGAGTACAAAAGAAACACCACCATACACCAAAAGTGGACACTGGCAAGATGGGGGGAAAAAAAAAACAAGGTCACTGATTACAAGTGCAAGAAGGCATTTGAATTAATATGAATAATGTTGCATCAGTGCCACAACATTTTCCGAAATGTACTATACAGGTCATAAAATGAGTTATTCCAAATATCATATATATCTATGTCTCTCTGTTTTTTTGTCAGTGCGGCTTTGACATCGTGAACCATAAGGTGAATACTAATTCAGCGTGAGCAGGAACACTCAAAAAAAAATTCAAGTGACGGTGAGATACGAAGAAGGCAGATTCACCAGCGTTTGTGCGTCAGCTTGTATCCCTCCAGTTCAGAGAACTTCCAGTTCCATTGTCTCAAAACACCATTCACTCACATCTACAGTTACTCCCAGTTTCAGATAAAAAGTAATGCCGTCAGATCTGGGGTGGGAGTGGGTGTTGTATTGTGATCGTGACTGAGACAATAAAAGTGAAAATAAAAGCTAACTTTTATAAGTGCTATAAATTTACACCAGATGTTATAGACACAAACCACATGTATGTTTTTATTGTATAATATTAACAATAAGAGCCACTCACTACTCAAAACGGTAAATTTGCTGGGGGTTGGTTTCGAACTCACGACCTCCGGATTATAAGTCGGCAGATCTAACCACAGCACTACAGAAGCTGTCCTTTTATACTTGCACCTTTTGTGAAAGTGTTTATTTGATATTTGGCCATCAGCCTTCACACATTATACAGGTCATGTCTACATTTTGTTATTTATTACTAAAACATAGAAAACGTTTTTGTTTTTACGATGTGTTTACATAGACTGTTGTAGACACAAAACACAAATCAAATTATTTCCCCTTACAATTCTGGGTAGCTCACTCCCAGATAATCAATCAAGGCAGGAACTGGGAGAACTTCTTGCCTGTTCTGAGGTGGTGGGGGGATGGTATAGCAGGCTGCTTGGGTTTATCGACACATTTAGAAGACAAAAGACGCTGATGGAGAGGTGCGAAGGCATTTAAGGTGGGCTGGATTTACGATTTTTTCGTTGGCTCTGGTAATTTTAGTGTTAAATCTGAATAGTCCCGTTTTGTGACCCCCTGTCTTTACTAACTTGTTGATCCTTCTTTACCTCCTATGACTGCCACCAAACATTTCCTGCAGCTTCTGCTTTCCTGTGTTTTCTGTTCCATGATGTTTCTGGGATTCCTTCAATAGTCAGCTGTCTTCCGGTAAAGCTCTGGATTCTGATTGGCCAGTCTGGAACACCAGTTTTCTTCTTTTTAAGCCTTTCTCTTGTAGATTTCTTCTGTTTCAGCTCATTGTTTTGTTTCATCACCTAACTTATATTAAGCTTTCATTTTTCAGACATAGTCTAATCGGAGTTCTTTATAACAATTTTTAATTCAGAGTTACATTGATGGTAGCATCCTGTCGAAGTCTTGCAGAAGCAAAAAAGCCCCAAGCTATGATTCTACCAGGAGGTGTTAGCACTTGTTTGCAGTGGGCTTTTACATCCAAACCACCGTTAAATGGGGACACAAACATGGAGACATGGTGTGACAGGCCTTCAACAGACCAGGGGCAACATTTATAAAACGTTGCATGGATTTGAGAATGGAAATTTGTGAAGCCAAAAAAAAAAAAAAAAAAAACAAATAGGAAAATGTGTACACATATAGAGCCTGCTAATCCATCTCTCTGCATGTAGCCATGATGCTGCAGAACTTAATTTGCTGGTAGAGTAGCCTCTCCCTCCTGACTTGTCAAGACCCCATAACCAGCATTCAAGAATATCTGGCTTCACTCTTCATCTGAGAGTGAAAGATCATACATGTAGTTACAGCGCCTCTCCTCTGTGCTCTGTGTTTCGGAAAAGATGCGAGGCAAAATTGTCTGAGCAGTGTACTAAAGAGACACAAAGTCGCATAAAGGTTTGGGGTTTTCCGTCCCTGTATACTGTACAGTATTGCAAAAAACACATTATGTGGCAAGTGGTATGACTTGTCACCATTACAACAGACAGAATGCGTATGTTGGAGGGACCATTTATGGGGTGGGACCGGAAATTGGTGAATGGAATGCTGGGAAGGAACCGAGGTGCTGTATGGGGAAGCCTTGACGTCACCAGGAGGGGGACCAGAGGAAGGGATGGTATGTGGAATTGGTAGCGTGTGGTTTAGGGAATCTGGGTAAAGTTATGGTAGCGTTGTTTCTGTCTTTCTGTGAAAATTAAAAGAAAGAAAGGTTAGTACCCTGCCTTTGTCCCCTGGCACGATATTGTACATTGCTCGTCAGGTGTTAACGTGGCTCCCTATGCGCGTGTGTGTGACAGCAGGTAGCTGTTACAATGAATAGTTCAGGACACTGATGGTTCAGCAAGTTACTTCACCTACAAGCAGTTCACCGTGTACAGCAGCATCACATCTGTCCTAGCTGCTTTGCCTCAAAATGAATGAATCCCGCTTTGAGCCAGGCCGTGGAGACATGACGTTTGTCAGGCACATCTTGGATGACTTGTGTATTAATGGAATGTCAATGCTTATGGTTAACAAAAGCAGCTTCAGTCTTGCTGTGTGTCCTTATTGCAATATCAGTGCAGGGAAGTGTTTTCGATTGTGTTAGAAGTGCTGAACATGACTGCAGGTTTCCTTTTTATGTTGACAGAAACATGTCATGTTTTATGTGTGTTTACCCACACCTTATGAAACTGGATGTAGTGCATCAGCAGTCAGTTAATGGCTTCCAGCACAGCAGACATACTATTGAGGTGTCGGCCAGTTCCTTGCGAAGTGACAACGCCTAGCCGAAATGAAGCGATGACAAAACAGAATTTCTTTAATGCAAATGTGTGTTATTGACACTCTTAAAGGGAACTAAAATACAGTCTGTACATCGTAGTCCTCATTTTTGAGGTGTTTGTCACTTCAACGCCCCTTATAAGAACAGCTCAGTGAAATGAATTATGTTTGTGAATCATCATTAAGCTGGTTTGGCTCCATTGTACTGCTTGATCAAGGGTGTCGTCATTTCCCAGTTTCATTGAATTATTATGTACCAGTAACGGCGCACTGCACAATAATATACACTGAATACACTTGACTTGAGCATTCATAGTTTTCAAACTCTTTCTCTGTACGCTTAGCTTTTGTTTGCTCAAGAGGTTGATGCGCTTGCTGCGTCCCGAGCAGCTCTTCTTTTCTTCACCCTAGTGGCCCGCTTCTTGTTTTCTTTCGTCTGCATCTTTTCTCATGAAAACTGAACTGAGTCAATGTTTGTGTTGCAATTACTTTGTACATTTTCTTTCATTTTTCACTTAAGCTGGCACTTCAATCTGCCTTATGAATGACTTAAGATATGAAGAGGTAGGGGAAGTGACGGCGAAGGGGGTAGGGATGAGAATGGTGTCCGTGCCGCACGGCCGCCGAGCTGGCCACTGACGAGAGTTTATTCTACAATAAAATAAAAAGAGGAATAACCTTGGAGGTCAATCATCACCCCAAAAGTGGATAGTAGACATCACGTAATATATGTGTACCAAATTTCAGGTCAATATTTCAAACGGTTTGCGAGCTACAGGTGATTTAAAATCCTGGACAGACAAACGGTGCAATTATATATAAAGATGTATGCGTCAGAGTTGCTCTAAACATACGTTTGTTCCCCTGTTAATGTTCAATTTAAAATCTCAACTTCTGTATTGGAAGTTGCATACACACATTTCCAGTCTCATTTTCTGTGCATGCAAGGTTTATAAATGAGGGCTCAGGACCTTCACTAGCCTACGTATAGATAGAAACTTTATGGACATGAAGATGGTATGAGGAGAGGCAAAATCAGAATTTTTAGAGTGTTAAAAGTGGGAAAATGTTTGGCTTTGGGAAGAAACAATGTCCTTTTTGACTTCTGACCATCCCTAATTTCAGGCTGGAAATGATGTGGGCACATGGAATATGTACCAGGGAATGTGACAGTGCATGTCTATGTACAATTATCATCAAGCTGCTTTACTATTCTGAAAGAGACACACACAAATTCAAATGTAACCTTTGAAGGATGGAAGATCTTCATTTACTCCCAGTTACTCGGTCCACACCACACAAGACCACGTCTCTGGTGATCACGAAGGCTCCACAAATTGGTCTTTCTGCCTTCCTGATTTATCTGGCCAAGCATCAAACATCCTTCCCAGGAAGGCAGTGGCTTTTTACCGAGCCACAACTCACGCTCTGTGGTGCCCTTGAGTCCTTCATGTTACTGGTGCTTGGCCACTTTGACTGTTTTATGTATGATATTCCAGTACTGCCCCCCTGGGCTCATTAAATCACCTTCCCTGATTCATCAGTGCATTCCTCACTCTTCCCAGGCACTTTCCAGATTCATTATGGACCTAAACTCGATTGATGTATTTGTATTCTTGTCCACGTTGTCTGACCAACTGTGTGTTAAGTTTCATCTTTTTCTACCTCGTTGTCTTTTTCATGTGGATTTTACTAAACAAACCTCTGCTACACTTAAGTTATTTATAACTCTAAAGTAAGACTCTGCTCAGGATCCAACTTATGTTTAGGGGGCTGTAAAGGAACATATTTGAGACCTGACCATTGCTTTTGCTTCCAAACTTTCTTACATGGCATTCAGGGAAATTGACAATCTTTAGAATCACCTGAATAATCTTAAATGCATGGTCGTGTATTTCTGATCCTGTACACAAGTCCAAAATTATGCTAACCCAAGATGAAGTAAATGACCTTATGTGGAATGCAGAGTTGAAAATTCATTGCACATGCACTCATTGCCATCTCTCCAGTGCTAAACTGAGCGAGTTGTTAGGTTTTGATTGTGCAGATGTGTCTGTTAGCCTCCATGTCCCAAGTTGAGCAAAAATATTGTGTTACTATACATCTAGATAATAATACAGTGGAACCTCGGGTCACGAACGTCTTGGAACACGTACAAATCGGGTTACAACCAAAAAGTTCGCCAAACTTTTGCATCTGTTCATGACCATACACTCGGGTGACGAATAAGCCAGTTTCCCTTCCGGTTCGTAAGTGCCGATGATTTCCGCACGTGTTCAGTCTCTGCCTGTACAGTACATTGTTCTCGGTCAGATGTGTATCGCGCAGAGGGACTTTACCTCAAAATTGTAATCTCCTCTCCACCCATCTTCTTGCTCACTTCCTTCATGCCAGAACTTGACTCATGCAAGGTTAGGTTTCTTGGATGTTTATGGTTAGTTTTTGTATAAATTTAGGAAGTTCATTTTTTTCCCTGTGGTTAAAACTCGTTAAAAAAAAAAAATAATAATAATAAAGTGTTTACAGCGGTCAGTTCGCAAGGCTGTAGCGTGAACTCTTCCAATGTTAGTTTTCTCTGTTCAAGGTTTTGTCAGTGTTATTCAATGTCTTTACATTTACTTTACTATTACACTGTGCATTCTATGGTATAATTAACTACAGTAATCCCTCCTCGATCGCGGGGGTTGCGTTCCAGACCCCCCCGCGATAGGTGAAAATCCGCAAAGTAGAAACCATATGTTTGTATGGTTATTTTTATATATTTTAAGCCCTTATAAACTCTCCCACACTGTTTACAAATATTCCCTTCACAGTTATACAGCATAATCCCTTTGTATTCTCTTAGGTAAGATTCATTGAAATTATGTATATAAACACACTGTTTATATACAGTAAAACCTAAATATTATTTTAAAGATATTGAGTGTCTCCGATATCACATATGTTACAGCCATTACGATAGACAGGCCACCAGCAATAAATACGTACAATGCAAGAAAAATAGTATAAAGTAAATGTGTGTACAGTGACACTAAACGTACGTACATGTACTAAGCACTGTAAGTAGAAAATTAATTATGGTTACTCACCAACAATGACACGATGACTTGTCCGATAACAATGAGTTTAATTTTACTGCACAACAAAGGAGAGAGTCACAGCTCTTCTAAAGGAGCCACTTCAGGCGATTGTGTAGCACTGCCATTGTTCTTCTTCAATCCAAATCCCTAAATCAGATTCCATCCAGACTACTGCCTTATTACGTCCACTTACAACTCGTTTTGCACCCTGTTTAAAAGGACACTGAGGCCGTAGATCTTGTATTCCTTTCCTACTTTTTAAATAAAAAGAATCGTAGCCTCATTGATGCTGTAATGGCGTCCTACAGCGGTGCAGCTTTTCCCTTCCTTCAGCATATCCAAAACATTTACCTTTTTGGCAATCGTTAACATCTTCCGTTTGCACTTGGGCACGGCCCCTGAAGCAGTAGCAGGAGCAGATCGTTTTGGAGCCATAATGAAGGGCTTGACTATGCACAAAGATAAATACAAAAGAGCACAAAAGTTAACTCTTTACACAGCGAAACACGTTGATTAATGTAACATTAATTAACGCTGTGGAATCAAATTCGGCGCGCCGTCGCTGAGCCAATCGGCACACAGGAACTTAACTGCGTGCTCTGATTGGTTAGCCTCTCAGCCATCCGCCAATAGCGTCCCTTGTATGAAATCAACTGGGCAAACCAACTGAGGAAGCATGTACAGGAAGTAAAAAGACTCATTGTCCGCAGAACCCGCGAAGCAGCGAAAAATCCATGTTATATATTTAGATATGCTTATATATAAAATCCGCAATAGAGTGAAGCTGCGAAAGTCGAAGTGCAATATAGCGAGGGATTACTGTACTGTATTTATGTCCTTAAAAATCTTTAAAAAATATATATTTACATACAGTTTGTACGGTCCGGAACGGATTAATTGTATTTACGTACAATCCTATGGGGGAAATTACTTCGGGTCATGACCAAATCGGGTTGCGACCAGAGTTTTGGAACGAATTACGGTCGTGACCTGAGGTTCCACTGTATCACTAACTAATCCTGGGATATTAATAGTTTTTCGTTTTATTTTTGTCTTTTTCTAAACTTCCCCTCTGCTGAACCCACATTTTCAGAAGTGGTTGAGGTGTTTTTCAATTCAATTCATTTACCACAACTCTTGCAAAATGTGGAGACCCCTGTTCTAACTGAAGATTTTTACTTCCATTACTGAACCATATAAATAATTTTAAATAATATTTTAATGATGCTGTATTTCAAGCCCAGGGTTTGTTCCTCCCTTGCTCCCTGTGTTGGCTCCAGCAGACCCTCGTGACCCTGTGTTAGGTTATAGCGGGTTGGATAATGACTGACTGTATTTGATGATGCCATTCTGGAATGTAATTGAAAAATGTGACCAATAATCTTGTTGACTTTGCCTATCACACGTGATCTATTTATTTTACTTGGCTCTTGTAATTGTACTCATGTGGCGAGTAGTTATAATACAGATAAAAAAATGAACAAGTTGCTTGTCTATCGAAATCCTACTTAAGTCTTTAGATTGCTTATGCTTGTCAAAGTTTGTTCATAAATTCAACTGATATTTATTTAATGTTGTAACATGATGTCAGTATTAGGGTAGTGGACTAAGCTTTTGTTTTTCTCTTTTATACTTTATACAGGTATCAAAGTTCACTGCTGTTGCGAGTGTGGCAAACTCTTTCCTGACTTGAGTAAACTTCAGAGCCACCAAAGAATTCACACAGGTGAGAACCCTTACTGCTGCCATGAATGTGGAAAGCAGTTCTCTAACATTAGTAATCTTCAGAAACATGTTAAAACTCATGCAGAACAGAAGGCATATTGCTGCTCTGAATGTGGCAAAAAGTTTTCACGGACAAGCGATCTTCAGAACCACCAAAGGATACACACGGGGGAGAAGCCATATGACTGTTCTGAATGTGGTAAACAGTTTTCACAGAGAAGCCATCTTCAGCACCACAAAACAATTCACACGGGAGAGAAGCCGTATGCCTGTTCTGAATGTGGTAAACAGTTTTCAAAAAGGAGCAATTTTCACCGCCACAAAGTAATCCACACGGGACAGAAGCCATATTGCTGTTCTGAATGTGGTAAGCAGTTTTCAGAAAGAAGCAATTTTCAACGCCACAAACAAATTCATACAGGACAGAAGCCATATTGCTGTTCTGAATGTGGCAAAACGTTTTTACGGAGAAGCGATGTTCAGAGCCACCAAAGAAGTCACAGAAGGGAGAAGCCATATGAGTGCTCTGAATGTGGTAAAAATTTCTCACAGGGTAGCGCTCTTCAGAGACACCAAAGAATCCACACAGGACAAAAGCCATATTGCTGCCCTGAATGTGGTAAAACGTTTTCACGGAGAGGCCATCTTCAGAACCACCAAATAATTCACACAGGGGAGAAGCCGTATGACTGCTCTGAATGTGGCAAAAAGTTTTCGCAGAAAGGCCATCTTCAGAGACACCAAAGAATTCACACAGGGGTCAAGCTGTATTGCTGCCCTGAATGTGGAAAACAATTATCTTCCCGTAGTTATCTTCAGACCCACATTAAAATCCACACAGGTGAGAAGCAGTATTTCTGTTTTGAATGTGGCAAGGAGTTTTTACACAGAAGCTGTCTTCAGAGACATGAAAGAATTCACATAATTGACAAACTCCCCAACCTTGTCCACAGATGAACACAGTACAATATGTTAAGGAGTAGAAAAAGTTTGATAAAAACGCAAAAAAATAAATTGGGGAAACCACAAGTAATGTGGTAAGTACAACAGCCTCATGTGGGCACAGAACTTTACCCATGCATGCCTTATGAGGGGCGAACTGTGACCAGAAGGCGAAGGCCTAATCATTGGTGCACAAAAGAGTGGCTTGGACAAAAGGTGGTTCAGATCAGAATTAGAAAAAAATTGCAAAAAATAATCCGAAAATGTCCCTTCTACTAAACAGAACTGGAAAAAGTCAAATGTCTGCTTGCTGGGTTCAAGGATACCGATTGCTGAAGGGTTAGGGAAAGTCACTGGGACCACAACTCGGGCTGCACAATGGAAAAATGAGGAGGTGTAGGTCACTTGTAACACAGCAATACTGACTGACTGAAAAATAGAGAATAGAAAACCAGTATCGATTCCTGGTGAGTACTCAGTCCTAAGAATAGAGAGGCAAGAGAGTAACAAAATACCAAGAAATGCAGTCTGAGATGTGACAATTGAAATTTGGGATGAAAAAAAAAAAAAAACAAACAGCAGTTCTAGGATCAACAGGCCTGATAAAGAATAACTTTTAGAGCTATCAAATTAGTATAACTTCTTACGACCTACAAAAGTATCTTTATTAGGAACAATGCAGGTTCTAAATTGAGTCTGTGGGAAACTTAAGAGCAGTGTTTTCCAAACTCGGTCCCTGTGGCTGCAGGTTTTTGTTCCAACCAGATTCCTAATCAGTGACAACACCTGATAGATAGCACTGATCTCATTTCATTAGCTGGTATTATTTTTTTCTTTTATTCAACATTCAGAAAAGCACAGCAGCATGATTTTTACATTTATAAGACATTTATACATATTTCTGCTTTTGCTATAGATTTAAATGCTTAACTCTCTTTTGTTGATTTCATTATACTTTGCTGTTTCTCTGTGCAGGTTTTTCCCCTTCGTTTTATCTTATTAATGACAATTTAAAATGAGCAGAGCAGACTTGCTGGCAAACAACACTGAATAATCAAAGGCTGCAACTATTTTAGAATCAGACCCACTAATTATTACATAATGGATTAATTAGAACAGCTTGAAGGATGAAAATCAAGATGAAAATACTGTTAAAAAGAAAAAAAAATACATTATTCCTATATAACTGCTTGGTACATTTTAATAAATTTTTTTTTTTTTTTTTATAGCAAACTTAGTTTTCTAATTTCTATATTGTTCCCTAAAGACAGAACTTGGGAAATATCAGTTCACTTAATTAGCCCAGGAGTTCAATTAAAAACAGAAGCTGGTTGGAACAAAAACCTGCAGCCACGGGGGTCCCCCAGGACCGAGATTTGGGAAACGCTGCTTAAGAGAGAGAGAAAAATTAAGTGTACCATAATAATTCTTTATTTATTTTGTCACATGCATTTCACTGCGTGTTGTCCTGTATAACTATGCATCTTTTTCGCATACCCCTTGGGGTCAGCCATTGTACAGCGCCCCTGGAGCAATTGAAGGTTAAGGGCCCAGCAGAGGAGAGTATGGCAGTGACGGGGATTTGAACCGGCAAACCTTCTGGATAGCGGCGCGGATCCGCCCATGAGACGATCCTGACTACAGAGTTGAGGTTCACTCCTGTTTTGATAGTAAGCACACCAAGACAATTTGGAAAAGTTAAACCCGACTTGCTGTTCTGAATGTGGTAAACGATTCTGGCACAGAAATACTCTTCTTGCGCACGTTCCAGTTCACTCGGGATAGAAGCCACATGGATGATCTGAATGTGGCAGACAGTTTTCGTGAAGAAACAACCTTTTGGATGCAACAACATTTCTTTATTTAGCACATTTTCATGCAATCAATGTAGCTCAAAGTGCTTTGCATGAGGATATAAAAAGGAAATTAATATGAAACATAAACAAGATTTGTCAATAATATTGTACCGTATGTAACAGAGAAAAAAAGTCAAATGACCAGCAGGACAGGGAAAAAAAGCAAAAAAGTTCAGTTAGGCTGAAATAAATCTGCATGGGATCCAAGGCCAAAATACTGCTGGCCCCCACTGGCCTGTTATGTATGTAACTTTTTTTTTTTTTTAAACATTTTATCAAATTTATTAAAATTAAATAGCATCCCATACAAGCAAGTCAGATTTTACAAAACTAGGTTCAAATCAAATGAGAAAGAGAGTTCGGCCAACAGAGTAAAACTTTAATAGTAGGAAAAATAAATAAATAGAATACAAAAAAGGGAGGAGAATCCACTTCCTTAATTTAAATGCTTATTCTAGAATGTCATTAATTAGAAGGTTTATACAGATCGTCTAAGTGAGAAATTGATTTTTTCCAATTTTAAAATGGTATATAACATCAGTCACCCACTGACTTAGAGTAGGAAAGTTAGGATTCTTCCAGTTGAGCGAGATATGTTTCTGTGCCAATAGTGTAGTAAAGGCAATCACAGTTTGTGCGTCCTTCTCCACTTGAAGCCCCTCTGTGAGCCCACCAGACACAGCTGTTAGTGGATTGGGGGGAGGATTGTGACGCCAAGGCTGTCTCATAAGAATTTAAAGGTTTTGGTCCAGAATGATGTTAATTTGGTGCAAGGCACCCAAAACATGTGGCCCAGTGAGGCTGAAACTTGATTGCAGTGTTCACAGGTTGGATCTTTTTGGACAATTTTAAACAAGACAGATGTGCTCGATTATATAATTTGAAGCTGAATAATTCTTTGCTTTGCGCATATGGAGCTCGAGTGAATTCCCCGCATTGCTACCTTCCACTCCTTTTCTGAGATCCTTTTCCTACTGTCCTCTGGGATCTTTTGAAGGGAGGGACTTTAAAAAATGTTTTATATAAGCTGTCTGAGTCCTCAAGACTGATCAATATTTTTTTCCGGAATAGAGGATGGTGGGAGGTGAGGAAAATTGGGCGGGTTCTGTTTAACAAAGTTTCTAATACTTGATATCATTTTCATTATGAAATGCATTAAAGCATGTATGAAACATGCGGGGGCACAATGAGCTGGCACCCTGGCCAGGGATTGTTCCTGCCTCATGCATGACGTATGGTGGTAGGCCATAATGGAAGGACCGAGGCAGACTGCTTGCCAGGACCACCTTCTGGTGCACAGGTGGGCAAAGCCAGTCCTGGAGGGCCACAATGGTTGCAGGTTTTTGTTCCAACCCAGTTGCTTAATTAGAAAACAATCCTTATCGATTATTTAATTTCATGGCTTGTTAGTGCTTTAACTCTGCTATGTCAGGTGATTCTCATATCTTAGAGTTTCTTCCCCTTTTGAAGGATATCATCCAAATGATTTGAAGTCTAAAACAGACGAGTGATTCTCAATGCTTCACTTTTTTCTCTTCACTTTCCTTCCAAGTATTTAATTAAACCCAATAGTGCCTGATAAATACACACAGGTGTAAATGGAAACAAGCTAAATGGAGAAATGCTGCTCTCTTTTGTCATTCACATCTAATTGCTGATAAGGAGCCATTAAAAACCAAGACTACAGCTGTTTAAGACTAAAATAAGCAATAAGGGTTCAACATCTTAATGAGCGAGACCACTAAAGTGCAGTAGAAGTGTTACTTGAGCAATAAGGGCTTCTTAATAAGCAATTGGGTTGGAACAAAAACCACTGCAGCCCTCCAGGACTGACTCTGCCCACCCCTGCTCTGGTGGCACTCCCCTTTGTACACCTGTAGGGCATAGTGGGAGCTGTAGTTCTGTTGGGGTACTTGGGTGCTGCCACAGGGAGCTGTAGGCGAACACATCTGCTACTTTGCGGGGTTTCCAGCTGGTCCAGAAGTGCTCTGACACTAGAAGTATTCCCGAGTCCGGCATAAAAGAAGTCCCCTACTCTACCAAGGCGGGAGGCAGCAGACGACACCTGTGGAAGAGCGCTGGTCAAAGGTGACCAATTGTACATTTTATTATACTTGACTGACTGAGCCCTGTTAAGAACTTATTGTATGTTAAAGTACATTTTATTTTACCTAAAATTGTGTTTGGGACTCAGGGTCACCCTGGTGGCTACACTATATAACGTGCCTGTGTGGAAATGCTGATGTTTGTGTTATGTATGTATTGCATCCCAGAATAATTATATACTGTTGCTTGCAGTTTGTGTATTTTGATTAATAAAGATAATTAAAAAAAACAACTTTCAGCTTTGCACCTTTCTGTGTGTGGCACTACCCCTTCTGTGCAACTTTAATTAATGCTGCACAACAACAAGGGAAGGAATGTGGTGAAATGAAATGGTAACACGCAGAGGGAGTTCATGACATGCAAAAACAGAACAAAAAAGAAATCCCAGACACTTGGCTACAATGTGAAAAGTTCAAATGACAATAAACGACCTGGACTTTAACCTGATGAACAGGCGAGCACTCAACCCACGTAGCACCCTGCTTTACTGGTCTACCTGACCCGTACCTCAGCTTTCAGCAACTAATCAATGGCACTCACTTAATGGATTTAAGGAGGAACATCAGCATCCACACTGAAGAGCCACAAGAGCAGCAGCCTGCGCCAAGTGAGTAGTTACCCAGTTGATCAGTCGGAGGGGTGCTGGAGCCAATCCCAACTAGCACAGGGCACAAGGCAGGGACACACCCTGGGCAGGGCGCCAGGCCATCGCAGAGCATCAAGTGAGTCCTGTCAATCAACTCGTCTTTCGTGATAAAATTCAAAAAGAGAACAAAACAAAGGTTACCTCTCAATAAAACCTTATGGACTTTGCTCATCATGTAAGGCGCTCTATAAAGTAAAATTAATCTGTGACCCTGCCACCTGCTTCTCATAATTTTTCATTTTGTCAGTTAAAAAAAAAAATTAAAAGGATCTCCGTGTGAAAGTGATGTGTCATATTTATTGATGCTTGAGTGATCTGTGGGTCATTCATTGTAAAATAAATAAAATGAATATTAACTAAAAATAAAGTACCATTACTTATTGCAATACTATGGAAGCGTATTAGGGCCATGGTGAAAAAATAAATAGACACGGTGAAGAAAAAAAAAATGTAAATGTTGAGATTAAAGTTGACATGTTGACTTTATTCTCGACATTTCCACTTTATTCTAATAGTTTTTTGTCAGTAGAATGTAGCAAACTAAACTTCATCTTAAAATGAATGTTTAATTTATTAGATTTTCTCAAACCCCGTCATTAATTAATGTAGCACATTCAATGCTTTATATTAAGTGTTCCCCGACCCAGTTGTTCATCTCTACGCGCTTCTTAAACTGACTTCTTGCACTGAGAGGCGCCGGCAGCGATCGCCGCAGTTTGACTTCATGATATTCCTGCTCTATGAACATTCAGAATATTAAGATAAATACTTGATATCTTCTTCACGATGAAATACATTAAAGCAGGTATTAAACATGGGTGGCGGGGGGCACGGTGGCGTGGCTATAGAGCTGCTCCCTTGCATTAAGAGGTGTATGTTCAGTGTAGTGAACTTTATGGCAGGTGTGACGAGGCTCCAAAAAACTGGTTATAGGACTTTGTATCGCACTGGTTTAGCTGGAATATCGTGTAAATGTTGGGGTCGTGATGTGGTGATCGGAGACACGAACGCAGAATTCAATAGATGTTCTTCTGAGCGGGCTTTCTTTATTGCATGTGTGCTGTCTCTATCTGACGTACTAAACCTGCAGTTCCTATCCTTGCTTTTTCTTTCTGCACATAACTAATCACCACACGATAAACGTCTTTGTGAAATTAAAACAAGTTATAAACTTAGACCTCAGAGTTTTCAAAACTTTACACGATATTCCAGTTAAACCAGTGCGATATCCATTCATATATCCAGTTTTTTGGAGCCTCGTCACACCTGCCATAAAGTTCACTGCACTGAACATACACCTATGGACCCCTTACTGCAAGGGAGCAGCACTACAGCCACACCACTGTGCCCCCCGCCACCCATATTTAATACAGCATTTCATCGTGAAGAAGATATCAAGTATTTATCTTAGTATTCTGAATGTTAATAGAGCAGGAATATCATGAAGTCAATGTGCGGTGATCGCTGCCGGCGCCTCTCAGTGCAAGAAGTCCATTTAAGAAGCGCGTAGAGATGAACAACTGGGTCGGGGAACACTTAATATAAAGCATTGAATGTGCTACATTAATTTATGACGGGGTTTGAGAAAATCTAGTAAATTAAACACATGAAGTGTAGTTTGCGACATTCTACTGACAAAATAAACTACTAGAATAAAGTGGAAATATCGACTTTGATCTCGACGTAAATGGTGAGAATAAATTGGAAATGTCGATAATAAAGTGGAAATGTCGAGAATAAAGTCAACATGTCGACTTTAATGTCGACATTTAGATTTTTTTTTCCTTCACTGTGTCTGTATTTTTTTTTTTACCATGGCCCTAATAACGCTTCCGTACAATACCCCATCTTACCAATATCTGCTATTTTAATGCAACAATGAAAATGCTTGAAGATTCAGAACCATAAATGATTGGGGCACGTGCATGGAGAAATCGCGACGCATAAAAACAAATGTGATTGTCACAAAATGTTTTGGGAAACGAGTGCACAGTTTAGAGAGAACTGGGACCGGTGACTTAAGGGCACACAATGCACAAGTAGGGACTTCATCTGGATGGTTTTGCCCATGAAACTGCCTCAGTTTGCTCTCCTCTCATCCATCATCTGCCTGGTCTTACAGGTCCCACCATGGCTCTGCCCCCTTACACCTTCACATCTCCACCTGTTTCTCCCATAAGTGTCCATTCTGCTTTATTCTGCCAACTCACTTTGTCTCCACTCACCAGACAGACTGCCGATGTCCACTGCTATGGAGTTTGTTCGTGGTCAGATGCCTCCAACATCAGAGAGAATCCTGAGGCTGCTTAGGGTTTCTACTCCTCGATGTCTCCAGTAACAGGACTGGCGGCTGTGCTTGTGTTGGTGTTGACCTTCTGGCTTACATGGAGTCGGACAGGATCACTCGGTTAATGTGTTCATTAGAGATGGTCAGTGAATATTAAAGCTTGCGCTCCTTGTGGATTTGTGTTTTTTTTTTTATATTAGTTTAACTTAAGGTAATGAATATGTTAATTAATAATAAACTCTACCAGAACCACTGAGTTTCTCAAGTCAGTAATGTTCTCCCTCTGTGAGTGTTTCACTTGAAGGCTCACCTAATCCACTGTCACAGTTACATGTGTGGATATTAATATTGGAATATTTGTAATGGCATTGTCATCTTCTGGTCTCACATCTCTCGTTTACAGCATTTCCTCTGATTTAAATTAACAACCCGCACATCGTGATGGCACAGCAGTAACGAGTAATTAAAACACTTGAGCTTGAATAGCCTGATCATGTCACAAGATATCGAAGTATCAGTTCATATAATAATGACGGCTACGGTTTTACTTGGCCTCGATAAATAACACTGCTTTGATAAATACATTTTATTCACGTTGGCTTCTCAAGTCTCCACTGTAACTCTTTGTAAATGAACTTTAAAGGTGACACGATGGGATTGTCTCCCCTCAGATTCCCGCTGACCACCGCAGTTCGTCCAGTGCTGTGCTGCGTACGGGTCAGTGTGCCCAGTGTGACGAGGATACCCCGAATAGAAGGAGCGCACGGTGATGTCGAAGTGTCCCGCACAGTATAACACTTGACAGGCACAACCGCGGAGCCGCAAAGAGACAGGCGGCGTGGTGTGCTGGAGACGGCTTGGGACTAAAAACCCTGAGGCTGTGCATTCAAACGTCTCTGCTGACACTGGGGGACCTTGACAAGTCGTGTCACCTGCCTGAGCTCCAACAGGGTTAATATATATAAAGATATCAGACAAATAAGGAAATATAAATGTAGAACAATAAACGGACCAACACATCGACGGCTGATTTCTATAAAACGATTTTGTGTTTGTTTAACAAGCAACACATGTAAGTCATTTCAGCATTTAGTAAAATGAAGATACGTTACCAATGAGTGTTTGTCTTAAGTGATGTGAAAAAGTATTTACCGCCTTCCTATTTCTATTTCTGTGTGTTTTACACAAGACATGGCCTCCAACCTTTACAAAAATGCAATATTAGAAAAAGGAAACCTGAGGAAACACATAATACAGTTTTTAAATCACTGCTTTCTTTATTTAACGATCAAAGTTCTTATCCAACACCTCTGTGACTGATGTGAAGATGTCATTGTCCCCAGAGTTTCAATTTGTTTGCTGCATCTTTAGCACCAGTGATAAGAACTAAACACTCTGTAATTTATAATTTGAGATCAGACTTTCACGTCACTGTTGAGGAGTGATAGCCCGCTGGTCTTTGCTTTCATTCAGAATATTGTGAGTATAAACTCTTCATTTCAGCACTTCTGTGAGGTACAAGTTAGCAGTTTGACGAGGCTCTGAAACTCGTTGTGTCCTCTGAGCCATTCAGCTGTAGGTTTTCTTTTTTGTGGTGGAGCGTTGATCTGCTGTGTCATCCAGCTACACCTGAGCTTCAGGTCATGGACAGAGGACTGGCCGTTCTCCTAAAGAAGGTTCAAAATGGCAAGTCATCACACCCTGAGGCAGCAGCAACACCACCCTCTTCATCACACTACCACCCCCATGTTTTATTGTAAGTATGAAGTTCTTATCGTTGATTGCTGTGTTAGTTTTACACCAGACCTAGAGGGACCTGCGCCATCCACAAAGTTCTTGTCTGTCTTTATTACAAGAGATGTGAAGATGATCAAGGTGACTCTGTGCTGTTATGAGACGAGCACCAAAGCTGCTCTTGGATAGCAGAGTTGTTTTGTCTTTCTGCTCTCCTATGAGTCCTGCTGTTACTCTTCATCTCTCACACCACAGAGTCATGAACTCTGACCTTAGAGGAGGGAAGACAGGCCTGAGGGTCTTTGGATGTTTCTTCTGAAATCCTCTGTGACTTCTTGACTCAGGTATTGCTGTGCCCTTCAGGGACATTTTGCAGACCAGCTTCTCCTATGAAGATGTTGCTCTTTTCTGAATGTTTTTACTTTTGGAGATGACGGCTGTCACTGTGGTGTAGTGGAGTCACAGAGTCTTAGCAATGGCTGATGCTTTCCTGATTTCACTCACTTTTTTTTTTCATTTCTTCTGAGATTTTCTTTTCGATCTCAAGACTCAGTGATCTTCTAGAAACCTTAGGGTGACAACTTCACTGTCATGATGAGTGACAACATACTGTATGGTGAGGTTTAGATTCAGTAAGGCTGGCTGTGTCTTGTTTTCAGGTATCTTTGCAGGAGTCACTAAAGAGACAATTCACCAGGCACACAACGATACAGCTGTTGGGTTACTTTATTACTTCAATATCTTAGGAAGCAACTGAGAAATGGTGTTACACGTTTACTCTGATTCCTGTCATCTAATATTACATTTTGTGTAAAGATCGTCAGCCATTCATTATGACAAATATACAAAAATGGAGAACATCTGGAAAGGAGCAAAAACATCAATGTGTATTTATTTGGATCAGATGGCAGCTCCCCTGGACGGCAACGGTTCCTCAGATTCCCTCAGGGCATCCTAGGACACGGAGTTCGTTTCCTCAGCCCTGTTGGGTGCCACCAGGGGGAACTCACAAAGAACCTGGGGACTCCTACTCTTACTACAACCCGGAAGTAATTCGGAGTCACGAGGATGGAAGCCCACAGTACTTCCGGGCTACTTGAGGACCGAGGATGTGCCATTTGACCTGGGAAAAGAGAAGGAACACTTCTGGGTTATGGACTATTTAAAGGGCTGGTGAAGACTCAGCAGGAGACCTGGAGTTGAGAGGGAGTGTGACATAGCTGCTGGGAGTGAAGGGTTGGTTTATTGTATTGTGATTATTGATTATTATATTATTATTGGAGAATTGTGGTGGGTGAGGTGCTTTGAAGAAAATATTAAAGAAGTCTTCTTGGTACTTTTACAAATGTGTCCTGGACATCTGTCTGTGGGGTTTCACTGGGCAACAGTGACCCCTAGTGTCCACAGGTGATATTGAGCCGATCACTTTGGAATAGATCCGTACTTGGCCGAGGCACATGGCCGCCTAACTGATTTACACTAGGCAGCTCCATCGGAGAGAGTGGGTAGCAGATGAAAATCCTATTGAATACCACTGCGACGCTAAGGTCTGGGGTCTTTAAGTTCATTTTGGTAAACGGCTATTATAATAATAGATTATCTAGGAAGGACTTTGATTAGCGGATACCGGCCTGGGTTTGAATGCTTTACCACAGAAGAACCAGATCTTCTTGGCGGGTTATCCCTAGGAGGTTCCAGGAGGAGTGCCGAATGGCCTTATCAGGAAGCCACTTTGGTGGAAACACCAAGGAAACATTCAGCTAAGGAGGGCTGATAAAGACACTTGCCAATGGTTACAGTCAACTATTGAGAAGTGTAAGAAACAAAATATTAGTGGTTATGTTGATGCCGAGTTCATGAGAGGAAAGGGCAATGAAACAAGGGGTGTAGTGTTCCTGTTGAAAGTTGTGAGTCCCAGTGCTATTCATGCTGGAAAGTGTGTGTTAATTGAGCAGCCTAGGGTATCATCTTTACCTGGAGGAGTTTTTGTAGACAGTTGACTTGTTAAATTGCCTGCTTTGCCTCCTTGTGGGTAAGAAATGAGACTGATACTGAAGTAATAATTTCCAAGAACTATGTTTATTGCTCGATTGACTCAGCGAGGTGCGGCGAGGTTCGTGGCTGGTGACTCCTTCAGAGTCAGATTTACAAATATATGAATCCAAAAGAGTAGCGTATTCACTATTCAATTGGCAGCCAGCAGGGAAGTTAACTACTGGTTATGTTTCATATATACATTGTCACAGAATTGCACAGAAACACAGGAGATGGAAGTGTTTGAATGAAGTTCCTGTGTCTACAAACGAGCATATGTCTCTTTCAGAAGTAAAACGAGCTCAGTATGCAGTTAGTTCTCAATTAAAAGAATAGGCAAACATCACAGGGGAGCACAAGAGGAGCGGGACCCCCAACAGGAGCAGAGGATGTCTGGGGGAGGCGAGGGAAACAAAGCAATCGGCCAAGAGGACAGGTGCTGTTCAGGCTTTCGAGGTACGTGAGAAGCATATCACGCAACTGAGCAGCCACAAGTAAGGGAGCAATGTGAAAGCAGTCTATCAGCGTTTTTAAGAGGAGTTTTTTGAGGCACGTCCATGTCTTCTAGGGGTGCGTTCAGCCCCCCTGCTCACGATATACCGTATATATATGAGCATTCTTTACACACACATATGTAAGGTACATATCTGGCTAAGAAAGAACGTTAAATTTATAGTGTCCCTGGTCACTGCATGTTAGAGATCTGGCCGTAGCAGCCGCAGTGACTGGGCACATCAGCTGGGGATTGATCAGCTGATGCCAGTACCTCACTTTCATTTCAGATCTCGATCTCTAGGTCACTTGCACCAAATCATAGTCCAACGAGTGTGAGTCCAGTTCAAAATAATTAATATACACAAAATGTCATCCACTTACTATTTTGCTTTGTACATTCGCTTCACTCTCTTGCCCGATGTTGATACATTCTGATACTAGAACAATAAATATAGAGTTAGATAAATGTCGATTAAAGTTAAGTAGGTATAATAAAACATGCATCTACATTTCAAAAAAATGTTAGGGGGGGCGATTAAAACTGTTATGAAAACTCGGGTCGCAAATACTTAAAGGTTGAGAAACGTTGACGTAGAGATTCTTTACACACACATAGGTTGGGTACAAATTTGGCCAAGAAAGAACGTTACGTTTATAGCGGTGAGAGAGAGAGAGAGAGAGAGAGAGAGAGAGCACATTTGAATACCTTGAAAAGCGCTATCCTCTTTAATAAAACCCCTGTGTGCATCCAGGTGTCCGTGTGTGTGTGTCTTCTGGTGAAGTGCGCATGTGCTGGGCCACACCACGCATCACACCGTGCCCCACCC
This sequence comes from Polypterus bichir lapradei, assembly GCA_026402145.1. Taxonomy (NCBI): domain Eukaryota; kingdom Metazoa; phylum Chordata; class Cladistia; order Polypteriformes; family Polypteridae; genus Polypterus; species Polypterus bichir. The sequence goes on from JANRMT010062791.1 coordinate 199,368,199, forward strand.
ATTCGCACGGCACCGTGGACGCACACACACTGGAAGCTGGGCACACAGTGAATGGCCTAGCCACGGCAAGCAAATGAAGGACATCATTGCTGGGGAGAGTGCCGATTGGGTAGTCGCGACCACGTACATAAAATCCGTTGCTGGGGAGATGCATACATACAATAATCAGCTGCACACCACCACAGATTGAAATACTTGCTGGGGAACTGCACACTACTTGCTGGGGAGACGCCACAGGCACGATTATAAGCAGCACGCCACACATTACATCAGTTGCTGGGGAAACTCTACTGATTGCCCACTGTTGTGACAGAAAATTAAAGTCATATTACGGACATCAAAGCCAGTGTTACTGTCAGAGAAAATTACAGGCATTTACGGAAATACAAACCAGTATTACTGCGAGAGAAAATTAAAGGCACACAATACAGTGACGCATATTACAGCCAGTATTACTGTAAGAGAAAATATTATGGACGTATCTACTAACAACATGCCACCCAAAAAAAACGACACATCAAGTAGGACAAAAGACACAAACAATCAAATCCTATATAAGCAACAACTCCTGGAAGAACGGTCAGCTCAACAAGTAAACATCAACAAAAGAAAGGCTGAAAGACAGAAAAATACGAGCAAATAGATCGATTGAAGAAAAAGGAAATGAGCGACAGAAAAATGGTAAAAGAGAGAGACTCAGAAGAGCAAACCTTAGAAAAGGTTGGCATTTACTTGCCAGAACCAGTATTCAGCCACGGTCAGTTATATGTTGCATTATCAAGAGTTAGAAGTTTTCCAGATGTTGTTGTCAAGGTTGTAGATGGTCCTGAACAAGGCAAACTGTTGCCAATTTAGACAGAATATTTACAAGAAATGTTGTCTGTAATGAAATTTTATAGAAACATTTCATGAGGTAAAAAAATAGAAAATTTTTCCTAAATATCTTCTTCAGATATTGTGTATTACAGATTGTTACAAAGGTTTACACTAAGGCAATATTAATTATACTTACTGTATTGTCATATACGTTTCTATTTTATTTTTATTATTATTTAACTTTAGGCTTCTTGCAAAAATATTTTTGACAAAAAAAAATTAAGACAATAAACAGAATGAGGTCAAGGTCCCTTGCCATTTAATATAGACTGTTCTATTGTAATGGGCTTAATGTCTAGTATAAATATAATGAATTATTATTATTATGTGTTCTAAATGTGCCGTTGCGATTCCACAATTCACACTCATTCAATACAAATGAAAGTATTAAGTGGTGTACAAAAAAACAGATTTCAATTTTCACCTTTATTGAAAAATGTAGCTGTTAAAAGCTTTGAATTCTGATGTTTTATTCAATTATAATACAGACTGTTCAACAAAAGGATAACAAGGAAAACAAAAGAATATTTTAAGGTCAAAATTTTGTTTTGAAATATTGGATTTTTTTTTCTTAGTCTGATCCCTTTTTTTTTTATAAAACTGAAAACCATTTATGGTAAATGAAGTCCATGCGCCTATCCTTCTACACGAAAATCTCCATCACTTTCTTGTAAAAGTCCCTCCTTATTTTCCTTTAGTTTTAAAAATCTTAATCTTCCATTTTGGCAGTCAGTTGGAACAAAAAATAAAAATATACGGCCCACTGCAGTGCACTTGACTTTCTGATGTCGCTAACTTATCTGCACGTCTGCGTAGAAGAACAACGACGAGCACCTGTTGGGCTCACATGCGTCCTCTTCAGGGTCGGCACGGTACTGTCTGCCTCACCTTTTGCCTTTTCACTGTGTTTTAATGTCCAATCAGCGAGACTAAATATGTCACACACATGCATTAAAGATATTAGCCAGACTGTGGAAAGTCAGAGTGTATAATAAACGTGTCTGCAAACATTATATTGGCGACACAGAGAGAGACAGCAACAGGCACGCGCATCAATCCCGTCAGTGTGTGAGGGAGAGCGCAGTCCGAGGTGAGGTGAGGCGAGGCTCGTCACAGCCGCACCTCCTCACATTTCTCCCCTGTATTTGAACAGGAAATGCACAAATTCAGTGATTTTGACTATAAAAATTATTGGAATCATACAGAAAACAAATTTATAGCACAGACCAGTGGACAATTTTATTTTATATTATCATTATTCATTTTTTCTTTTCATGATGACAGGTGACTGTACCACATGCTATACTTTCCAGTTCTTCCTCAGACTGTAACCAGCATGGCAGAGTAGAGTGTGGCTGCTTATCCCCTCAGTCACAGAATGCAGCTGAAAACTTGCATTTAGGTTTCGACTTTGGTGATTCTCCACTGTCAGAAGAATGGAAGCTCAGGATCACTAAGAGGCTGTATCAGTTTTCAGATGTTTTTACATGTAATGACCAGGATTACGGTCATGAAACTAAGGTCAAGCATCACATCAAACTTAAGGATGAAACACCCTTTAAACAGAGGTCGAGGCCCATACAACCTTACGATTATTTAGTGGTAAGGCCAGGGGCGGATTAAGGTGGGTGCTATTGATGCTGCAGCATTAGGCCCATTCCTGAAATAGGCCCACAAATGAAAACAGATGAAAACTGTTCAGCTTCCGGAAAATTCCCCTTTGCTATATTAACCTCAAAATAATTCTTAGAATGAAATTTGGAGTCCGACTTTCGGACGCTTAGACACAGCGTTACTTATTATACAGTTACTATTCTTCTTTGCGCTGTGACGTAACTATAACGTTGTTGTGTTTATTGTTAACTGAAGATTTCAAGTTAATGCTATCAGTTTTACATTAAACAGTTTACTTAGTAATTTAGCTGCGTTTTTTGCAATATCTTGGGGATTCTTGCCACTTTATTATTATTCGGTAGTAAATTTTTCACCTTGAAAGTTAGCTGTACAGTAAAAATCGATGGCTATTTAAATGGTTATCTGTAAAAGTAAAACTAAAAGCCGGCCCGCGGGCCCGGCGTGGATGTTTAGAATTTTAAAATCCTCGACAGGATTCTGGTCTATTATGAAATTTAAATTGTGGACAAATTTTTACCCTCAAGAGCCTGAACTGAGTCACTTTGACCCAATGTCTCTGCAAATTCATTTTTTCTTACTCTGTTTCGTAAGAGAATTGCGAAATTTTGTGCATTTCATTGTTAGGTTTTCTGCATTAAGTGCACTTTTCAGACAATTGCTATTGAATGTTGATGTTAATCCCGAGTTGTTACGATACTACGTTGTTATTATTATTCATGTTCAATAAAGGCTGGCTGGTTGTGTCGCAAGCAATTAAGGCTCCTTGGTCAGTCTGAGTGTGCATGTACGGTGAGTGTCGAATGCACCAATGCCGAGAAAAAATAGGCCTTTTTTGTGCTGCAGCATCAGGCCAAATTTCGTCTTAATCCAGCCCTGGGTATGGAGGCATCTCAAAATTCTCTTGGAAGCTGGAATAATACGTCAATCAGAGTCCCCATAACTCCTCCCCCATCATCGTTGTCCAGAAGAGGAATGGTGATGTCAGACTGTGTGTGGATTACCGCAAATTAAACTCCGTTTACCACTAAAGATGTTTATCCATTTACGAATCTGGAGAAAATGTTCTCCGCACTTTCGGGTGCTCAGTGGTTTTCAGTCATGGATTTGAAATCTGGATATTTTCAAACTGAAATGGAAGAAATCAGACAAGCCCAAGACTGCCTTTGTATGCCCCATGGGCTTCTGGGAATTCAGCCATATGCCACAAGGAATAACTAATGTCCCGAGTACTTTTCAAAGACTAATGGAGAAATGCATGGGAGAAATTAACTTAAAGGAAGTGTTGGTGTTCCTTGATGATTTGATTGTGTTCTCTATCAGTTTAGAAGAACATGAAGCATGATGTTTACGTGTGCTGAGCTGCGTTAGAGAAAATGATCTTAAATTTTCTCCAGACAAATGCAAATTCTTCCAAACTTCAGTTTGCTATCTGGGACATGTAGTATCAAGGGTGGGAGTTCACACTGACTCTGACAAAATTAAAACCACCTGGCCTGTACCTAAGAACCTTAAAGAACTTCAGTCCATTTTTGGGATTTTCTGATTAATATTGCTCTTATATTCGGGACTATTCTAAAATTGTTAAACCTCTAAATGACCGTACAGCTGAAGAAAAAAGCTAAGCATAGAACAGCTGGTGGCCGGATGTCCTTCAATCCCAGAGAACCTTTTGGAGATCGTTGGACATCTTCAAGTCAAACTGCTTTTGAACCAATCATTAACAAGTTAACAACCACACCAGTCCTGGGCTTTGCCAATCCCAAATTATCTTATGTGCTTCACACTGACGCTAGCACTACAGGACTGGGAGCAGCTCTGTACCAACAGCAAGATGGGCAAATGTCTCATAGCAAAAGCTAGTAGAGGATTTTCGGGTGAGATACCAAACACATAAGCTGGAATTTCTGGCCTAAAAATGGGCAGTTGTAGACAAAATGCTAGACTACCTGTACGGCAATCATTTCACTAAGATCAGAGACAACAATCCTTTAACTTATGTGCTTACCTCTGCAAAGTTGGATGCGGCAAGCTATTGTTTGTTGGCTGCACTGTCAACATTTAATTTTGACATCAAAGAAGCAAAATAACGATACAGATGGTCTCTCGAGATGGCCACAAAACCCAGTTGCTCATGATCCAGTGTCACGAGGAGAAAGGAATCCAATAAACCATTTTACATTCCATCATTTATCATCTTCTGCAGAGCATTCAGTTCTTCCTATTGATGCATTGTGGCCATCTGGGACAAACATCTTCTTAGTGTCTGTAGTGATGACTTGCTTTCAATCTCATTAGTTGAATCACTTGTGCTCCATCCTCATGCCATACCTGATGGTCTTGAAGATGACTGTGGAATTGTAACAGAGCCTGCCTTTAGCCAGAATGAACTTATTATGCTGAACCCATCATTGGAAGGATCATATCTATGATGAAGAAAGGTGAGCAGGTTCCAACTTATTCCAGCATTGATTCTCCCAACTTTAAACTAATGATGAAAGAATGGAATCGTCTGGAGCTAAAGAATGGTATTCTGTACAAGACCCGCCAGTGCAACACTTAAGCTGCCTGTCAACTTGTGCTGCCAGAAGAACTACAAGCAATTGTTCTTAAGAATCTCCATGATGATATGGGACATTTTGGAATCGAATGCACTCTTGACTTACTGAGATCTTGATTCTATTGGGCAAAAATGGCTTATGATGTTGAGAAGATCAAATTTTGTGGCAGATGTGTTAGGCAGAAATCTCAGCCTGTGAAAGCTGCTCGCTTGGTCAACATCCAAACCACCTGACCGATGGAATTTATCTGCATGGATTACTTATCTTTAGAACCTGATAGCAAAAATACTAAAGGTACACTTGTTATGACAGACCATTTTACGAAGTATGCAGTAGCCATACCAACTAGGGACCAGAAGGCTAGCGCTGTTGCTAATTGCCCGTAGGAGCAGCTTTTAGTACATTATGGGTTTCTAGAGAAACTTCATAGTGATTAAGGTAAAGATTTTGAATTGTAAACAACTAAAGAACTTTGTGCTGTAGTAGGTGCCAAGAAGGTGAGAACCAGTCCCTATCACCCAAGGGGAAATCCTGTTGAACGATACAACAGGACCCTCAGAGACAAAGAGAAGAATCGGTGGTGTGACTTTGTCCAACCCCTCACTCATGCTTATAACTGCAGAAGAAATGAAGTTACTGGCTTTTCTCCATGTGAATTGATGCTTAGGAGACAACCTCGGTTACCTATTGATATTGCATTGGATCTATCAAAACATGATGTCCAGTCTACATCACATTTGCAATATGTGAGGACCTTGAAGTGTAACCATCAGGACAGTTATTAACTTGCTATCAGAAACTTTCAAAAGGTTGCAGACCGGAACAAAAAACAATTTGATACATCAGTTTGAGAATCTACTTTAATGGAAGGAGATTGTGTTCTTGTCCAGAATTTACACCTTCGCAGTAAACATAAGTTGGCTGACCACTGGGAACCTACTGTGTATTTAGTGGTTAAACATATGAATGATTTGCCTATTTATTTAGTTTAACCAGAGGGACACGAAGGTCCAACGCATACTTTAAACAGAGATATTTTGCGGCTCTGCGGAGCATTGACCGAGGAAATTAATGACGAGGTGCTTGAAGCCAATACCCTGGTCTAGAACAAGGCAGAGACTGGTACAAGCAGCTGTTGAAGAAAGTACAGAATTGGATGATGAACCCAATTTTTACCCAAGTGGCCTCTGGACTTGTACTAATAGGAGGTTCACTAATGTGTAAGAATTTCCATTTGATCAAAATGGGCCAATAACCACTTGTGAAACTGAGTTTGGAGATTGGGGTGAGTTCCTGCCAGAACAGCTTCACACAGAACATGGAGAAGATGCTTATTTACAAGGTAAAGCTGGTAACAAGCTGGTTAAGTTTGCAGATGATACCAAGATAGGTGGATTAGCAGATAATTTGGAATCCATTATATCATCACAGTAGGACTTGGACAGCAGACACGCTTGGGCAGATTTGTGGCAGATGAAATTTAATGTCAGTAAATGTAAAGTATTACACATAGGAAGTAAAAATGTGAGGTTTGAATACACAATGGGTGGTCAGAAAATCGAGAGTACACCTTATGAGAAGGATTTAGGAGTCATAGTGGACTCTAAGCTATCAACTTCCCAACAGTGTTCAGAAGCCATTAAGAAGGCTAACAGAATGTCAGGTTATATAGCGCCTTGATGTGTGGAGTACAAGTCACAGGAGGTTCTGCTCAAGTCTTTATAACACACTGGTGAGGCCTCATCTGGAGTCATGTGTGCAGTTTGGGTCTCCAGGCTACCAAAAGGACATAGCAGTGCTAGAAAAGGTCCAGAGAAGAGCGACTAGGCTGATTCCAGGGCTACAGGGGTTGAATTATGAGGAAAGATTAAAAGAGCTGAGCCTTTACAGTTTAAGCAAAAGAAGATTAAGAGGTGACATGATTGAAGTGTCTAAAATTATGAAGGGTATTAGTCCAGTGGATCGAGACTTGTATTTTAAAATGAGTTCATCAAGAACATGGGGACACAGTTGGAAACTTAAGGGTAAATTTCGCACAAACATTAGGAAGTTTTTCTTTACACAAAGAACGATAGACACTTGGAATAAGAGACCAAGTAGTGTGGTAGACAGTAAGACGTTAGGGACTTTCAAAACTCAACTTGATGTTTTCTTGGAGGAAACAAGTGGATAGGACTGGGGAGCTTTGTTGGGCTGAATGGCCTGTTCTCGTCTAGAGTGTTCTAATGTTCTAAAAGGTATTATGGAGATTCCTTGTAATGATTCTGAAAGGAAAGATGATGTACAGGTAGATGTGTCATCTGTCTGACTGAGACTGAAGTGGAAAGAGCTTCTGAGGGATTGGAAAGAGAAAAGTTTATGATTGACAAGAACTTCTATGATTGAGGTAAAAGACATTGAACCTGAAAGGCAGGAGCTACAGGAAGAGAACTTTATAGAAGATCTGCCATTTAGTCCTAATGATTGTAGGATGAGTAAAGGAAGAACAGAGGTTACAGATGGGACTTCATCTGAAGATACTAATGAGGCAATTGGAGATGTAGATAGAAAAGGTAATGAAATAAGTGGAGATGTGAGAAGAGATTATATGGAATATTCCGAGAATGTTAATGAAGATGTTCCTCCAAGAAGATGTGAATGGATGCACAGACGCCCAGAATGATTCCAGTACACCCAGTTAGGGAATCCTATTATCTCCTTTGAACACACTATGATAGATAGAGATAGATAGATAATTAATCCCAAGGGGAAATTCACATAATCCAGCAGCAGCATACTAATAAAAAAACAATATTAAATTAAAGAGTGATAAAAATGCATGTAAAACAGACAGTAACTTTGTATAATGTTAATGTTTACCCCTTTCATCATTAAACATTAAGCATAAATGTAAGAGCCAATATTAGAAAGTTAAAGTTTTGAGTTAAACTCATATTATTGTTTGCTTAATTTGAATAGAATACACATTTCTTTCATAATTATAACTTACGGTACAGTCTTTTCCCCCTATAAGTTAATAAGAGATAGAACCTTCTTACTATAACTGAGAAACAGTGTAATAATAAGCTTAGTTGTGGTAAGAACAAGTCCCAGTAAAGAAGGACTTGAAAGACCCATTTTAAGCTTAGAAATGGGATAAGCATACAGTTTTCTGACCATTTAGAAATGGTCCAGAAATTTTAAGTAAATAGTAACAATTTGAGATATAACAAGATTAAGCTTAGATTTGAACTTTTCTTAAAATTCATTTTCCCTTTTTCGCTATTTTAATTTTCCTCTTTTTTGTGTGAACTGTTTTACTTTGAAACTTAACTAAACTTTTAAAAACGAAGATATTTGTCTGTGGAATCATTTCTGCACGTCAGGCTTTTGTTGAATCCCATTTTTGAATTGAAGCTGCTGAACTTTGGTAATTTTGGGAAAACTAGCTAAGGCCTGAACTTGGAATGGAATCTACCATCAGAACGGAGGACACTTCTGCTCCAGAACTCGTCAATGAAGAAAAAGAACTGAATCATTCTGAGGTACTGTGATCTTATCTACTATCTACATGATCGTGAATGAAAGCAAGGTCGCCATACCTTAAGAAGATTTGAGAGACTGTGATATTTAAAAAGGACGTCTTGTAAAAGACATTTGGGATGATTGGATGTGCTTTTGCCTGAGTCATTGGAGCCTTGTTTCAAGGAAGTAATCTGCCTTGTTGGAACGTCCCTATTGTGACGAAATTGCTGTCAGGAAACGTCCTGTCATTTGCTCGAACTGTTGTCATGGCAATGTCTAAACAGAGCTCAAGTGAGATCGGCAGTGATCTGAGTACAGACTCGAAGTCATAAAATATAATTAGAGATCTTAAAGATCACATAAGTCAGAGGAAAGATAAGCTTTCCGTGTTCATAACTGTGATCGAAAGTCGTAAAAACATTCCAGGAAACCGCTTAATTGTAGCTAAAAGATTTGAAGATTTTTGTGTGACGCACAGAGAGATAGAGGAGTTACACGAAAAGCTACTATCTACTTTAAATAACGAGTGAGGGATTAAGAAACAGAAAACGACATTCGCCGAAAGCTCTAAGATATGGAATTAATTTACTGTCGCTACTGCGGCATGGCTGGAAGACGCAAATAGACTGTTAGCACATAAAGCTGATGAACCGCTAGTTAATCAATTCGAAGAGGTGCAATTATAAGAACGGGTTCGTTCAAAGTCAAACACATGAAAGACATCTCCTCAGTTAAAGCATGCCCTTGATATTAAACTTGATTCTTTAGCCCAGAAAACCGCAGCCGCATCGTCATCTTCTACAGCAGTGTTGATTGAACAATCGACACTCGATAGTATCCTACAAACGCTACGTGAACTTAAAGCCGAAAGACAGGAACAATCCACAACTAGCGCAATAACAGACGCGCAGAGCTCCAGAAATGATCTATTCTACATGTGCTAACGCGGAATCAAATCGAATATCAGAAGAATCAAGCCGAATGTCAAAAGGGCCAACTCGAATGTCATAAAGCAATCACTGAAATGGCTAAATTGTTAACTGATCAAAAGACAACACCTGCTCCAGCACCTCCAGCTCCGCGTGGTGAAGTACCTCACAGGCAAGTCCCTTTATTCTCAGGAGACCCATTGGCTTATGCAGATTTTATCAGAGCCTTTGATAATGCAGTTGGGGATGTATTACAAAACCCTCAAGATAAATTAGATTATTTAATCCAATTCACAAGAGGTCCTGCTCAGGATCTAGTTAAAGGCTGTGTGCGACTGCCAAATTTATTTTGGTGAAGTATTCATAGCTGATGCATACATGGAAAAGTGGCCTCAAATAAAACAAAATGATAGTGCAGCTCTGAGAGAATATGCATCCTTTCTTGATAGCTGTATAGACGCAATGACAAGTCGAGATGCATTCAATAACAATCCAAATATTTGTATAATAATCTCTAAGCTCCCATACACTTTACGAGACAAGTGGAGAAGCTGGGCTTTTAAATTTAAATAAAGAAAAGGAAGCTAGAAGGGCAGGTATTGATGAATTAATAACCTTTCTACATCGTCAGGTGAGGATGATGATGGATCCCTTTTATGGAGATTTTACACAAGGTAACATGGAGAAAAAGGAAAAAACTGACAAAAGTAGGTCTCTTCAGAAGTACGGACAGAGATCAGGAGGTATTTTCCCCACCAATATTTCTGATACAGCCGAAAAGGAGACTCACGAAATCTCGGTCAAAAAAAATTTGTTAACGATACCTGTGCATTTAGAAAGCCTTGTGTATTCTGCAATGGTCAGCATATCCTTGCTGAATGTAGTAAAATCAAAAAAC
>JANRMT010062791.1:199423598-199447000 GCA_026402145.1 Polypterus bichir lapradei
TGTTGCTGTCATCAAGGATTTGATTATCATTATTTCTTTCAATCAGGTTCGTATTTGTAGGATGTGTTGTGTTCAAGTTACATTCCGTGTTTGTCAATCGTTGTAAAGATGACAGGTTTCATTCATCGATTCGTTTCTTACTGCATCAATAAACAGCTCGTCTTCTTCTTTATCTGAGACCTGACACACTGCATGCACAGGTTTTTTTTTTTACACTGTCTTCCTTTAGCGGGACATTGACTTTTTCCACCGTGTGCTTTGTTTCCGCAGTAGCTGCATTTATAAATATGCTTGTATGTATCACACGCTTCATATTTTTTTGCTGCCTTTTCAATTGTGTAATTCGGTTTTTGTTCAGCGCTCTTTGGAACTGTTGCTTTTTGTCTGTGCACTGTGTCAGTTCACGTGAGCCGTTCGGTGTACATGCATCGAAGGTTCCCAGCTGTGCTGGTGCGATCTCGTGCTATGTCCTTGGCTGTATTTAATGTTACCGAAGTCCTGGCACTTAAAACTTTCTCTCGCAGTTTCGCTGAGTTTGTGCCAAACACCACTCTGACCATCTCATCTTCCTCTGCAAAAGCACAGTCCTTCACCCGTGAATATTTAGTGGGAGTTTGCTATTCGATTGCCGCTGACGGACGGCCTTATATGGGCAGGCACTAAATTACAAACGCTAGCGGCAGCCTGTCTATGAACTTAATTTAAAGTGTAGGTTTACACTGTGCTTTGTTTCCGAAGTAGCAGAACTCATAAATATGGTTGTATATGTCACTCGCTCGCTTTTTATTGTTTCGCTGCCTTCTCAATTATATAATGCATGTTTTCTTCAGCGCTTTTTGGAGCTCTTCCTGGTTTTCTATGTACTGCGTGATTACGTGGGAGGCGTGATGATGTCACACGAAACTCCGCCCCCACGGCGTTCAAGCTCATCTCCATTACAGTAAATGGAGAAAAACAGCTTCCAGTTATGACCATTACGCGTAGAATTTCGAAATGAAACCTGCCCAACTTTTGTAAGGAAGCTGTAAGGAATTAACCTGCCAAATTTCAGCCTTCCACCCACACGGGAAGTTGGAGAATTAGTGATGAGTCAGTCAGTCAGTGAGTGAGTGAGTGAGTGAGTGAGTGAGTCAGTGAGGGCTTTGCCTTTTATTAGTATAGATATATATAGATAGAGAGAGAGACAGAGAGAGATATGACAACAACACTCATATCAATGACAAAACAATTACATTAACAATCATGTTACGTTATTTTTAAAATATTTCCTTTTCTTTTTCATAACTTCTTTAACACACTACTTCTCCGCTGCGAAGCGCGGGTATTTTGCTAGTCTTTAATAAGACAACTTGATACTCATGACAATCAATACATAAAGTAATATTCAAACACACCAAGGGACTCCTGCATAACGCTGTTCATAGAATTCACACTGAAACATGGCGTATGGACAAAAGCGGAAATGTGCGTACACACAAAAAAATCCAGATACATGAATCTGTGCATTCACCAACTTCCAAGTTCTTCCGCTCCATAAATCCTGGTCAGCGTGAAAAGTTAATGCACATGCATACGCCTGCCACACCACCCAAACTCCTCCTAGTATTACCCCTCTTTGAATATGCAAATCAATATAAATATCCCTTAAGCTCAGTGTTCTGCGAAAAGGCAATTTCAAAATGGGAAAACAGATGAATTTCAGCGAATACCAAGTGGAGACAAAGGAAAAAACTTACTATTTGTTGGTTTAAGCAGTGATATAAACAACAAAAGAAGCTGATCAAGTAACAGTGTGGTGGAGAAACTTGAAAGTTCAAGTGTCTGAAATAAACAAGTGGTCAGATATCTAAGTCGCTGTGAAAAGGCGAGTCGTAGCCCACCCTCCGAGAAGCGCATTAGGGTATGGAGAAAAGAAAAAAAAAAATAGGGGCACAGTGAGAAAAATGTCCAAATGTCAACTTTAATCTCGAAATTTTTACTTTAATCATGTACTTTATTTAGTCATCAAAGTAGAACGTCATTAACTTCATCTTAAAATCATTTAATTTATTAGTTTCTCAGATCCCAACGCAACTAAAGTAGCACATTAAATGCTTTGTTTTGTATGTCTTCTTCTATGTGTTCTGTGTGTGAATCACTACGTGCTTCTTAAACGGGCTTTCACTTCCACTGACAGGACACAGAATCCATTACATTCGTGATATTCCAACTCTCTGAACAATTTAAATATTAAGATGTATACTTGATATCATTTTCATAATAATAGGAATTAAAGCATTTATTAAAAATGGGGACATGATGGCACAGTATTGGTGATGAGCTGGCGCCCTGTCTAGAGATTGTTCCTGCCTCCCACAAGATGCTTGCTGCACCGTGCGCAACCTTCAAGGAAATAATTTATTGCAGTAGTACTGTCTCTCCAAAAAGTACTAACTTCCTATTCCTGTCCTTCTCCACACGATCAACTCTGTAATAGATGCCAAGACATCTGTAAGCTTAGAACGTCAATTCTTCAAAACTTTCATGGAACATTGAAATATCTTCGTAGTAAATGGTTAATTATTCCATCCATCCATAGACAGACTAACTATCTTCCGAGCGGACAGAGACACCTCTGTGTCCGGTAAGACCCGCGGGGGGGACTGTGTGTTTATGTGAACAGAGAGTGGTGTATGAATGCTGCTGCAGTCGCGCAACACTGTTCCTCGCTGATAAGAGGTTTTATCGTTAAGGTGCCGAGCCTTTCTACCTGCCGAGGGAATACAGTTTCATGCTGGTGGTTGCCATCTATCTCCCGCTTAGCTCAAAATGTTAACCAGGCGCTAGCGGAACTCTATGAGACCATCAGCAAAACTGCAAACGATGCACCCCGAGGCATTTTTCATTATTGCTGGAGATTTCAATCATGCCAACTTGAAGTCAGTTCTCCCAAAATTCTTCCAGAATGTGAAATTTGCTACTAGAGGGTGAAGCTATCTGGACAATGTTTACACAAGCGCTCCTTATGTCTACAAGGCCCTACCCCACCCCCACCTCGGCTACTCAGACCATAATATCAGTGTGTTTATGGTTCCTGCATACAAGTCTCTGAAGCGCACTAAACCAGCACGCAAGAACATCAGAGTGTGGCAGGTTGGTGCTATTTCAGCTCTCCAAGACTGCTTCGAATTGACACACTGGGACATTTTCACGTAGGTGGCTATGGATGGTGACTCCATCAATCTGTGACTGGCTATATCTCCAAAGGCACAGAGGATGTTACTGTTACCAAGGATGTTGCCACAAGAGCCAACCAAAAGCCCTGGATGATGAGAGAAGTGCGCACACTGCTCAAGATCAGAAATGCAGCCATCAGATCTTGAGACAAGGCCACCCTCATGTCTCGTGCTATGAGGAGAGCTAAGTGGGCCTATGTGCAGAGGATTAACAAACACTTCAGCAGCAGCAGCAGAGACACACGTCGTATGTGGCAGGGTGTTCAGACAATTACAAACTACAAGCCCATCCCACACAGCAGCGACGGTGATGCCTCCCTACCGGATGAGCTGAACAACTTCTTTGCACGGTTTGAGGCGCAGAACAAAGAGCCTGCAAGAAAAGCAACACATCCCACAACTGATGTGAGGAGGGCTCTATCCAGAGTCAATCCACTCAAGGCTGCAGGACATGACAACATACCAGGCCGTGTGCCCAAAGAATGTGCCATTGTACTGGCTGGTGTCCTTACAGACATCTTCAACACATCTCTGAGCCAGTCGGCAGTCCCAGCATGCTTCAAGACAACCACCATCATATCAGTGCCGAAGAAGTCATCAGTGACATGCTTGAATGACTACCGACCAGCTGCACTCACGCCAATCATCATGAAGTGCTTTGAAAGGTTAGTCATGTCACACATAAAGAAGAATCTCCCTGCCTCCCTTGACCCTCTTCAGTTTGCATACCGCTCAAACTGGTCAACTGAGAATGCCATATGCTCTGCCCTTCACCTCTCCCTGCCTTCAACACAATCATCCCTCCAAAGCTGGTTGTAAAACTGAGCAGGTTGGGCCTGAACACCACCTTCTGCAATTGGATCCTGGACTTCTTGAGCGAGAGGCCCCAGTCAGTTCGGATGGGCTGCAGCACTTCCAGCATCATCATACTGAGCACTGGAGTGCAGCAGGGCTGTATGCGTAGTCCACTGCTCTTCACCCTGCTAACTCATGACTGCACAGCCACGTACAACACCAACCACATCATCAATTCTGTGGATGATATGACGGTGCTGGGACTGATAAGCAGGGATGATGAAACAGCATACAGAGATGAGGTGGAACGGCTGTCCGCATGGTGTGAAGACAACAATCTATCTCTCAATGTTGACAAGACAAAAAGAGATAATTGTGGACTTCAGAAAATCACATCCTGCCCACATCTCACTCAGCATCAACGATTTAGATGTGGAGACTGTTAGGAGTACCACGTTCCTCGGCGTGCACATAACTGAGGAACTTACATGGATGCACAACACCTCATCACTAATCAAGAAAGTCCAGCAGAGGCTACACTTCCTGAGGCGGATAAAGCGAGCAAGTCTTCCCCCTTCTATCCTCACCATGTTCTACAGAGGCACCATGGAGAGTGTTCTGACCAGCTGCATTACTGTCTGGTATGGCAACTGCAACATATCTGACCACAAGCACCTGTAAAGGATAGTGAAGACAGCAGAGAACATTATTGGGGTGCCTCTCCCTTCACTACAGGCAGTGTCCACAAGGCCTGCAGCATTGTGCAGACCCCTTACACCCCACACATGGACTTTTCACACTTCTGCCATCCAAGAGAAGATACTGCAGCATCAGAGCCAGACCTGCCAGGCTGCAGGAGAGTTTTTACCCCCAAACAGTCAGACTCCTTAACATTATGCTGCCCCTGGGACCTTCCACACAGCCTTAACCACCTATAAAAACAGAACTTTTATACATGCAAGCCACTTTCCTGGAAAGACGAGTGTGCAGGTAGAAAAGAACTGAAAATCTCATACTGACCTTTATGGATTTTGACATTCTTGATATTCTTCTGCTGTGAAACATTCTGATCTGTCATTGTTTACACATGTCTTAAACAACTATTGTCATACACTGATAATTTCTGTATTATCTATATCTATTATTTATTTATTATCTATATGTATAATTCACTAAGCAGCCGACCATGGCACGCAAGACAGAGACCATGGGATACATACGGCAGAGCCCTGCCCGCCAACTCTAACCCTCCTCCCGCGTCCACCTTCGCTCTCGAGGCATGCGCACTGCCTGCTTATGTGCCTGCATGCAACACCTCATTAAACACAGCCTCAGCTGCTTTCGTCTCTGCTACAGTCCACATGCACCTCTGAGCCACGTGGACTTTTCATTGTTCTTTTCGGTTCCAGCTGCTTTTCTATATACTAAGTCGACCATGGCACGCAAGACAGAGACCATGGGATAGAGATACGCACGACAGAGCCCCACCTACCAACTCTAACCCTCCTCCCGCGTCATGGGATACGCACGACAGAGCCCTGCCCGCCAAGTCTAACTCTCCTCCTGCGTCCACCCTCGCAAAACCGTTTTACATGCTGCAAACATGCGACAAACATGCTTCTTCTTAGATGGTCCTGCAGGAACAGGGAAAACCTTTGTCTACAAAAACCTGATTCATACCACACTAAGAGCATAGTGTTTTTGTTGGCTTTCCCGCCTGCTCGCTCTCCTGACTGTTACCAGCATTCACCGCAATGTACTGGAGTGTAAAACTATCGCAGCTGCTACCTCACAAACTGTCCTTATTCCCCAGATTTCCCTGACCCCATCAGATTTAAATTTGCCTTTTACTTTTACACGCAGACAATTTCCTGTTAGATTGGCCTTTGCAATGACAATTAATAAGGCACAGGGCCAAACTTTCAAAAAGATATGCCTGTATCTGCCAAAACCAGTTTTCAGTCACGGACAATTGTATGTTGCTCTCTCCAGAGTTCCATCTTTTCATTCACTCACAGTCGTATCCTCAAACCCACCCCATTTGGACAACTGTGCCTTTCAGGAAGTGTTCACCTATCAATAAATAATTATGCAGCGTATGCTACACCGCGGGTTGGCTAGTATTACATATTTATTGACTATATGTATCTAGATTGCAAATATCATACAGTGTATCAATGTTCACATTGCTTACTACACGTCAATATTGCTGCTACTTCTTTGTCTTGTCTTTGCACAATGTCTTGTCTTGTTTGTGTTTTAATTTTAAATTTTAATTCTAATTCTATTTTTAATTTAATTTTAATTTATTGTTTGCACTTCATGTTGTTACACTGTGGACCCTGAGAATTTCGTCTACCTGTATACTTGTATATGGTTGAGATGACAATAAAGTTTGCTTTGATGTATCCATGCAGGGTCACGCCAGTCCCAGAATGTATACAGAGAGAGGCAGGAACAATCCCTGAACGGGACACCACAGTGTCCTCACATGTTTAATTATTAACAATATACATTATTTTAATGAAGTTTAAAACTTATCTGTATAATGTAATGAACATGCTTTACTGCATTTCATTTTAAAAATGATATCAAGAGCTACAATAAGATGGCGCCTGGAAATCTAAATTGACTTAGAAGCCAGTCGTCATCATATGTAAATGCGCGCTTTATAAAGTGACTCGGGTTGTGCAATAATATAACTGTAGTGCAAGTTTACAGTGAGGTGATTGTACTTATAAGTACAAACAGTTCTACGAGGAACAATTGATGGACTGATTGAGTGCATTTGTAGTTCTTGAGCTGAAACTACTTCTGAACCACGAGGTCCCTACAGGAAAGGCTCTGAAGCGTTTGTGGTATGAGAGAAGTACAAATAGACTATGCAGATGGATGAGACAGCGTGTGCAAGATGCTGTATACCGATAATCTGATCAGCTGCTGTACAGCTGTGATTCAACACTCAGATACAGTGGGTTAAGTACTCCGAATAACAACACTAAAGCAGTGATGGTATTTAGAATAGTTTGGCCAATCTGTGCACCATTACATGGTTACAGGTTGATTACAATGAGATACCTTAAACAAATAAACGATATGTGGTTAATTTCAGTGCATTTGATAAAGCTGTGCCAGGGATGTAAATCTAAAATCTAAAGGGAAACCACACAGGAACAGTAGCACTGCTTTGATGCGGGGTGCCGCCAGTTTGCAAAACTGAACAGAAAACCTGCATACGCAATGGACTAAGCTGGCGTGAGATTGTGCGTGGCTTTACACCAAGTTTAGTTTTTATACATCGCGATGTGAGCGTGGAAACGGGTGTACGCAACTTTTTTGTGCGTACACAGCATTTATACATGAGGCCTCAAAAGTCTTCTCAAGATGTTTTGTAAACAAGTCCTTTGACAATCTAAACTTCACCTTCAATGTCTTTCTCTTTCCATCAGCTGAAATACAGAGCTAGCTGAGCGACCTCAATATCTACCATTAAATGACAGACAAGTAAAAGCCACAGAAATCCAAACTTGAACAATACTAAAGTACAGCACAAAAAGGCCTGCTATAAGAGAAAGGGAGATGAAGCAAAAAACAAGGTGATAAGCCAAGATAGCAACAAGTTTGTAAGTTTGAAAGCTCCTAAACTCCTATGGTCTACCACACTACTTGGTCGCTTATTCCAACTGTCTATCATTCTTTGTGTAAAGAAAAACTTCCTAATGTTTGTGCAAAATTTTATCATAACCGGTTTCCAACTGTGTGTTCCTGTACACATGACAACACAAAAAGGTCAAACTCAAGACTGTTAGCTAAAGATACACAGAGATGGACACTAGGCTGCATTAAGTAGTCTGAGAAGGTGTTGCTTAAAATCTTCAATAGAATTTAAATCTCTCTATAGATTCATGAAAATGTTAGTGAACAAACTCCTCCTGAGAATGTGGTCTGATCTTCAACTGCAGAACATCTTTGCTTATTTAGTGCTTTTGTTGAATTTCAAACATTACTTGCCCTTTAATTTAATTCATGTCATTTCATGTTTTGTTTATATTGTATTCTCTATTAATTATCCAAATATTTTTGAGTTTTGTGAGTGAGACCCTAAGAGACGGGGCCACATCAATGTCACTCCTGAAAGATCACCCCTTGCCTTTATATTGGTGGTCCTTCAGAGGTTCAGTGACATTTGATAAGAGCTTTATTATAATTCTCTAAACCAGTAATCCATTTGGGCCAGTGAATGCTGAAGCCTCCTGTTGAGTTTGGAGTCAGGCTGCCTGGAGTGAGACCTTTCTATAGGTAGACTAGTGAAGGTCCTGAGCCCTCATTCATAAAGCTCAAGTACACACAAAATGAGACTCAAATGTGTATATGCCCATTCAAATGTTGAGATTTTAAAAAAGAAAACTTCACAGGAGAACAAACGTATATTTAGAGCAACTCTGACCAATGCATACATAATATTTCAGAGAAACTGGGAAATGACGCCACCCTTGATCAACGTACTAAAATGAAGCCAAACCAACTAAATGACAACTCAGAAGAATAATTCATTTCACCAAGCTGTTCTTATAAGGTGTGTTGAAGTGACAAACATTACACCACAAAAATGATGACTATGATGTACAGACTGTATTTTAGTTCCCTTTAAGAGCATCAATGATACATATTTGCACTAAAGAAATTCTGTTTTATCATCACTTTATATCTGCTGGGTGTTAGCCAGCACCCTGAGAAGTGATGACACCTCAACAGTATCTTGGTCAAGCTTCACTCCATTATGCCTGTTGTGCTGAAAGTCATTAACTGACTGCTGATACACTACATCCGGTGTTTGTATGGTGTGGGTGTACATACATAACGACATGTTTCTGACAACATAAAACGGCAATCAGCCGCCGTGTCCAGTGATTGTGATTTATAAAAATAAAGTAAGTTGTGTAAAAATGTGTATACGCCAGGTTTTATAAATCTGAGTTGTTTATTTTGCCATGTACATATTTTCACGTTCAATTATGTGCAGAGCGTTATAAATGTCACCCCAGTTCTGGTGTGTGGGTCTTTCACAGGCCTGTCGCCACCATGTGTGTGATCCCATTTCACAGTGGTTTGGAGGTAAACGAGCACTGCACATGAATGCTAACACCTTATGGTATAATCATAGTTTGGGGGCTTTATTGCTTCTGCAGGACCAGGACAGGATGTCATAATCAATGTAGTTCAAAATTGTTATGAAGAAATATGAGAGGAGAATGTCAGAATAGTGAAAGCTTGATAGAAGTTAGGTAATGAAACAAGACAATGAGCAGAAAGAAAAGAAGAAATCTACAAGAGAAAGGCTTAAACTGAACAAAACTGGTGTTCTGGACTGGCCAATCAGAACATAGAGCTTTACCTGAAGTCAGCTGATTATTCAAGGAACCCCAGAGACATCAAGGAATTGAACATTCTGGAAAGGAGGAATGAAGTAAAACTGAAAGCTGGGCAGAAACTGCAGGAAATGTGTGGTGGAGGTCATTGGAGATAAAGGAGGATCAGCAAGTTAATAAAGACAGGGGGTCACAAACTGGACTGATCAGGTTTAAACAGGAATGACGAGAAGTCTAACTGTCATTACTTAACATGATAGTGTTTGTGCATTTTTGGGGACTTAATTGACGATCAGGCCACACTGCTAGGAGAAATTAGAGCAGAAAATCCAAAGGGTTCACAAACCTTTTCTTGTAACTGTACGTTTACTTAACACTTTAACTAAAGACTAGTTTAGAAAGTTTCATTAATGTTACAAACTATAATGGAAGAATAGAAAATTCCTAAACTTGTACAAATATAGTGAAATTGTGATTTACTGTTTGTTTAATATTGTTTGAAATCTCAGCTAACTTTCACTTAAAGCACAAGACAGCACTTTCAGGCCCATAACTCTGAGACGTACACCCATTGTTATTTTTCACTTACTTCTTTTAGATGAGGTCTTAGGTGGTGGATGAATTTCCTGAATTTTAGGAGATGAAATTTCTTCAGTCATTGTGTCAGGCTGTAATGATTCATATTTTACATTGATAGAAGACTCTGGTGATGAAGAGTGTCTGCTGTGAGAAGAGACTAACCCGGTCACTGTTCCATCTTGATGTTCATAATGAAGGTCTTCTTCCTTGTCACTCTCAGTACTCCTATAGTGGTGTATCTCAGTGCTGACACACTCGTCTTCATCACTCACTGACCCCAGTTCACGGTCCTCTTCCTTAATGTTCAGACTATCTTGTTTAGGGTGGACACTCTCCCACTCGCAGTCCTCCTCCTTAACATGTATGGTCCTCTCCTCCATGATATTCATGTCAGCCTCAAACGTCTCCTCTTTCACATCCATTTCAACGTTACAGTAAATGGCAGAGTTTTCCTTCTGTCTGTGAATAAAAACAGAATTCAATTCAATTAAAACTGATCTAAGGACATTTGATGTTTATAACATCCTCTTAGTTAAAGTTGATGTCACGTCAGACAGTTCATAGCAAGTTGACAGTAACGCATCACTTTTCATATCAAATGAGGTGTAAAATGAGTTTGGGAATAAAAGGAGGGTCCAACAGGGGAGAAAGAGGCCATTTTGTACAGGTATGTGTCAACAGTATTCACTACTCTGATTAAACATCCAGTACTGTTGGGTCCCAGAATTGTGCTGTTAATGTTTAGGAAGGTTTATAAAAGTTAGTCCTCAGGATTATGTTAAGAAATGGGGCAAATGAAAGAGGAGGTTAACTAAAGGGTTTAGGGTCTGCAGTCTTAGGACAATGTCACATTGGACGACTTATCCAGAAATTTTAAGTGATAGCCTTCATTTACATAATCTTAGGCTCCGTCCACATGGACATCTGAACTGAGCGTTTTTCTGATGCCCGTAGCATCAGGTGAGCGCAGATTGAATGCCGAGCATAGCAGTGAATCGGACTGTACGCACAGGCTTTTACCATTTACATTTGGTCAGATGTGCGTTCGGATGGCATCAATTTCTAGCAAAATCCCAATGAACCACGAAGAAAATGTCGGTATTGCATTTACATGTCATTCATTTAACGTTCTGGAGGACCGGATATGTCCCATGATTACATGTACATATGTGTATATGTTTATATAAAATGTGACAGGCAGCCTTGGTCATTACCCAGTCAGGACGTCAGCTGAATCAAAGGACCAGGGAGGAGAGCATCCACGAAGAGAGGAGGCAGGAGGAAGGAAGGAAGGAAGGAGAAGAAGAAGAGGACTGTGCTTTGGTGCGGTGTTTGGACGGTGTTGCTGTTTGGGAAACGAGACAAAAGTGTTTCCCCATAGAAATAAAGTGTGTGCTGCGTGGCAATTTGTGTCCTGCCTCTTTGTGCCGGGGTTAGGGCGGCTTTACACGACCCTGTAGTCCACAAGACACACACAAATACACACAATATCAACAAAATAATAATGATAATAATGGAAAAATTGAAACAGTTTGTAGGTGTGTGCTAATTTCATAACTTTAGCTACTATGGATTATATGCGATATTTGTGATCAGCACCCAAAAATCTATAAGAAACACCCAACAGTGTTCAAGAAATAAAAACTTTGTTGTGCAGTGCTATTAATACCGGTGGGCGAGGGCGTACGCGAGTACTGTTTCTATATTTGCTCACTTCAAGGTGACAAGTACCCGCTCTTCAGGACTAACACTGACTCACATATTGGTTGACTGGCGTGTCATATGGTGCTGTACCAGCATCAGCAGGCAATCAAAACTCAAAACTGACATCCCACAGTATTTGAAGAACTTATGTGGAAGTCAAAGCACTTCTTCAGAGATTACACAAAGCTTCCTTTCTTCACACACTGTGCAGTCAGACAGTGAACCCAATACCAGCGGCAGTGTTTTCTCTGGCTACGTTGCCATATCAGGAGAATTTTTAACACAAGAAGGTAAAATGTTGAGGTCTAATAAGGCCAACTGATCCATACGTCACAAATCCATTCTGGACTACCTGATAACTGCCACCCCCATTCCGAAACAACAGGTAAACATACAAAAAATGCAATCTGGCATACTTGTTGGCAATTACCAAAGCAAACAAACTCAAAAGTAACATCATATTGAAGTCAATTAAGCGCTACTACAAAACACAACTTTAACGCCTCGGTCGCTCTGAGCACATTCATTTAACTAAGATTTGAACGCCCGTGTAAACAGGGACTTAGCAAGATGGAGGCAGATGGTGGTGTGTTCCTGTGAAGCTGACTGCTTAATGTAAGAGCTGACAACCAGTAAATGTTCTCCTGAAGTAGAAGACATAGAATTAAGGGAAGAGGGGAAAAAAAACCATGCAGGTTTTGAACCTAACAAAAATAGGAGCCGCTTCACTTTTCTCGTGTCTCATGTGTCAAATACCATAAGAAAAGGTGAAAATAAAATTAAATGACAGAGACTGCTGAACAGTCACAGATGTTAACCCTTTGTCCACCACAGGCTTCATCAGGCAGCATAATATTAGAAACAGCAGTCTTAATCAGCTGGCAGATCAGGTGGGCCGCTCTGGTAGTGACGTTACCAGCCCGACACACCACAGTATAGACAATCATACTGGTCATCACAGAGTTGTAGAACATGTAAAGGACGTCATTGGTGTGTATGTTTGTCTGCAGTACACAAGTAAATACAATGATAGGACATCAGATAAAAATTACATTGAATGAACGTGTAGTATATGAATGAAGATGATGAACAGAAAAATAAAATACAGTGATAAAGAAACAGTTGAACAGCAGAGGCCATGACAGTGACGCATGTCATCCTTTCAGTGGACTCTTCTGTAATTTTTAAAAGCTTTGGTGCTACGTGTGCACTGAATTTGTTATGGGGTGAACGTCAGAAGTGTGAGTTTTTGATACAACACTTGTGTCACCTGACCTCGTTAGTGAGTGATGTTGTGCTGCTCTGCTTGTTAAAGTAGTCAGTTTGGTCACAGGAGGACACAACCCAGCCACAGGGGCCACACAAACCTGTATATTTCTTCATGCCAGCCCCAGGCCCGGATAAATAGGGAGGGTTATGTCAGGAATGGCATCTGGTGTAAACTTTTGCCAGATCAATATGAGTACAACGATACAAAGTTCCATACCGGATTGGTCGAGGCCCGGGTTAACAACAGCCGCCAAAAGGGTGCTGGCAGAAACTGGGCTACTGTTGGCCTAGAAAGGAGAAGAAGAAGCTGGAGACGTGTCTCCAGAGAAAAGAAGAGAGGAGGAAGGCAAAGAGAGTGGAACGGAAGGCAGGAACTTTGAATGTTGGCAGTATGATTGGTAAGGGGAGAGAGTTAGCAGATGTGATGGAGAGAAGGAAGGTTGATATATTGTGCGTGTAAGAGTCTAAATGGAAGGGGAGTAAGGCCAGGTGGATCGGAGGTGGATTCAAATTGTTCTATCATGGTGTGGATGGGAGGAGAAATAGAGTAGGGGTTATTCTGAAGGAACAGCATGTCAAGAGTGTTTGGAGGTGAAAAGAGTGTCAGGCAGAGTGAGGATTAATGAAGCTGGAAATTGGAGGTGTGATGATGAATGTTGTTAGTGTATATGCGCCGCAAGTTGGGTGTGCAGTGGGTGAGAAAGAAGATTTCTGGAGTGAGTTGGATGAAGTAATGAACAGTGTACCCAAGGGGCAGAAAGTGCTGACTGGAGCGGATATCAATGGACATGTTGGTGAAGGGAACAGAGGAGACGAGGAGGTGATGGGTAGGTATGGTGTCAAGGAAAGAAATGAAGAAGGTCAGAGGATAGTGGATTTTGCCAAAAGGATGGACATGGCTGTGGTGAATACGTATTTTAAGAAGAGGGAGAAACATAGGGTTACGTACAAGAGTGGAGGAAGATGTAGACAGGTAGGTTACATCCTATGCAGAAGAGTTGATCTGAAGGAGATTGAAGACTGCAGAGTGGTGTCAGGGGAAAAGTGTAGTTAGGCAGCATAGGATGGTGGTCTGTAGGATGACGTTGGAGATCAAGAAGAGGAAGAGAGTGAGGGCAGAGCCAAGGATCAAATGGTTGATTTTTATGTATGAGGGAAGTGTGACAGTGGTAAGGCCTGTGGTATGAGTGACAGATGAGTTTAAGGTGGAGGTGGGATTACATCAGAGATTGGCTCAGAGCCCTTTCTTATTTGCAATAGTGATAGACAGGATGACAGACGAGATTAGACAGGAGTCCCTGTTGACTGTGATGTTTGCTGATGACATTGTGATCTATAGCGAGAGTAGGGAGCAGGTTGAGGAGACCCTGGAGAGGTGGAGATATGCTCTAGAGAGGAGAGCAATGAAGGTCAATACGAACAAGATAGAATACATGTATGTTAAGGAAAGGGAGGTCAGTGGAATGGTGAGGATGAGGGAGTAGAGTTGGTAAAGGTGGATGAGTTTAAATACTTGGGATCAACAGTACAGAGTAACGGGAAGCGTGAAAGAGAGGTGAAAAAGAGAGTGCAGGATGTGGTGGAGAGAGGACATGGAGTTGGTGGGTTTCACAGAGCAAGATGCAGACGACAGGATGATATGGAAGAAGATGATGCGCTGTGGCAACCCCTAACAGGAGCAGCCAATAGAAGAAGTAGTAGAAGAAGAAGAAGGTCGCAGGAGGACACACAGGGGAAATCTAGGGCTAAAGTGCCATTTGTGATGACAATCTTTATTAAAGTGTGTTTGTCAGGAGGTGACCACCTTACTGGACCAAAGACACCACGTGTAGTGACCACAACAGGCAGGCCAGGTAGACATTCATGCTGGTTGTGGTGTTTAAATGGGTTTTATTAGTGGAGGAGTCTGGCAGATTGGGATTAAAGCTGGTGCCATCATCTTTTTGACAAACATCAGAGTGGCAAATCTTAGCCCTGCTTGAAATTCCATCCAAAAGATTTGTGTCAGACAGTGACAGGTGGTCTTTTTCTTCTCAGTGGTAGCTGTTCCCAGCCATGGTTTCCTTATGTTTTAAATGATTTACTTGCTTTCAAACATGTGTGGCTGGTCACTGGGGTGGCATTACAGTTTTACTTCAATCAGCACCATTTACTTGTCCACATTCGTTATATGAGCTTTGGTTTGTGGTGGGGGTCTGCAGGGTGTTTTACTGGTGGATTTCTGTGTGCTTTTTAATTTGTAATTCACCTCACAACACATTTTCATATTCTCCTTGCAGTATTTCTATTGAGTTACCTTTATTAGTTATGTGTAGTTTTGACACAAAGTTTGACTCGCCTTGTACTTTGTTTGACTTGTAAACCCACCCATTGTAATGCTGATCATGTGGTAGTTCAGGCTTTAGTATGACATTTTAAACCAATTCTTAGTAATAAAAGAGCCTGTGATACGAGTTCATGTTTTGATTTGGGAATACCCTGGGCCTGAACTAAGCCGGTATGGGGTAGTGCAGTCCTAATAAAATTAGAGATGTTTGAGGAGGAGACATTTAATACAGGAATAGAGAAAACGAAAATCAAACAGTGAGGACATGAATGGCCATGATATGAACAGCTGAGCTCCAGCTTTGGTGTGCTGCTCACCCTGTGGACTGTTAGGCAATTTAAAGGTTCCACGCACAGACAGGATTTCTTCAAGTTTTCTAATCTCGACCTTTTGATTTAAGGATCGATGTTCACATTAAAAGTATAGAAATTACACATTTTCAATAGTAGGCAAATTTATTAGAAATTATTTTTTAAAAAGTTTTTGATGGTGAGAGTATCATTATTAAATTAAACATGTTGTGTAAAGTGGGTGTACCTTCATTGTGCGCTTTTCATTGTCCTGCATTCACACTGGCAGTGCTGCTGTCCACCAGCCAAAGCAGTGCGTTTGTGAAAGTGAGGCAACGGCCAAAAGAAAGTGGGGCATTGTTTGGAGTTATTTTACTACACTGAGCAATACCATACAAGCCGACTCGGTATATTAGCCGACCCCCTTCTCCAAGCAAAATTTTCTAAATTTCCTTAAAAGTGTCTCTTCAGGTATATTTATCATGTTTATCGGCGAGAATTTGAGACTGCCTGCATTTTTGATGGAAACCAGGAAGTGATTGCAGAGAAGTTTGGTAAAATGAAGCCTTTGTGTTGAAACTATATACACAAATACGGTACATCGGCGGGTGGATTTCCGTAGACTCGTTATAAATCTGACTAACTTAAATATGCAATACAGTGGACCCTTGACTTAAGAACTTAATTCGTTCGCGAAGGCTAACCCATAATGTGTTCCGAACCTCCCACTGCAACACTTACTTAACCTTTTCATAATAAAAAAGGGTTGTATAATGTGCATAATTTACCAAAACACCAATATTTTTTTTAACGTACTAACCAAAAAGTTATAAAAAGTGCCTAGCCTACCAGAAGTAGGCTAGATTAAGCTAGGAGCATGGCGGCGCGCAGCGGCTCAGGGCTCTCCTTTTCAGTGCACTTTTTTGTTGTTTTTGTACTTTTTTTTTCTCCCTTGTTTGTGCACGATCAGTTCGCTACACCCATCAGAACCTTATAGACATCGGTGTCCAGAGCCAGACATCTGTTTCGAGTGTTTTTCATCACACACACAACATCCCAGACAACATAGCGAGACCAGCAGGCTCTCCGTGGATTGTTGTCGGGTCTAGAAGACGACGCAGACGGAGAAGGGAAAGAAAGCAGAAGCGGGGTCACAGATCCGGCGTTATGCTAAGGCTAAAAAAACAACCATCCAAGCCCTATACAGAACTTTTTTTCTGCACTGAAGGAGCTGCTTTTAATCTCATTGTAGATGTGTATAGTGACAATAAAAGGCATTCTATTCTATTCTAGAAACAACAATTTCATACTGTACTCACCATTTAATTTGACATCTTTGGACTGCAGGAAGGGAGGAGGAGAAGGAGAATGAAACGGAAGGTGGTTATTGTTTAGAAGGAGCCTCCTTATGCAAATCTTTTCTTTGTAAAATTGTCGAGATGGTGGATTTCAAAATGCTGTACATATTAGCGAGATCGGTCACACGAACAGCACTCTCATATTTCCACACAACTTCCATCTTCGTTTCGATTGTGATCGCTTTCTTTACCTTCTCTTCCTTCCTTAGCAATTATGTGTCTTGCTTGCATGGTCTTAGTGAATTATATATATATATATAGGTAAATCACTGCAATGACCGAAATTACATCCACAAACACATGTATCTGGGCTCCAACTGACGCTACTAACGCTCTCTGTTGTTTGTTTACAATCGCACAAGCGGATACACGTGACCGCATTCGAGTCGTAAATCAAAAGAATTTTTATTTTAAACTTCCCGATAATTTATTATAAATTTTATTAATAAAATACACAACTAAAACACGTTTTTGAATAAATTCTTTATTTAATTTAAAGTACCGGCATGCAAAGTTACTTCTTCATCTGAAAGATGGCTCTGTGGTTTCGTCATTATTTACTTCCGTATTGATCGGCAAAACCGGCATTGCGCTGGAAATCTTGAATCTGAAACGATGCTCGTTGTATAAACCGACCCCCAAACTCCAAGCCAAAAATCTAGGACCAAATTCTCGGCTTATATTCCGGGATCTACGGTAATGGAGCAAAATGTGATATGTGTCAGAAGGCCGTACGTTATTAAGGCAACACCACAAACTTGGTAGAACACATGGAAGTCAAACACATTGCTGAATTCGAGGAGATCAGAAGAGAACACAGACACTCAGGCTAAAGAGACTGGCACAGCTGCCAAACGGCTGTAGTTGACTCTTAAAGAAGCCTTCAAGAAAGGCTGGCAGTACCCAGGAACGTTGGTACTGTAAACTGATGTGGGGGTCTTGTAATTGTTTGAATGGACAAAAAACAATGTCTGCTTTTAGTGAGGAGTAATTCCAGTTATAGCTTGATGAACTGATGTACTTAGAAGACATTTTCAAAATCTGTATATTTATCAGGTCCATTTCTTAAAAAGAAAAAAAAAACAAGTATTACTCGATATTAGCTTTATTCAATTGGGACTATAAAAAATTCACTAAAAGCGGCAGTCCTGAGTGTTACCTGGTCAACGGTACTGGCGCATCTTCCCCTCTCACCTGTAGGTGTGCCCAGTAATAATGGCTTCTCTAGTTTTTCACAGCCCAAGTGTTGCCCGCTCCTGCTAGTGATACGAGCAGTGATGTTGGGGAGCCTCTCATCAGCAGTGATGATGAAGTCAATCTGTCTTCAGGCAGTGCAACTGAAATGGACAGGGAAAACGACAGGAATTCTGATGAATCTGAAAGTGACGCTCGCTTGGTATTTGTATTGTTATTATACTTTTTACACTTCACACCGTGTACATTTAGTGTTTTGCGCGTTTTACAGTAAAAAATAAAAATGTCATTGGTTGGGCCAAAAAATGCACGCTTTTTACATATTTTTCAAGAAAAATGTTACATTAATGCTTGCTGTTCTTCCACAGATTATTTACAGGAACTGAACACATTTAATAATTTCAGTTAATAAGCAAACAAGTCTGATCTTTGGCACTATATGTAATAGACTACTAATGCAAAGTGTTTAAAATTTGACTTTTTGACGTCCACACACACACATCATAAGTTTTTATAGAAGATTAACCATTCCTGCAAGAGGACACTCTGGCTGCATCAGTGTTGGTATCAGCAGTGCCAATGCTGCCCTCAGTATCACCTGGTATCGGATCAAAAAGAAAACCCATCACTAGTTTTCAGGTGTAAATACTGAAGAGCAGGTTTTCAATTTGAATAATGAATTTTTGGCGACCAATAGTCAAGAGTTGTGAAAACGTATTTATAGACGGAGAGATAATGAAGAGTGAGGGACAGGCCAGTGTAGAGCGTGACAATCAACCCGTCTTTATTTTGGATGGTATTGTCAAAAACAGTGTAGGACAGACTGACATTACCATTTTAACATGGCTAGAACACAAGTCCTGTTTTAAATGATGCTGCCAGACACTCGTATTGCCAGCTAAAAACTCTCAGTTTCAATGGCCGGACCCCTCGCCTGAATGCAGCCTTCATGCCTTACCTGATAAGACAATCGATACCAGGCCATGTTAACATGCAGGGACGTCTTTCAGAGGAACAAGCTGGACACTCAAGTTCAAACAAAGGACCATAAATCAAGGAGGAGGAACACTGATGGACAGCACTTTGCACCAGTGGTCAGTCAAGAGGATGAGCTTATGTAAACTCAAGAAACCAATCTCAAGACCTCTATAACACTTATAAGACACAGATCATCTCATCAAGCTTACAGCTCTCAGCCTGGCCATAACTTTGGCTGTCCACAGGGATTGGCCTTAACAGCCAAACTTTACTCCGAGGGGTAACTGTGCTCAACTGGAAAGGTGGCAGACTTGTCTGCACTGGAGTTGGATGAGGGTGACATTAGCCCAAACCTTGCTGAAGAATAGCTTGTGCACAAACAGAGATGGTATCTTAAAGGCCGCACAAAAATTGCTTGAAATGGCAAATTACTGATCACCAATTGCTCAGAAGACATGACGCTGGTAGAAACAAGAGTGGGGAACCTCAAAAGAACCTGCAGAAGGTGTGATCACAACAAAAAAAAAGGAGACAAGCTCCTCAAACAAAACAAAGCATGCTGAAGATCTTTCCACGTGTTTGGAGGAAGTCAACCAAGAAAGGAACAAAGCCTCACTCACGTCAAACTGTAAATGCCCCTGCTTTGATCCTGAGAACTATAAAATGTGATCTAATTGCTAAAATAAAGAAGCTAATATGTTATAGCACTGGTGTCACTAAAACTGAAGGTAATAACCTTGTGAAGGATCATTTCTTTCTGTTAAACATTTCTCCCTAAACTCAGAGGGACAGTGCAGAGCAGCATCTCACTGTAGCAGACACAAACTACAAGGCTGGTAAGGCAGTGTAGACGAGCTGTGAGCAAATGAACGACACCGCGCAGGCGACAGAAGCTTTATGACAAGATAAAGAAGGCAGCGATCTGAACCACTGGAACTGAAAAATCAGAATTCATAAGTTACGTGCCTTTATCTACAGGATAGAAAAAGTTTGAATAAGCTAATGTAGTTATGTTTTGTGTTTGTTATTATCCGTCATCTAATATCATTATCTATATTTGCATATATCTATCTTCGATTATCCTTATGCTATAAATAAAGTGTATTATTTTGTGTATTGCAGCAACAGTGTTTGTGTTATTTGTGTAAATAGTCTATTACTGTGGCAACAACAACAGAGACAGTGAGGGAGTTTAATGAAGAATTTCAGTGATTTATGAGCATCATTCATAACTTGCACAGATCTCTTCATATTTCAGGCTTGCCAGCTGGAAAGTGAAACAGAGAGGCCTCACTCAACTTACATTAATTTGGTGTCTCTTTGTGGCCGTGTTGTTAATTGTTTTAATTACCAGCATTAACAAAGACAAAACTGATAATTAACTGAGTGATCAATTAACATTTCCTACAGCAGACAACATCAAAAGGCGCTTTACAGAAATTACAAAACAGGAAGAAGAACTGAACTGCTCAGTGCCACAGAGTCAAGATAGCAAATAAAGAAAATACAACTGCTGGTGTGAAACGTGTGGCTAAGGCAGGAATTGCGTGTCCAGTCCTTGGCATTTCACATTAATCCACTCAGTTGTTTTATAAAAACAAACGTTTATTTTCCACAGTCAAAATGAAACTCAAGACAGACACGGTAAGAAAACCGATTGTTTCCATGGCCTTATTAATCCACACAATAACTTCCTATTTCCCATAATTCCTGCTACACAGCACCCCTTCTTAAAGTAACAATACCCCACTGTAACTGAATAATTATCTAGCCCTATTCTTAATATAGAAGCTAATCTTGAACTACAAAATAAATTTAAGATATTTTCAAATTAACTGAACATAAAAATGTGAAAACAGAACTTGGCTCATACATCGTATATGACAGAGGCATTAGGTGTCAACAGAGGGTTTACAAAATAAACTGAACAAAGAGGGCTTGATGACAGGGGACAGCAGCTAAATGGCACAAGTCTTAATGAACGTTTACAGGCTTCACATTAAAATCTCTGAAACAGAATTGTATTGTCATTTTCAACAACTGGATGCAACAAGTTTCACATTTACTAACTTCATCTTGTGGAAGTAAACGTTCCACACAGACATACACCATCATAAACAGTTTCCTAATTGCCACAGTAATAAACTCCTATTAAAAAGCAGCACCTCTCAGTATTGTGACGTTGCCATGGCGGAGGTCTCATGTGCCTCGGTCTTCATTACAGCTCCATTGTCTGAGGATGTGAGATCCTGATGGACCAGTTTGCTATGGGTAATCATCAGTGGAGGGGCCAGACAAAGACAATGTCATTATTAACCCTTGTATTAAATATGTCAAGAAAAGGGATGCCAGGCCTAACAGTGATGTTCACATAAGAGTGGTACACAGGATTGACCCACACAGCCTGGTTGGGCTCTGCATGATAAAGTCACGTGTAGCATTCGCCAAATTGGACTGAGCTTCCACCTCACAACAATAGTCCAGTACAATACAAATACAAACCGAAGTTATTGGGATTTGGGACGAAAAAACAGAGTACCTGTACAGGTCAGGAGCCAGTTATAGACCACCATAGGGTACACTCACATTCAAGTCCACCACACCAAGACAAGTTAGACTTGCCAGGCCTCTAAACCTGAGCATCTTTAGAGAGGTGGAGAAAATAAGAATAAAAGAGCAGACATGGAAACGGAACAGAGACTTAAAAAAAACAGGCAGAGATTCAAATTCAGTCAGCTAGAACTGTGAGGCAGTAACACAAACCACAAATCTCTATTAACTTCTCTAATACTCATTAACAGACATTACTGGTTTGGCTTTAGCACTGAAACATGGGAGTTTATCATATTTCATAATTAAAAGAAAAAAAAAAAACAAATAACTCATAAACCTGTAATTGTCCAATACAATCTTATTATATTCTGAGAGAGTTTTCACACGTCATTGTGCTGATAGTTTTTATCTTCCCTCGGCAGATTGGGCAATCACAACAGACACAGTATATTCTGTAATAAGCAAATTCTCTACTGACCATCCCCGTGCTTTCATCACAATTTCAGGGGTGTTTGACCCTGTTTCACTTTCCTCCACCTTCACCATTTTTTGAGCATTTTGTAGAATGTACAGGAAAAGAAAACAAGACCCTGGAGTTGCTGTGCACCAGTGTTAAAGAATGATATAACTCTGGTGCTCTGCCACCTTTAGGCCGACCATAATTTGTTACAGCTCATAGCCGCATATAAACTCATTGTCCAGCAGCTGCCAATCACCAGCAGGACCATTCAGGAATGGACAAGAAAAGCTGAGGAGGCTCTGAAGGACACCTTTGGGATTTGCTTTGTGACTCACACAGCCAGGACACTGAGGGTGTCAGCCACTGTATCACAGACTACATCACGTTTTCTGTGGATAGCACAGTCCTCACAAAGGCAGGGTGCTGTTTCCCCAACAACAAACAATGGATCATAAAAAAAAAAAAAAAAAAACTTGAAAGGCTGCTGAATGTGAAGAAGAAAACCTGCAGGTCTGGAGATAAAGATAAAATCAAGGTGGTGCAGTCAGAGCTGAAGCAAGAGCTCCGTAAGGGGAAAGCCCACTACAGAGACAAATGTGACCACAAGTTACAACAAAAC
Source organism: Polypterus bichir lapradei (assembly GCA_026402145.1). Taxonomy (NCBI): domain Eukaryota; kingdom Metazoa; phylum Chordata; class Cladistia; order Polypteriformes; family Polypteridae; genus Polypterus; species Polypterus bichir. Next base: position 199,446,308 of record JANRMT010062791.1, read on the forward strand.
AACATGAACTTCCAATACAACTCAGAGTCCTGCCACGTGCAAAAGTTTGCTGACGACACTGCTACGGTGGGCTGCATCAGGAGTGGGCAGGAGGAGGAGTATAGGAACCTAATCAATGACTTTGTTAAATGGTGCGACTCAAACCACCTACAACTGAACACCAACAAAACCAAGGAGCTGGTGGTGGATTTTAGGAGGCCCAGGCCCCTCATGGACCCCATGATCATCAGAGGTGACTGTGCAGAGGGTACAGACCTATAAATACCTGGGAGTGCAGCTGGATGATAAATTGGACTGGACTGCAAATACTGATGCTCTGTGCAAGAGAGGACGGAGCCGACTATACTTCACTAGAAGCCTGGTGTCCTTCAACATCTGTAATAAGATGCTGCAGATGTTCTATCAGACGGTTGTGGCGAGCGCCCTCTTCTACGCGGTGGTGTGCTGGGAAGGTAGCATAAAGAAGAGGGACGCCTCACGCCTGGAAAAACTGGTGAGGAAGGCAGGCTCTATTGTAGGAATGAAGCTGGACAGTTTGACATCCGTGGCAGAGTGACGGGCGCTGAGCAGGCTCCTGTCAATCATGGAGAATCCACTGAACAGGATCATCTCCAGACAGAGGAGCAGCTTCAGCGACAGACTGCTGTCACCATCCTGCTCCACTGACAGACTGAGGAGACCCCACACTATGCG
>JANRMT010062791.1:199459506-199476974 GCA_026402145.1 Polypterus bichir lapradei
TATCTATCTATCTATCTATCTATCTATCTATCTATCTATCTATCTATCTATCTATCTATCTATCTATCATATTGTGCTTGAAAGTTTAAAATTACAATTACAGAATTTCCAAAATCAAAGAATATCAACCTTAAGTTGGACAGGTGGTCACAGTATCACAGACTATTAACCCCATCTCGAGACACACAAAAACGCACTGCATTGTGGGTTGAATGTTGCTAGGCTACACAGACTGTTGCATTCATGTTCTGTACTATTGTAGTAATTTATGGAAGAATTTCTGAAGGCTTACAAAATTTGTCTTTCTCAGTTTTTCTCTGTGTTTCTAGTTGGACCACTGGCTGGACCAATCAGAGGTTTCTTCTGGACAGCTAGTGGCCAGCGGACTGCCATTTTAATAGGCCGGAAGTGCAATTTTGTTCTTCAGGCTACAAAAAAGACATAGCAGCTCTAGAAAAGGTCCAGAGAAGAGCAACTCGGCTGATTTAGGGCTACAGAGGATGAGTTATGAGGAAAGAATAAAAGAGCTGAGCCTTTACAGTTTAAACAAAAGAAGATTAAGAGGAGACCTGAATGAAGTGTTTAAAATGACGAAGGGAATTAGTCCAGTGGATCGAGATGGCGACTTTAAAATGAGTTCACCAAGAACATGGGGACACAGCTGGAAACTTGTTAATGGTAAATGTCACACCAACATTAGGAGGTTTTTCATCACACAGACAAAACAGTGACATGGAATAAGTCGTGTGGTGGACAGGAGGACCTTAGGAACCTTCAGAACTTGACTTGATGTTATTTTAGAAGAATTTAGCAAATAGGACTGACAAACTTTGTTAAGCTGAATGGCCTGTTCTCCTCTGGATTGTTCTGATGTTCCTGTGCTGTTTGACGTCCTGCCAAAGCTGCAGCAGGCTGTCTCTGTGGAGTCTTTAACTGTATGGAGTGGCATAGATATCTGAGTAGCAGGTTGTGTGATAATCACATTCCCTGATTTCATTTTCTTTTCCATTAGTGCTCGACATGAGTGCTTCATCATTACTATGAAGTTCTCATGAGCCTGACGTGGAAACTGAATCTGTTTATAGCAAGACACGTGCTCACGACGTTCAAGGCACATACTTACCTTTTCAGATCTTCTTCTGTATATTCTCATTTTTATATTGGGTCACTATTTTTGATAATACTTCTCCAATGGAGGTTTTGCTGTTATTTTTTATGACCAGTGCTTTATTGTAACATGCTATCTGTCGAGCCGTGCTGTTTAGGATTACTGCACATGCTCACAACACAGTTACTCCACGTTTGATAACGTGTCGATAGAATCACGCTGCCAGAGTTTATAACAGTGATGTTCGACATTTGTCTGGAGTTTTTGTTCATTTTTATGGAGTGCTTGACGGAGTCTTTTAACCGTTTGCCTGGTGTTTGTGACCTGACATCCAGATATTCAGTGGTTTGTGCTACAGTAGTACAGTTTGATAAAGAAGGAGAAATCGATAAAACACCGAATGCCTTTCTTGATGCCAGCCCTTCTTATCCTAATCTTACATTCAACTTTTTCAACAGACTCTTAGTGCGGACCTCCAGAACTCCACTCCATTGGGGAGGGTGTTGCTTTATATTATACATCAGTGATAACACCCAATTACATTACGGTGAAGGTCAGGGTTGAGGGAGGATTTATCTGACTCAAGTCCAGTAAACCAGATGACAAAACACTGCGATCCATTTGGCTGTCCAGTGAACTACTCAATCGCAGACCCCTTCAGCTGGACCCATTGACCCTACCCGATCTGCGCTGCCTGCCTGATCTGCACTCATGTGTATTGAAAGTCTACTTCATTACACAGTTTACAGTGCTGACCAATCTGTTTTACACAAGTGTTAATAATTTATGGAGTGTGTGATATCATATCTGAGCTGATGTGACGCACTGCACATGTGCTTAATGAAGAAAATAAAATAAACTCCACGTTACGACACTGAACATATTGATCCACCGCTGACAGGGCTGTATTGTCAGTTCAGTTCCACATTAGTTGACCATAATGAGAATATTATGGAAAGACTTTGTTGTTCTGCCGAGATTCATCGTAGGCTGTGTCTTCAGGGCTTTATTAAGCAGGTTCCTTTCTTACTAATTTTTATTACACAACAAAACAAATTTACACATGAGAAAGGATTAATAAAACAATACAGGGATGTTGCTGGATTCAAGAACTTAAAAGATTTTGGTGGCCCCATAAATATCTAATTCAAATATAAACAACGATAAGCTGTAAAATAAAATATTTTTCAAAATGAAAGAATATTTACAGTAAGATGAAAATAATGTTTTTTTGTTTGCTTCCACTTTATTCACAGTATATTTGAAAAGTGTTCCCTTACTTTTTTCTGATTACAAAGTCATTGATCAGATCCTCACTTTAAGGTGCTGATCATTTATTCAGATTGAGATGGCAGGGAGGCAACTGAAGAATTCGGCTGAAAGCAGTGAACTGTAAGAGAGAAATGAGAGGAGATCTGTGAGTCCCCACCATTGAGGTGGTAGGAGAAGCCATGACATGAAATAACATTGACAAAGGAACAAATGTACAAGGAAAAGAAAAGTGAACCCAACACCAGTCCTTGAAGCACATCTGTAGAAATGTTCTGTTAAGAAGACAAGGAGTTAGACCAGGAGAAACAAAAGCATCGGTCCAAGAGGGAGGACTTGAACCTGTTGAAAGCAGAGCCACTTATTCTAATTTAATTAGGGGAAGAGATAAGCAGGGGGTGGTGAACCATAACAAAGGCTGATGAACAGGCAAGGAGGATGAGGACAGCGGAGGGAGAAGCAGCTCAAGCAGATCTAAGAGCATTTGTGGTGGAAAGCAGTGGAGTATCAGTAGAGGGACCCTTGGAGAATCCACACTGAAGTAGATCTAGTTGATGATAGTCTGAGAGAAATGAAGAGAGGTGTTTATGGACTATGAGTTCTAGGGTTTTGGACAGAAATGGCAGAATGGACACAGGATGGTAATTCTCAAGAGGAGATGGGAAGAGAGAGGGTTTTTGAGTATAAGGATTCAACAAGACATCCTGAAATCAGTAGAGAAGATACTGGGGATCAGTGAGGAATTAAAAAGAGAAGAGATATAGGGGATCAAGGAAGGAGGAAGGGACTGTAGAAAGGTGGGAAGGTGTGGGGTCCAGAGCACAGGTCGGGGTCAAAAATGTCAAAGTCATTTACAGCAGAGAGGGAGGAAAGAGGAGAACGACACAGAGGAGACTCAGAAGATGTCTTTGGGGTCTTTTAGTGACTTTGAAAGAGAAGAAAGAAACAAAATCAGCAGAAGAAAATGACAAAGGTCTTGGAGCAGCAGGAGGACTTAAGAGAGACTTAAAGGCAGAGAAGAGGTGATGGGCATTTCTTTATGATTATGCAATTAAAATGGATTTCTTTTCAGAGACGGAAGAGAGGAGGGACCTATACTTATCCTGGAGGGATGGAAGTTTCTTATTATAAAAAAATTATTATTATTATTATTATTATTATTGCGGCACGGTGGCGCAGTGGGTAGCGCTACTGCCTCACAGTTATTAGACCCGGGTTTGCTTCCTGGGTCTTACCTGCTTGGAGTTTGCATGTTCTCCCCGTGTCTGCATGGGTTTCCTCCAGGTACTCCGGTTTCCTCCCACAGTCCAAAGACATGCAAGTTAGGTGCATTGGCGATTCTAAATTGTCCCTAGTGTGTGTGTATGTGCCCTGCCGTGGGCTGGCATCCTGCTCAGGGTTTGTTTCCTGTGTTGGCTGGGATTGGCTCCTGTGACCCTGTAGTTTGGATATAGCGGGTTGGAAAATGGATAGATAATTGATGCATTATTATTGTATTAAAAAAAATAAAAAAGACACCAAGAATTTTTACTACATTTTACAAGAGCTATTTATAAGAAATAAAAAGCGAAGGAAAAAAATGAAAAATTTGGAAAAAAAACCTCAGTTCATGATCAGAAAACCAAGCGGCTCAGTGACAGCCCCAAACAAACGCAGCTCCTCCGTTGATTCTGTTGATTTAAGAGACTCCCATTAGGCATACTGAGCCACCCAGCCTCTCTCCAGGCAAAGCGCAGTTAACTGTCACGTGATCCTATGTCGGCCCCGGATGACGTCATCCAACGCGACAGCTTCTGTAGCCACGCTGCCATTGTCTCGCTTTGTGAAACACTGCAGACGCAGGACTGTTGCTGAGGGAGACAGAGGTGTGAACGATTTCGGAAACAATCCCATCGTCAAGAGGCAGACAGTAAGTGCTCTTGATTTTGGGAATGCATTTTATGGATGTGTGAGTTTTCATTCGCTACATTAGAATCCCGACGCGTTCATGTTATTTTTAGCACCCCCGCCGAACTTTACTCGAGTGAATCCTCTTGTGGCCACCCGTGTGCTATTTCTGTTCATTGGTATCTGCTGTTCACTTCACGTGTCTGAGTCCCAAATTTTAATTCTTACCACCCAGTCACACTGCTGTTAATTCCTCTCCGGGTGTTCCTTTTGTCGATTCCTTCTCGAATCGCAGACATCGAGCAGACGGCCATTCTACACGTACGGCGCTTTGATTTCTGCCTTTGTTTCTCTTTTGTCCCTCCGCGGTGTCCAGTTCAAAGACAGTCGCGGAGGTGGTGACCGGCCGGCCATTAAAAGAATAGCGAGGAGTCAAATTAGTAAAAGTGAAAAACGAACTGGAGCCCATGACCGTGGAGAAGAGTCCTAGAGAATACGAGCAGCAGCAGAAAGACAGCAAATGCGCCGAGGGCATCTCCTTAGCGTGCCTGGTACTCTGGTTTTCTTCCTATACCCCAGTACCGTCTATTTGTGTTTGTTTTGCACTGGACCACGGAGGTGTGGTGGAAGTTAAGGTCCATTTAGCTACTTATACATGTGACTTTACCATACAAACCCAACCAGGCTATGTGCCACTCTTAGGTGAACATCACTGTCAGGAGTGGCATCCCATTTCTGTCCAAGACCCACTTTCATTTAATTAGAATATTCATGAAGAGCAATAATAAGCCGCTTTTACTCTGGACCCCCCCTTTTAGGGTTACCCTTAGCAAACTGGCCCGTCAAAAGCAGAAGTGGAGCGTTAAGAAAGGGACACAAGGCCTCCACTATGCCAATCTTACAATACTGGGTGGTGCTGCTGTTAATCTAAACAGTTGTCACATTCAGTGATTGTGTGCCGACCAGTCAACAGAGTCGTGCTCAGCCCTGTTTCTAACAGCCAATAGCATGCTGCTGATGACGCCTGTGGTGTACAAATGGTTAACAGCTGTCGCTCTACAGGAGCAATCTTCACCTTTTATTTTTTCCCCTTTTGTTTTGCCATCTGAAACACTAAATGACAGATAGGGCTGCAGCGATTATATGACGTAATCGACGGCGTCAACTACAAAAAATCGTCGATGCGGATTTTTTTTATTGTCGACTCGTCATAAACAGAACCTTCAATAGAGGCTCCAGTCACAAAGAACCACTTTGGTTTTTGTAACTGCAATGCACAACACGAACGTCTGGGGGCAGTATCGTTTGTTATTGTTTGTCAAGACGCACACAGTCCCACCAACGCAAGCATCCTGGAGCTGTGATGTCGCCGTCTCTTTAGCGAGTAAAGTTAGTGTCGTGTGTTAATGTTTGTACTATGTGTATACAGCAGTGGTTCTCAATCTGTGGGGCGGAAGTAACAAAAAGGGGGGCGCGAAGAGGTGAAAACAAGAATCAAAAATATGAAAAAAAAATGTGTAAACCAAAACAAATTAACTTAAACTACATTCTGATACTAGAACAATAAATATAGAGTTAGATAAATGTCGATAAAAGTTAAGTAGGTACAATAAAATATGCATCTAAATTTCAAAAAATGTTAGGGGGGGGCACGATTAAAACTGTTATAAAAACTCGGGTCGCAAATACATAAAGATTGAGAAACGCTGGTATACAGGGAGACCTCGGGTTATGACACAGTTCCGTTCCTACAACAGTGATGTAATCCGAATTTTGTTGTAAGTCGGAACACACCCTAGCCTAAGTCACTAACCTATCCTAACACATTTGCAAAATCATAGTCTAGAATATAAAAACACAACTAAGCCAAAGGAAAAGGACATAAATATACTGTACTGTAGTAACAGAAAAAATTAGTGTAAAAAAATCCTTGCCTTTATTCCTTCTCTCGTCTAAATTTTTAAAAAGTTTTTATGGGAGTGAGCGTTGTAAACTTGAAACGTTGTATGTCGAGATGTTGTAACCTGAGGACCCCCTGTATAAAGGTTTTGACAATGATAGTTAGCCCTTAAACTGACACATACTTGGGGGTTAATGCACCCCTGGACAGCAAATACTTTTTAGCTGGACTTTTTAAGTAAACATTACAATTCACAAAGAAAATTTTAAAGGAACACATTTTTTTTTCATGCAAAGGGCATCACAATTACTGCAACACTGATAATTTTACACACTGCAAATGAACTGTAAAAACTATAAAAAAAAAAAAAAAAAAAACTACTTGAACAATCTGTTATTATATGTTCAATATGCAACTGAAGTCATAGATGTAATTCAGTAAATCACCGAGCCAACTGCGCTTGAACTGGCTGCGTGCAAACACCCAGGGGTAAACGCTGATGATCGCAGGCTCATCTAGTGCAGCGGCTCAATCCCAGAGACAGTGGTGCTGCAGTTCTGCCGGGGCCGGCAGTGTTAGTGAGCTGGCTGCTCAACGAATATACGGCACTGACTGATCAGCTCCGGCGTGCTGGCAGATTGCACTGAGAAACAACTTTAGCCGCTTGCCGAGTTCAATGAATGTATGTTGCCGTATACTCGGCTTCGGCGTGCTTCCAAATTGCACTGGAAACCGACTCTAGCTGGTTGCGGCGTTCAACAAATGTACTTTTCCGAATATACTCGGCTCCGGTGTGCTGGCAGTAATTACCTTGTTACATATTTTAGTCCGTTATTTTTTTATCTTGGCATAATATAGTACATGATATGATAAACTACAACACTTTTCTTTCAGAGTGTGATGATTAAAACATCTTTCTCTGTCTGCAAAATCATTCTTGTGTATTCCTGCTTCCTCTGAGCGTCTCTTCTCAGCAGCTGGGAACGTTGTTTCATAGAAGAGAGCCAGCCTCACACCAGAGCATGTCGAAATGCTCACGTTCCTGCACTGCAATCAGGAATATATGAACTGAATCGTTTATAAACTGTACATTATTTTATTTAATTGGAAGCTTTATTTAAACTTTTGGACTTTAAGACACACCAGTGGCCATTTTTGGTTAAGTTAAATGCACTTTTTTGTGTTTAAAGACCATGTGCACTTTACTTTGTATTGTTTAATGTATTTCTTTTTTATTGTGATGGTCACACTAATACAAAAACATCGATTATTTTCAAATTCATATGTTTCACTAGTTGTTATTTTAATTTGATTATTATTAATTTTAATTGTGTTAATGCAGAGACATCAGGGTGACATTCACAGGTGGACAGACGTGAGCAGATGAGGTAAGACGTGCACTGGAGCCTAGAACAGGATGTGCAACCACAGGTCGCAGGCATGAAATAATCGGGACTAATCAGAAAAATAACTGAACGATTAGTCGACTACCAAAATAATCATTAGTTGCAGCCCTAATGACAGAAAGAGGAGCATCTCTTATTTTAGTTAGGTTCAAAACCTGCAGTTTCTTATTCCTCTTCACTTAACTCTATGCCTTCTACTTCAGGTAAACATTCACTGGTTGTCTTCTCTCCTGCACACACAGTCTGCCCCTAAGACTAAAAACAAAATCAAACCTGTTTAAATTTATCTTAGCGAGTCACAGGCTAGTTGAAGTCAGACATTGGGTGTTTCACATTAGGCGGCCATCTTTATAGGGACACACCGCCAACTGCCTCCATCTCGCTAAGATTACGTAGATGAAGGCTGTGACTTGAATAATGGTTTTGGGTTTTGTAAGCTTGGGGCAGTTTCACATTAGACAAGTTGACCGGTGATTTTAAGTTCCTCCTTCATATGCCTCTGTTTTTTAACATAATCCTGAGGCCTAACTTGTATAAACCTTCCTTAACATTAACTGATAACAAAATTCTGGGACCCTCACAGTATTGAATGTTCAATCAGAGTAGTGAATACTGTTGACACACAACTGTGCAAGATGGCCTCCTTCTTCTTCTAGCATGTTGGACCCTCATTTCATTCCCAAACTCATTTTACAGCTCATGTGACATGAAAAGTGATGAGTTACTGTCTGATTGCTATGAACTGTCTGACTTGACATCAGCTTTAAGTAACAGGATGTTATAAAAATGTCCTTAGATCTGAATGATGCCGTTTTAATAGAATTAATTCCTGTTTTTTTCTACAGAGAGAGAAAACTCTGCCATTTACTGTAACATTTAAATGGATGTGAAAGAGGAGACGTGTGAGGCTGACCTGAATATCATGGAGGAGAGGACCGTAAATGTTAAGGAGGAGGACTGTGAATGGGAGAGTGTCCACCTCAAACAGGAGAGTCTGGACATTAAGGAAGAGGACCATGAACTCTGGTCAGTGACCATTAAAGAGGAGGATGAAGAGGAGTGTGTCAGCACTGAGATTCACAACTATAGAAGTATGGAGTTTGACAAGGAAGTTGACCTTCATTATGGAGATCAAGATGGAGCAGTGGCCGGGTTAGTCTCTTCTCATAGCAGACACTTTTCATCTTTGGAGTCTTCTGTCAGTGTAAAATGTGAATCATTACAGTCTGACACAAAGGGGTTTGAAGACGTTTTATCTTCTAGAACTGAGAAAGGTCAGCCTAAGACATCATCTAAAACAAGTAAGTGGAAAAATAACAATCGGTGTACGTTTTAGGGCCAGGGTTATGGGCCTGAAAGTGCTGTGTTGTGTTTTGTTTTAAAGAAATTTGGACAAACATTCAAATTATATTAAACACAGCAATTTCACTACATTTTGCAGGGTATTGGAATCTGCACTTCTTCCATTATTGTTTGTAACATAATTAAAACTTTCTAAGCCTGTCTTTGGTAAAAAAAAAAAAAGGTTTGTGAACCCTTTGGAATTCCTTTTATTTCTGCAATAATTCCCCCTAACTCTGTGGTCTGATCTTCAATTAAGTCCCTAAAACAGACAAGCACAGTCGTCTTAAACTAATAACAAACAATGAGACCCTTGTCATTCCTGAATACATTGTTTAAAGATGGGAACAGTCCAGTTTGTGACCCCCTGTCTTTAGAATCTTTCTCATCCCCCTTTAGCTACAATGACCTCCACCAAACATTTTCTGCAGCTGCTACTCAGGGTTCAATTTCTTGTCTATTCATCGTTTTGAAAGTTTTCAGTTCCTTGATGTCTCAGGGATTCCTTCAATGATCAGCTGACTTCAGGTAAAGCCAACAAACCCTACGCTCTTCTGATTGGCCGGTCTGGAACACCAACTTTCTTCTGTTTAAGTAAGTTCTCTTGTTGACTACTTCTTTTTTTCAGATGATTGTCTTTTTCATTACCTAACTTCTCTCAAGCTTTCACTATCCTAACATCTCCTATCAAATTTCTTTGTAACAATTTTTAATTCAGTGCTACATTGATGATGGCATCCTGTCCTGGTCCTGCAGAAGCAAAAAAAGCCCTAAACTGTGATTCTACCATGAGGTGATAGCAATGGTGTGCGGTGATCTTTTACCTCCAGGACACGGTGAAATGGGGGCACACACATGGTGACATGGGGATTCAGGCAATCAAAAGACCGACACACCAGACCAGGGGTGACATTTATAAAACTTTGCATGGAATTGAGCGTGAAAATATGCGCACCCAAAAACAAAAATAGGAAAATGTGTACGCCCAGAATTAAAACAGATTTATAAACCAGATGTATGCACATTACTACAAAATTTACTTTTTGTGAATCATAGTCATTTTTTAAATATGTATATGTGAACACTCCTTTAACTGCCACCCTGAAAACATTCACATATGGAGCCTGCTAATCTGTCCCCTCTGTATGCAATCATGATGCTGCAGAACTTCTTTGGCTGGTAGATCAGTCTCTTTCTCCTCACACTTTCAGATCTCATCACCTGCATTCAAGAATATCTGGCTTTGCTCTTCATCTGAGAGTGAAAGATCACACATGTAGTTACAGCGCTTCTCTGTGCTCTGGGGTTCAGGAAAGGTGTGAGGCAAAACTGTTTGTGCAGGAAGCTGCTGTCACCTGGCACATGTAATGACACGATTGCTGTTATAATGAATAGGGCAGGTCATATGAAACACTGAGAGTTCAGCAGGTTGCTTCACCAACACATACTTCACGACGTACAGCACCATCACGTCTGTCAAAACTAGTTTGTCTCAAAATAAATGAAATCATGGTTTGAGTGAGGCCATGGAGACGTGACATTTGTCAGCCACATCTTGGATGACTTGTGTATTAATGGAATGTCACTGCTTACGGTTAACAAAAGCAGCTTCAATCTTGCTAGGTGCCGTTTCTGCAATATGAGTGCAATAAAGTGTTATAGTTCTGTTAGGAGAGCTGGACACAGCTGCAGATTGACTTTTTGTGTTGTCAAAAACATTTCATGTGTTGTGTGTACACCCACACTGTACGAAAACGAAGTGTAGTGCATCCGCAGTCAGTTAATGGCTTCCAGCATAGCAGGCATTATGGAGTGAAGCTTGGCTTGAGATACTGTTGATCTGTCGGCCATTTCCTTGAGAAGAGACATCGACTAGCAGATATAAAGTGATGACAAAGTAGAATTTCTTCATTTCAAATACGTATCATTGGCTCTCTTAATGGGAACTAAAATGCAGCGTGTACAGTCAGTAGTTTTTCTGAAATGTTGTGTATATATGGGTCAGAATTATTGTAAATGTTTGTTCCCCTATCACGTTTCTTTTGTAAATCTTGACGTTTGTATGGAGGTTGCATACACACGTTTCAAGTCCAATTTTTTTGTGTATGCAAGCTTTATAAGTGAGGTCTCAGTACCTTCACTAGTCTATCTATATATAGATAGGTCTTAAACCAGGCAACCTGACTCCAAACTCAGCAGGAGGCTTCATCATGCACAGGTCCAAAATGGATTGTTGGCTTAAATAGTTATAATAAAGCACTCGTCAAATGTCAGTAAATAACTGAAGGACCACCTCCCTGATATCAAATATAAACGCTGGGGGTGGTCCTTCAGAAGTGACATTGGTTTAACCTTACCTCTTAGGGTCTCACCCAAAAAATACAAAGAAATTTGGGTAATTAATAAACAACATAGTATACAGTTGTGCTTGAAAGTTTGTGAACCCTTTTGAGTTTTCTATGTTTCTGCATTAATATGACCTAAAACATCATCAGATTTTCACTCAAGTCCTAAAAGTAGATAAAGAGAAACCAGTTAAACAAATGAGACAATAATATTATACTTGGTCATTTATTTATTGAGGAAAATGATCGAATATTACATATCTGTGTGTGCCAAAAGTATGTGAACCCCTAGGATTAGCAGTTAGTTTGAAGGTGAAATTCAAGTCGGGTGTTTTCAATCAATGGGATGACAATCAGGTTTGAGTGGGCACTCTGTGTTATTTAAAGAACAGGGGTCTATCAAAGTCTGCTCTTCACAACACGTTTGTGGAAGTGTACCATAGCACAAACAAAGGAGATTTCTGAGGACCTCCGAAAAAGAGTTGTTGATGCTCATCAGGCTGGAAAAGGTTACAAAACCATCTCTAAAGAGTTTGGACTCCATCAGTCCACAGTCAAACAGATTGTGTACAAATGGAGGAAATTCAAGACCATTGTTATCCTCCCCAGGAGTTGTCGACCAACAAAGATCACTCCAAGAGCAAGGCACATGTGTAATAGTCGGCGAGGTCACAAAGGACCCCAGGGTAACTTCTAAGCAACTGAAGGCCTCTCTCACATTGGCTCATGTTCATGAGTCCACCATCATGAGAACACTGAACAACAATGGTGTGCATGGCTGGGTTGCGAGGAGAAAGCCACTGCTCTCCAAAAAAAAAAAGACATTGCTGCTCGTCTGCAGTTTGCTAAAGATCACGTGGACATCTGCATCTGGGCCAGGACGGCTTGCCTTCATTGATGGAACAATGAATTCTGAATTATGTCAGAGAATTCTAAAGGAAAATGTCATGACATCTGTCCATGAACTGAATCTCAAGAGAAGGTGGGTCATGCAGCAAGACAACGACCCTAAGCACACATGTCGTTCTACCAAACAATGGTTAAAGAAGTATAAAGTTCATGTTTTGGAATGGCCAAGTCAAAGTCCTGACGTTAATCCAATCGAAATATTGTGGAAGGACCTGAAGCGAGCAGTTCATGTGAGGAAACCACCAACATCCCAGAGTTGAAGCTGTTCTGTACGGAGGAATTGGTGAAAATTCCTCCAAGCCGGTGTGCAGGAATGATCAAAAGTTACCAGAAACGTTTAGTTGCAGTTATTGGGGGGTCACAGCAGATACTGAAAGCAAAGGCTCACATACTTTTGCCACTCACAAATATGTAATTTTCCTCAATAAATAAATGACCAAGTATAATATTTTTGTCTCATTTGTTGAACTGGTTTCTCTTTATCTACTTTTAGGACTTGAGTGAAAATCTGATGATGTTTTAGGTCATATTTATGCAGAAATATAGAAAATTCTAAAGGGTTCACAAACTTTCAAGTACGACTGTAAACAAACCTTGAAATTACATAATCAGAATGAAAAGGCAAGTAATACTGGAAAAATATTGAAAGCACTAAATAAGCAAAGATGTTCTTTACAATGCCTGTAGTTGCTTTCCCAGCTTTGTTTTTATCACCCTTTGTTATAATATGCCAGCTTTATTCTCCTCTCTCTTTCTTATTGTCTCCTGTTGACAATCTTTAAGAGTTATCTTGATGTGATGTTTGGACATCTTAGCTGTTTGCTAAACTAACAAGCTTGATGGTCTGATGGATGATCTCCTTATGTTTGTTACATTTCTTATGTTCTTGTTCTGTATGTTCATGAGCAGATCTTTCTGGAGAAGAGGCAGCTTTTCCAGCACCCACATTTCTTAGAGTGCCTTTAAGGCACAACTCCAGTCTTCTCTCATTGGTTGAACACCTGACTTGACGGGACTGTAAAAGTTTAAATGACATGTTCAGCATTGACAGTCCAGTTTTTGGTGTGTTATGCGTTCAGGTTGATTTTGTTTGTCTGTTATTGTAGTGCATTTGAAGATCAGACCACATTCTCAAGAGGAATTCGGACAGAAATTCAGGAGCTTCCAAAGGGTTCACAAACTTTTTCTTACATCTGTAAAGCAATTTAAATTCTGTTGAATATTTTAAAAAACATCTTCTCGGAGCTGCTTAATCCAACCGAGTGTCCATCTCTGTGCATCCTCAGCTAACAGTCATGCATCTGGCCTGTTTATATTGTAAGGTGTACAAGAACACAGGGGCACAGTTGGCAACCAGTTATGGGTAAATTTTGCACAAACATAAAGATGTTCTTTTCACGGAGAAGCTACCAAGTAGTGTGGCAGACAGAAGGAGCTTAGGACCTTTCAAAACTCGACTTGATGTTATTTTAGAAGAATTAAGTGGATAGGACTGGTAAGCTGTACTGGGCAGAATGGCCTGTTCGCATCCAGATTGTTCTAATAGAGCTGCAGTCACCTGAGAGAAAATGAAAGACTTTGTTGTTGCCTTAGCTCTTCACTTTATGTATTACTTCATCTCCCTTTCTCAAATAGCAGGCCTTTTTGTGCTTTACTTTAATATTGTTTAAGTTTTAATTTCTCCAGCTTTGACTTGTCTGTCATTTAATGGTAAATGTTCAGGGTGCTCAGCTAGTGCTGTATTTCAGCTGATGGAAAGACAAAGACATTGAAAGGTCGAGTTTAGATTTTCATTGGACTTTTTTACATACGCACTTGAGAAGTCTTGGTGTGTTAGAATGTTATTTATTGATCAAGTTGTGTTTAGTAAAGATTTACTGCAAAATCTGCACAAGCATTTCAAGTATGACTGCTCCACTGAACTACCCTCAGGTGATCCCTTACAGAAAGGAAATATTTATACAATGACAAAACCCAAACAAACCACTATGGAAAATTACATCTAAGATAATTAAAAAAGAAAATATATGGTTTGCTTTGTTTTTTTTATGGGTGCCTCCATTTTATTATGAAGTATTGTCCATAGTACTCTTACCTAGTATTCCTTTGATCATGTGATTAATATGACATCATATTGGTGATTGTGTTAAGGTTGGCTTGGGCATTTCTGGAGTTTTTGAAATTGTATAAGAAGTCCTGTGTTTGATTTTTCAAACAGATTGTTTATTTTTGATGATTTCTTTGTTTAACAATGATTTGCTTTGTTATATATATTTTGCACTCCGTTTGTCTGTCAGGTCTCCCTTTGGCTGATAGTTTTGGTATCCCCTGATTATTTTCTTCTCAGTTAGCAGAGGTGGGTAGTAACGAGTTACATTTACTCCGTTACATTTACTTGAGTAACTTTTTTAAAAAAATTGTACTTCTAAGAGTAGTTTTACTGCACCATACTTTTTACTTTTACTTGAGTACATTTGTGAAGGAGAAACGCTACTCTTACTCCGCTACATTGGGCAACACTCGACTCGTTACTTTTTTCCATTTATACATTAAACTATATTTTTGCAAGAAAGAAGTTGCCAGTGGATCTACTGCATGACTGTTTCACCAATCAGACATAGCCATGCAGTCACATGACCGCACACAAACTTCCTTTTTTCTTGCAGCCTATGAGAGACTTTTTAGTCATGCGGGGCTCCTGTTTACTGTTAAACGGTCACAGCTTCACTGCAAGAACCAGATTGTCGTTTCCAAGCCTGTCTTTCATGTCTTTTCTTTGATTTCCCCCTTCTTTTTTTTGTGCTGACCCGTATATATACACTCCCGTCTCCGTGGGCCTTAATTGTTTTATTGGCTTCCTGCGGCGTGTGATTGAGAATGATCAGACCCGCACGTGCAGGTGTGACTCGCTCTAACTACCTCATTAACTCCCCACAGTCGTGCAGTTGCACCCACGGAGAGTGACATGGCTTTATGGATTTGAAACTGGCCTGGCCTTTTTTTTTTTTTTTTTTGTGAAGTTGCGGACCCGCTACACCCCAAAGTGCATATGCAGTATTATACTGTCAGTGTACAGGATATCTTGTCACTGTAAGTAGTTTTCACTGTTCAAACATGCATGTTACCTACTGTAGGTATCGGCTTCAAAAGCTTTGTTGTGAAAAACTGAGATTTGGAACTTTGTGCATCTTTATTTTGTAAACATGTGATTTGTTTTTAATCATTTTTTATTTTATTATTTGGAAATGGCAGAATTTGCACATTATTTTATATTTTTGTCTGTCTTATTACAACATTTCTAAAAAAATAAATAATTTATTATGTTCAAACAGTTACTCAGTAACTCTGGCAATCGGACCTTACTTTTATTCTATGTTAATAAGTTTTGTCTTATTTTAATTCTTACTTTGTCTTGTTTCTCTTTCTTCATCATGTAAAGCACTTTGAGCTACATTATTTGTATGAAAATGTGCTATAGAAATAAATGTTGTTGTTGAGTAGTCTTTTCACCAAGTACTTTTTTTTAATCTTACTTGAGTAAGTTTTTGGTGGGCTACTTTTTAATTCTACTTGAATAATATTGTTTTGAAGTAAAGCTACTCTTACTTGAGTACAATTTTTGGCTACTCTACCCACCTCTGTCAGTTAGTATCTTTGCCTTTATACTATTTACAATACACACATTATTATCTACGTGGTAGAAACTGAATTGACCACGTCAAGAACTCTGCAGTAAAGGCCACTGTAAGGAGCTCTGGACAGGAGCTTGTTGGTGTTTGTCAGGATGACAGCCCTAGTAGTAAGGGAAACTGTCAAGTTGAAGAATGAACTTCTCCTGATGTGAATGAAGTTAATCGAAAAGGTGGCAGATGCCTGCAATTGATTAATAAAAACCCACAGAATGAATAATTAAGACTTCATTTGCATACATGAACTCATATTAAATTTAATACACAGTAAAACACAACAAATATAATTCCTGTTAGCATAATGCACGTCCATGAATATTATAAAGGGCTGTATAAGTGAGACCGGTGTGTGATAAAGCTGACCAGTCCTGGTTTCACCTGCCACTCCTCATCCAGAGCAGACACTAATACGAGTCATGGCTCTGATCCCACGTTTCTTCATCTTATAGTTTTTTTCCTAGATTACTGG
The DNA here is from genome assembly GCA_026402145.1 of Polypterus bichir lapradei. Taxonomy (NCBI): domain Eukaryota; kingdom Metazoa; phylum Chordata; class Cladistia; order Polypteriformes; family Polypteridae; genus Polypterus; species Polypterus bichir. The sequence goes on from JANRMT010062791.1 coordinate 199,475,830, forward strand.
TGCTCCTCTGGGTCAGTGCATTAATACTTCACTTTGTTCATTCTTCTGTATTGCTTTAGTGATTTCAGTGAGATTTTTTGTAAACATTTTGCATTTAGGAGTCCACGTGATGCTCAATTGAATAATGGCTGTGTTGTAAGAGTACTCCATGGCACTATCCTGCAATTACTGTATTTAAAAATTAACCATAAAATGTCTCATCAGAGCCTCAACATACCTTTTGTGGTTTTTGGTGTGACATATGAATTGTTCAGATCGGAAGACACACCCTGGTTCTTTGCATTCAAGGACAGTGAAGAAAGCCCAGAGGAGTTTGTTTGAGGCTGTCATGGCGGCTGATAACTCTGGAGCAGTTTCCACTGTTAATCATCTGATGGCCTTTATATCGGAGCAAAATGGAGTCCTTAGTGTAACCTTGAATGCATCAGAAGAGAGGAGGTTATCTGACCTTCTTAGTGATATTGTAGAAATTAGAAACAAAAAGCAGAAACTCCTGTCAGTTTTTATTCAGGTCTGTACTCAAGTGGAGCTTCATGACACAGAGAATACATTCCTTTTATGCTGAGACCCAATATCCCCATAAGAAACTTTACAGACAATAAGATGGAACAAGGAGAGGCAACATCAGAATTTTTGGAGTTCCATACAATAAGAGTGGGAAAATGTTTGGCTTTATGAAGAAATAATGTTTTTTTTGGTTTTTAACCATTTCTAATTTCAGGCCAGGCTCATAGACATGTCACTTTCCCTGGTATGTATTCTATGTCCAGTTCTGACTGAGTTACTATTCTGAAAGTTGCACACAAAAATTCAAATGTAACTTTTGAAGGATGGAAGGTCTACTTTTACAGTCAACACCACACCAACCCCACAAGACCTCATCTCAGGTCAGTATTCTCCCTAGCGTCTTTTAGCTGGGCGCTCCACCCGACTAATTTACTTGAGCGCCCGGCTGTCATCTTGCATGACATTGTGAGATGACAGCCGCAGATCTTCAGGCACAGGGCACGCGGCAAGGGACGAGTGGGCAGGTGGGCAAATACTGCTAAAGCTAATAGCGGGTGTCAAGGCGGAGCAGAGTTCACAAGCAAAGAGTATGGGTAGGTGGGGTTTCGAGAGCCGCTCTCCTCTTGTACGGTACATAG
>JANRMT010062791.1:199481974-199522976 GCA_026402145.1 Polypterus bichir lapradei
AAAAACCTCAAGTAAACTTTTTCCACATTTTATTATGTTACAGCTTTATTACAAAATGGATTAAATTCATTTTTTTCCTCCGAATTTTACACACAACACCCGATAATGACAATGTGAAAAAAGTTTACTTGAGGTTTTTGCAAATTTATTAAAAATAAAAAAAAACTGAGAAATTGACCCCATCTGCCGTTCTTCTGTTTGCTCATATTTGGACCTGCGTTCATATTGCAAAAAGTCTGTAGAAACCCTTGCAGCATACACTGTGTCCTGAGCAAAAGTTTTGTCACTGAATTGCCGAGGGTTTTGTACGGAAGCGTATTAGGGCCACGGTGAAGAAAAAAAAATACGGACAAAGAGAAGAAAAAAAAAAACTATATAATGAATGTTTAATTTACTAGATTTTCTCAAGCCCCGTCATAAATTTATGTAGCAACATGTCGACTTTATTCTCGACATTTCCACTTTAACCTTGACGCTTATGACGAGAATAAAGTCGACATGTTGCTACATAATTTGACGGGGCTTGAGAAAATCTAGTACATTAAACATTCATTTTAAGATGAAGTTTAGTTTATGATGTTCTACTTTAATGACAAACTACGAGAATAAAGACAACATGTCGAATTTAATCTCGAGATAAATGGCGAGAATAAAGTAGAAATGTTGAGAATGCGTACCTGCCGTAGTGCAAGTGTGAATTGAATATCCAACAGGCTCTCCCTTTCCCACTCAAAAGTCTTGTTCATAGGTACTTTACATTTTTTTCAAACGTTTTTACCAACATGAGCAAAATTAGTGTTCAGAAAACAACAATGCTCAGTTATTTCAGAAAAGAGACGTCGACTCCTTATGTGGCAATTTCAGACAAAGACACTGCAGAGGCTGGTCAATCAGGGGAAGTCTCTTTAGCACACACTCTGCCAATTGATAAAACTAAGCACTGCTTATCCGGTATAAACAAACAATGGTTTAAAGATTTTGATTGGCTAATGGTCAAAGAAAATGTTACGTGGTGCTCATTGTGCATGAAATACTCAAAACAAACACCCCCCAAGGAGGGGTTACTTTGAGTAAATGTGCCATACAGAAGAATTCGAAAAGAAAACTTGCTGGACCATGAAAAAAGTAAAACGAACATGGAGTCTTCTGCTGACCTTTTAGGAAAGTGTGTACTTCAGCAAACTCGAATTGGTCAAATTGAAAGATCTGTATCTGTGTTAAATAACTTACAGAGAGATGCCTTTGTGGGAGCTTTAAGATCCATGCATTGTTTGGCAAAAAATGAGTTGCCACATACAATGCTGTTTGAAAAGCTGTTGGAACACTGCAAAGAAATGGGTTGTTCCTTTTTACAACACCTCAATGCACATTACAACTCTGAAAGAATAATGCTGGATGTCTTAGCATCAGAAATAAAATATAACATACTGAAAAATATACACGCTGAAAAGTTTTTCAGTATTCTGTGTGATGAAACCACAGATATCTCAGATATAAAACAATTATTTACATTAAATATGTTTGCCAGGTCACTAAAGAGGTCAGAGTTAGTTTTGTATCAACCTGCAGTATGATTGACAGCAAAGCGGAGACTATAAGCAATGCACTGAGTGAGACTATGGACACTCTAGGCTTGAAAACTGCTAATCTGGTTGGACTAGGGTCAGATGGAGCGGCCGTTATGATTGGGAAATGGACAGGTGTGGCAAAACTGCTTAAAGATAAAACATCTGGACTCTTGGTCAACTGCCACTGTGTAAAACCACCGATTGGCCCTTGCAAGTGCCTAAGCAGCAGCTGCTGTACCTTATTTAACAAAACTGAACATCTTAAGGCAGCTATTCTATTTCTTCCAAAATTCTTCAGTTAGGATGGCAGGTTTAACGGAAATTCAAAATATTCTGAACATTCCCCATATTAAGCTGAAAATGGCCAGTGACACTAGATGGCTGTCTGATGACTTTGCAGTACAGTCACTGCGACAGTGTATGATGAGTGATCTCCTTGGAGGGCCCAGATCCTGGGGACTTTGATTATGGGAAAGCTTCAGACAACTGGGCCTCTAGGAAGAAAAGAAGAATAAATATTTAACTGAAGACACCTTCTGCATATGCAAGTTGGCTTTGAAGAATATTTTAAAATTTTTCTTCTTTAGGTTTCCTATACTTTTTTTCGTTGTTTTCACTTTTCTTCCCGACAGTGACAATACTTGTTCCTCTTGGTTTATGTCATAACAATTGTTATTTAAAATTTGTTAGGGTTGCAGGATCCTGAATTGGATACTTCTTAAATTTAATAAAAATATTCTGCCACAAGTGTCAAACCTTAAAAAAGGAAGTCATATTGAGCTTTGGAAAATAATAATAATTAACTAATAAAAATAGTGCACATTTAATTTTTCCCCACCACCAAATTTCCCCGTTCTGTCCCACCCGGCTGGAAAAAATTTCTGGGGAGAACATTGCAGGTGATCAAAAAGGCTCCACAAATTGATCTTTCTGCTTTCCTGATTTGTCTGGCAAAGCTTCAGACTTCCTTCACTGGGGTGCAGTGGCATTTCACCAACACTCAACAGACACTCGGTGTCCTTGACTCCTACATGTCACTGGTGCTTAGCTGCTTTGACTGTTTTATGTATGATATACCAGTACTGCTTAAACATTTTCCAGAATATTGATACATAATTGCTGCTACTTCCTTTTTTTTCCCCTCATGTGTGTATTTTATATGTGTATATATACATGTGATTAGAGAGTCATTGTGGGTTGTGAGGGGTCCGGACACGAGCCTTTCATGCTCCACATACTCTTGACCCACAATTGTTTAATATTTGCTTGCCTGTCATATTTATCCTCGGATGTGTTTTTTTCATTTTATCACCACATTGACTCTTGTATTGTGAATGTTGGGGTCAGGATGGGATTGTTTACTGAGCTCTCTCCATGTTTGCCCACTCATAAGCAGAACTTGTTGATTTTTACCTGTATTTTTATTTGAGAGACTTAGGTTTAGTTTTTTGCATATATGGTTTAGGGGTGGGATTCTGGAACTACTGTCTGCATTATACATGATTACTGGTGGGGCTATTGGGTTAACTCGTTTGGCGTCTTGTAATGCATTTCATTTACAGTTCTCCTTTATTGCTGTTCTTTGTTTTCCTCTCTCCTGTCTAATCTTCGTTTCTTCTTTTGGATTGTAATGTGGATCTCTTCTACTTGCAAGCATTCAGGTGTTGCTGATTTATTATCTTTGAGCAAGGCTGATACATCCTGTTTTAGTTAACACTAGAATTACAAGAGCCTATGAAAAAACTCGTAAATCCGGCCCACCTTAAATCCCTTTGCACCTCTCCCTCAGCGTCTTTTGTCTTGTAAATCTGTCAATAAGCCCAAGCAGCCTGCTATACCACCCCATCCAACCCCCCCAATCGCCGCAGAATGGGCAAGAAGTTCTCCCAGTTCCTGCTTTGATTATCTGGGAGTGAGCTACCTAGAATTGTATAGAGTAAGTAATATCGTGTGTGTTCTGTGTCTACAACAATCTATGTAAACACATCGTTAAAACAGAAACATTGTTCATGTTTTAGTAATAAATGACAAAATGTAGACATGAACTATATAATGTGTGAAGACTGATGGCCAAATATCAAATAAACACTTACACAAAAGGTACAAGTGCAATACAACAGCTTCTGTGGTGCAGCGGTAAGAACTGATGACTTATAATCCAGAGGCCGTGAGTTCGAAACCACCTACCCCACAAATTTACCGTTTTGAGTAGTGAGCTGATCTCATTGTTAATATTATACAATAAAAGCATACATTTGATTTGTGTCTCTGACAACTGGTGTAAATTTATAGCACTTGTAAAAATTTTTTATTCTGTCAGTCATGATCACGATACAACACGCACACCCCCCACCCCAGATCTGATGCGGTTACTTTTTATCTTAAACTGGGATTAACTGTAGATGTGAGTGGTGTTTTGAGACAATGGAACTGGAAATTCTCTGATCTGGAGGGTTAAAAGCTGACACACAAATGCTCGTGAATCTGCCTTCTTCGTATCTCACCGTCACTTGAATTTTTTTTAAATTCAGTTTTATTGAGTGTTCTTGCTCACACTGAATTAGTATGGACCTTATGGTCGTTGATGTTAAAGCTGCACTGACCAAAAAACAGACAGTTATTTGGAATAACTCATTTTATGACCTGTATAGTACATTTGAGCTGCCTCCCAATGTTAGTGTGTGGCAGTGTTGTTCTCAACCACTAGTAAAATAACATGAAGTTTTGGGCCGAATTCTCTATGCTGTACCATTGAAGGTTCTTGATTCTGTAGATGTTTTAGAAGGCAGGTTTTGTTTTGCGCTGATGGAGACTGCTTGAAGAAAACTCACCTGTGTTGCAGTCTGTCCCACATCCATAGAATAACACATTATATTCATCCTTTCCTTTCTTTGTATGAATTCCAAATAATCATTGGTATGGGTGCAAATGCATTTATTAACTCCCTGCTAGATGAATCGCCTTCCCTGATTAATCTGCATTTTCCTCCCTCTTCACAGGCACTTGCCAGATTTATTATGAATCTAAACTCGATCGATGTATTTGTATTCTTGTCCTCGTTGTCCGACCACTGCTGCATTACGATTCAGCTATTTCTCCCCTCATCAGTATTTTCATGCGGATTTCATTAAACAAACCTCTGCTAAACTTGAGGAATTTATAACACTAAACAAAAACTTTGTTTGAGATCCACCTTGTGTTTGACTGGCTATTAAAGAGCATATTCAAGGCCTGACCATTGCTAATGCCTCCAAATATTCTCATTCGGCATACAGTAATATTGTCAATCTTGAGAAGCATCTGAATAATCTTAAATTCACCCATGTTTTTCTGATCCAGTACACAAGTTCAAAATGACACAAATCAGTAAGAAGGTAAATGACCATCTTGTGTAGAGTTGAGAATTCATTTCATGTGCACTCGTTGCTATCTCTCTGGTGCTAAATTGAAGAAGTTGTGAGCTCTTAGACTGCACAGATGAGATTTGTTAGCCTCCATGTCTCCGGTTGAGCAAAGATATAGTGATAGTACAGATATAAAGATAATATCACTAACTGCTGCTTGGAAATTTAAAAAGGTTTTTTTATTTTTTTTCTTAAACATTGTCCTCTGCTGAACTCCCATCTTCGGAGCGATTGATGTTTTTTTTTTATTTAATTTACCAAAACTCTCACAAAATAATGCTGGTTTTCTGGATGTCCCTGTTTTAGTAGTTAAAGTTAAATACATTAAATTGATTTTTAAATTCATTTGCAATAAAAAAGCCTCTGCTGCAGATGGTTTGAAGACAGAAGTATATTTTGCATGTCGGCAACAAGTGTCCAGTTTGCTGTTTCAGGTCAGGTGTCATGTGGGTCTTTGGGGTTTTTCAGTGACCTGCGTGTTTTATTCGTTTAAGTTTTACTCTGTTCTCATTGCATATTAAAATGTTTTTGCTTTACTATTCTCTGCCTCTTTAAAACCAAATTAAAAAAAAAGGCTTTGGACTAATTGTTTACAAATATTAAGACACATTTTGATTAATAAAAGTTCATTTCACATATTTGACATGACACTCTCCAATGTAATGATGGGTGATGATTATTACTTTCTACCTGCAATAATTAACAATATATAATGTTATAATATTTTAAGAATATGATGACAAAATGATGATGCCATTCTGTAATGTAGTTAAAAAAAATCAATAATAGTCTTGTTGATTGTACCTGTCACTTGTGATCTATTTATTTACTATTTTAACTTCTTGGCTCCTATAATTGTGCTCATGTGGTAAGTAATTTAAATACAAATGACAAAAATGAACAAGTTGAGTCTCTAATCACTTGCTACTTAAATCTTACGATTGCTTATGCTTATCAAAGTTTGTTCATAAATTAAACCAATATTTATTTAGTGTGTAAGATAATGTTAGTATGAAAGTGGTGGGTTTAAAACTAAAACTTTTTATCTTTTAAACTTTATACAGGAATCAAACTTCACTGCTGTTCTGAATGTGGTAAACGGTTTTCAATAAGAAGTAATCTTCAAAGGCACCAAAGAATCCACACAGGAGAGAAGCCGTTTGAGTGTTCTGAATGTGGTAAACAGTTTACACAGAGAAGCAATCTTCAGATCCACCAAAGAACCCACACAGGGGAGAAGCCGTATGACTGTTCTGAATGTGGTAAACTATTCTCTTACAGTAGTAAATTTCAGATCCACATGAAAGTTCACTCAGGAGAGAAGCCATATTGCTGCTCTGAGTGTGGGAAAAATTTTTCACAGAGAAGCCAACTTCCGAGCCAGCAAAGAATTAACACACGGGAGAAGCCATATGACTGTTCTGAATGCGGTAAAAAGTTTACACAGAAAGGCCATCTTCAGAGCCACCAAAGAATCCACACAGGGGAGAAGCCATATTGCTGCCCAGAATGTGGAAAACTATTCTCTTACAGTAGTAATTTTCAGGTACACATTAAAACTCACTCAGGAGAGAGGCCGTATTGCTGCTCTGAATGTGGCCAAAAGTTTACACAGAGAGGCCGTCTTCAGAGCCACCAAAGAATCCATACAGGGGAGAAGCCATATGGGTGCTCTGAATGTGGTAAACAGTTTTCAGAAAGAAGCCATCTTCAGAACCACCATAGAATTCACACAGGGGAGAAGCCATATGACTGTTCTGAATGTGGTAAAAAGTTTTCAAGGAGTAGCCATCTTCAGAGCCACAGAAAAATTCACACAGGGGAGAAGCCATATGATTGTTCTGAATGTGGAAAAAAGTTTTCACGGAGAAGCCATCTTCAGAACCACCAAAGAATTCACACAGGGGAGAAGCCATATGACTGTTTTGAATGTGGAAAAAAGTTTTCGCAGAGAAGCTATCTTCAGAAACATCAAGTTATTCACACAAGAGAGATAAAAGTGACAAACTCCCCCACCTTGTCCACAGATGAATAAACAATGCTAAGCAGCAGAAGAAAGAATTCAGAAAGTTTCATGAAAACAAAAAGAACTAATTGGGGAAACTACAAGTAAAGTGGTAAATACACTGCCCCCCCCTCCAACTGCCTCATGTGGAAACAGAACTTACTCATGCATGGCTTATGAGGGGCAAACTAAGACCAAAAGATGTACGCCTCATCATAGGTGCACAGAACAGTGGCTTAGACACAAAGTGGTTCAGATCAAAAATGGAAAAAATAAAAAAAATAACCCGTAATTGTCACTTCTGCCACAAACAGCTAGAAACAGTCACACATCTTGTTGCTGGGTGTGAGCTACTGATTGCTGAAGGATTATACACTGCACAACACCACAAAGTGGCCAGGCTCATTCACTGGAAACTTGGCAAGAGGTACAACTTACCAGCACCAGAAAGACACTGGGACCACAACTCAGACCGCACAATGGAAAATGAGGAGGTGCAGGTCACTTGTAGCACAGCAATACTGACTGACTGAAAAATAGAGGCCAGAAAACCAGATGTAAGAAATTCTGGATAATAGAAGTATTAGTTCCTAGTGTCTACTCTGTCCTAAGAATGGAGAGGCAAGAAAGAAATAACATATCAAGAAATGCAGTCTGAGATATGCCAAATGAAATGTGGAACAAAAAAATAAAACGGAAGAAGTGCCTGTTCTAGGATGAACAGGACTGATAAAGAAAAACATTCGGACCCATCTTGACAAATTACAGTAACTCCTTATGACTTGCAAAAAGAAGCCTTATTAGGATCAATGCAGGTTGTAAACTGAGTCCTTGTGGCAAACTTACGAGAGTGAGAAGTTAAGCAGTACAATGAGACTGTCCTGTCTAAAGAGTGAAGTTCACTCCTGTTTTGATAGGAAGCACACCAAGAAAATTTGGAAGAAGAATTAAACCTGAGTAAAGCTGAATTGCTGTTCTGAATGTTGTTAACAAATCTGGCACAGAAATACTCTTCTGATGCACATATGGGTGTTCTGAATGTGGCAAACAGTTTTCATGGATCCAACAGCAACATTGATAGAAAAAAAGAAAAAAAAAAGAAAAAACTCCAGTTAGACCGAAAGAAAAGAAAATCTGCAGGGAATCCAAAGGGGAGCAGTAAAACATTGCCCGGCCGCAACTGGGCATTCTAGGTAACATTGTACCTAAATCAGCCCTCATGGTTTACATGTTTCACATAAAGATTTTGATGATGATGATGGCCATGTGGACATCTGGGACACCCACCATTCAATCCATAAACATGAGTCAGTGTGATATCTTGATCAGGAGGTGGTGGAGTACATCGTCACCACAGAAGAAATGGAGAAGACAGCAGAGAATAGTACAGATTAGCATGGAACTGCAGAACCCAGAGGAAAATGATAATCCAGTGTCCATATAGACTAATAGGGATACAACTAAAATGTAGCTATGAAAAAGCCATTTTAAAATAGTGGATTTTTGTCATTATTTTTAATGTTCTGCAGTATTAGCCTGGTGAATTTCTATTGGTAAAGTATTTAAAATTTTAGGTGTGTAACAGCAAAAGGCCACATCAACAATTCTTTTTAGATTGGCTCTCGAAATTATAAGTAGACCTTTATTTGAAGATCTGAGGTTATGACTGGGAGTGTAAGGGGACAGACATTCCAAAATGTAGGACTGGGTGAGATTATTTAAGGCTGTGGTAAACCATTACAGTCGATCTCCTACTTACAAACAGGTTCCATTCCAGCAGTCTGTTCATAACTCCATTTTGTTCATAAATCCAGCACGTATTGGCATCTGTTGATAAATGTTTTAGTTTCAGACAACTCTTGATTTGGACATATAAACAATGTTTTTGGTAGTTTTTAATGTGCTTTGAGCAAACTACAAGTATTGTACATGAAATAGTTATTTTAGTTATGATAAAGATCTTCCCAAACCTGCTGCCACCATTTGGCGGACATGCAAATTATCCTTAAGTGCTAATTTTGGACCTGAGGACCACTTTGTTAATAAATATGAAAGTTCACATCTCAAAAGGTCATAAGCAGGGGACTATCTGTTGTAGTATTTTAAAGTCAATTCTAAATGACACGAGTAACCAATGTAACGACGCTAAAACTGATGAGATGTGCTCAGACTTTCATTTTCTGGTTAAGATTCTTGCTGCTGCATTCTGCACTAACTGGAACTGATTAAGCCCTGGATGTCTTTCTTAGGTAGTCCTGTAAAGAATACATTATGGTAATCTACTTGACTGAAAACAAAAGTGTGAACTTATTTTTCGATGTCTTATAAAGTTATAAGAGGTCTAATGTAAGCTGTATTCCTGAAGTGGAAAAAGCATTCCTGGCAATCTGATTAACATGTAATTTAAAATTGAGGTCAGAGTCTGTGATTACTTCAAAATTCTTTACCTCACACTTCATTTTAAAGCTTAAAGCATCAAGTTTATTTCTAACACCCTCACAATGTCCATGTTTGCCAATAACTTAGATTTCTTTTTTCTCCATATTAGTCAGAGAAAGTTACTACTTGTCCATTCAGAAGCACAAGTAATACACAGGATCACAAAAGAATTCACACAGGAGAAGCCGTTTTGCTGCCCTGAATGTGAAAAACAATTCTGTCACAATAGCACTGTTCACAATTTATTTTTGTATAGCCCAAAATCACAAAGCTGATTGCAGCACTTCTTTTATCAGGCCTTGCCTTTTGACAGCCCCCCAGCCTTGATTCTCTTCAAAGAGAGACCCCTTTCCTCATAGGTTGGGAGTGAAGTGGGTGTCAAAATAAGGGGGTCAATACACCACAATACACAGAACAGAACACAAGTTATCCTCAATACAATATAATAGTGAGGTAGACATATTACAAATACAGAGCAGAATTAACAGTAGATGATATCACATGATATGATTTGGATTTGTTCAAAGTCCTGGAGACCTCGGCTATCAAACTGCCTCCTCCTATTGGCCATTCCATAGCTGAGACAGCGCTGGGCCAGCCAATCTGATGAAAGGACCCCTCTACCTGACGATTCCTGCGATCCTCCATCAGAGATGACTTTACTTTAGGTAGGCAGAACAACTTCGCAGGTGGTCAGTGACATCAAGTGCCACATTTGAGTACCAAGAAGAGAAATATAATAGGTGAGGATTAGTAACAAATTCATTAGAACATTAGAACAGGCCATTCAGCCCAAAAAAAACTTCCTAATGTTTGTGCAAAATTTACCCTTAAACAAGTTTCCAACTGTGTCCCCGTGTTCTTGATGAACTCATTTTAAAATACAAGTCTCGATCCACTGTACTAATTCCCTTCAGAATTTTAAACGCTTCAATCATGTCACCTCTTAATCTTCTTTTGCTTAAACTGTAAAGGCTCAGCTCTTTTAATCTTTCCTCATAATTCAACCCCTGTAGCCCTGGAGTCAGCCTAGTCGCTCTTCTCTGGACCTTTTCTAGTGCTGTTATGTCCTTTTTGTAGCCTGGAGACCAAAACTGCACACAGTACTCCAGATGAGGCCTCACCAGTCTGTTATAAAGGTTGAGCATAACCTCCTGTGACTTGTACTCCACAGATCATGCTATATAACCTAACATTCTGTTAGCCTTCTTAATGGCTTCAGAACACTGTTGGGAAGTTGATAGCTTAGAGTCCACTATGACTCCTAAATCCTTCTCATAAGGTGTACTCTTGATTTTCCGACCGCCCATTGTGTATTCAAACCTAATATTCTTTCTTCCTATGTGTAACACTTTACATTTACTGACATTAAATTTCATCTGCCACAAATCTGCCCAAGCCTGTATGCTATCCAAGTCCTTCTGTAATGATATAACGGATTCCAAATTATCTGCTAATCCACCTATCTTGGTATCATCTGCAAACTTAACCAGCTTGTTACTTATATTCCTATCTACATCATTTATATATATTAAAAATAGCAGCGGCCCTAGCACTGACCCCTGTGGAACACCACTCTTAACATCGGCCAGTTCTGAAGAGGTTCCTCGCACCATCACCCTCTGCTTCCTGTGTCTGAGCCAATTCTGCACCCATCTAAAAACATCACCCTGAACCCCCACTTCTTTTAACTTGATGCCCAACCTCTCATGTGGCACCTTATCAAATGCTTTCTGAAAGTCCAGATAAATATTATCATCTGCTCCACTTTGATCGTATGCTTTTGTTGCAACTTCATAGAATTCCAACATGTTAGTAAAACACGACCTCACTCTTCTGAACCCATGCTGACTGTTCAGAATAAGGGCTCATTTATACTTCACGCTCAGAACGCGTACGCGCCTGCATCATGGCTGCCATGCGTCCCCAGCGTTCATTTCATGCGTCCTCTGAGCAGGTCCTCAGAAATTAACGCGACGCGTGCGCGAGTTGCAGTACCAGCAAAAAGTCGGGGGGCGCAGTGTGCTAAAAGTCGGAATGTGACGTCAGAGTCTCTGTTTACTATCTACATGTGACAGAAAGCCTCTATGCAGATCCTTCTGGGATCGATGTGTGTGCTTTGCTGTTTGGTGAATCGTTTGATGTGGTGAAGCAAAATGCTGACATACACATGCATTCGTGGTGATTTTATATTCAAGCGTCGCATATTCCCGATTGTAATGACACGATGCATTTTAAAAGTCTCACATAACATCTTTGTGCCGTGTTTTTTTTTTTTTTTCCAACTTAACAGCAACATAATGTATATCGCTGTATTTGAGCCACTGAGAAAAAAATAAAAGACACGGTGAAAACGTGTATTTTGTGATTAAAGTGGAAATTTCGGCTTTAATCTCAAATTGCCCAGTTTAACCTCGTAGTTTACTTTATCATTAAAGCAGACCATCGTAAACGTCATCCCAGTTTTTAATTGCTGCCAGCTTCTTGGACCTGACGGCTGCGGCAAGCAGCAATAGATCACCACACAGAACAAATTAAATGTATGATATTTCAACTCTCTGCACATTTAGAATCTTTAGATTTGTACTCGATATAACTTTCATGATTAAATGCATTAAAGTGTGTATGTTACATTTTACATATAATTTTGTTTAAATAACGAATACTGTTAATTACACACATGGGAGTGACATGGCGGCGGAGCGATAGCACTGCTGTCTCGCAGGGAGTCACGTCGCTGGTATCCCCTGCTTGTATTCCACACTGTGCTCCGGTTTCCTTCCAAAGATATGCAGATTTGGAGATTTGGTGCTGCTAAAATGAAGCTAGTGTATGTATGTGCTTGTATTCACCTTGCGATGAGCTGAGGCCTCGTCCAGGGATTGGTTCTCACTTGTGCCCAATGCTTGCTGGAATGGACACATCCCTGGATTTATGGATTTAATCAATAAACATCCTTTTCAGAGATATTGCGGTAAGGTGTTATCGGAATTCAATAGGTGTTTTAGGCAATTCACAACACAGAGAAGCCGAACATGTTCTCACCGTGATAATATCTCGCACTGCCACCTGGTGGATTCCTCCAGATTTACATAAAGTACGCGCGCAAGTATAAACACAACAACTCTTGCGTAGCAGGAGCGTCCTCTGCAGCATGTGTCGCGTCACGTGAAGTATAACTCCGGCCTAACTCCTGTCCTTGCCATGTGTTGCTCAATCTTATCTTTAATAATTCCTTCCATTAATTTTCCTGTGATGCACATTCAGCTTACTGGCCTATAGTTGCTTGGATCTGCCCTGTCACCCTTTTTGTATAATGGGATGATATTTGCCATTTTCCAGTCCTTCGGAATCTCTCCAGTGCTCAGTGACTTCCTAAAAATATTTGTCAAGGGTTTATATCTGTACTCACTAGCCTCCTTAAGAACACGAGGATAAATATTATCTGGGCCTGGTGATTTGTTTGATTTCATCTTATTTAATCTGAGCAGCACTTCTCCCTCTACAATTTCCAAATCCCTCAGTACCTCCTTAGTAGTCCCTGTTACCACTGGCAGGTTATCCACTTGCTCACTTGTAAACACCTCAGAAAAATGTAAGTTTAGGGCATCTGCTATTTCACTGTCTGTATCTTTTAATTCCCCTCTACTATTCCTGATGCACTTCACCTCCTCCTTAACTGTTCTTTTACTACTAAAATACTGAAAGAATCTCTTAGGGTCTTCTTTCGCCTTATCTGCTATATTCATCTCCAACTGTCTTTTAGCCTCCCTGATATCCTTCTTAATGGTTGCCCTCATGTTCTCATATGCTCTACGATTCACTTTGCAGTCATTAGTCTTATATGCCTTATACAGCAGTTTTTTCTTTTGCAACTTCTTTTTTAAATCTTTATTAATCCATCATGGAGTTTTTCTTAGTTTCCTATTAATTCCAAATTTAGGTATGTATCTGTCCTGCATTACATTTAAAACATTTTTAAACCTGTTCCACTGCTCCTCGACTGTCCCCACATTTGAAAGCTTATCCCAGTCTATCCTACTTAGACTTTGTCGCATCTGCTCAAAATTAGCCCTACCAAAGTTCAACTTAAAAATTTTAGTCTTTGCTTCTGTACTCTTACAAAACACTGAGAATTGTATTATATTATGGTCACTTGACCCTTGTGGTCCAATCACCTCTACACCCTCAATTCTATCCTGATTATTACAGAATACTAAATCCAGACAGGCTTCACCCCGTGTTGGTGCTTTAACATGCTGTGTTAAAAAACAGTCGCTGATTACTTCTAAAAACTCCTGCTCTTGTGCCCCATCTGCAAGGTTATCTCAGTTAATATTTGGATAATTAAAGTCCCCCATGACTATACTATCCCCCTGTAAACTTGCCTTTTTGATATTACTAAAAAGATGTGTGCTGAAATTACCGTCTGAATTGGGTGGTCTATAACACACTCCTAAAATAAGACCTCTTTCCCTAATATTTTCCAGGTGAAGCCAGATGTCCTCACTAAGATGGGGCTCATCATCCAACTGAAGATGACTTACATTTAAACCCTGTTTGGCATAAACAGCAACCCCACCTCCTTTTCTGTTTTGTCTATCCTTCCTAAAAATGTGTATCCCTCTATGTTACACTCATCCCCATCTTTGTTATTTAGCCAGGTTTCCGTTATTGCTATAATATCATAATTATGCTCTGCTACATACAACTCCAACTCACTTACCTTATTTTTGATACTTCTAGCATTAAGTCAAGCTATTTGTAGTGTGTTAATCCTTCTACATTTACGCGTTTGCTTAGAATTTGCATTACTATGCATTTTTATTTCTACACCATTGTTTGTTCTTCCATGTATAGATCTAAACCTGGCCTGTCCTAAACTCCCTGCCCCCCCATTCCCTAGTTTAAACAATCCTCGACTAGCCTACACATACGCCTCCCCAGTACATTGGTGCCCCTCCGGGTCAGATGTAACCCGTCATGGCGGAACAGGTCCCATCTGTTCCAAAAGGAGTCCCTATGCCCCATAAACCTATACCCTTCTACCCTGCACCAAGATTTGAGCCACGCGTTAAGCCTTCTAATCTCCTCAATCTTACCTGGACTGGCGCGTGGCACAGGCAGAACTTCGGAAAAGACTACCTTGTCAGTTCTGCTCCTCAGCTTGATACCTAACTCTTTGAATTTGGATCGCAGAACTGACAGACTGCCCTTATGTATGTCATTTGTTCCAACGTGGACAATGACAACTGGATCCACCCCCGCTCTGGCCAAGAGCATATCCACCCTTCCAGGGAGGTCTCCCACCTGTGCTCCCGGAAGGCAACACACCATGTGAGACTCTCTCTCTCTCTGGAGCACACCTGCGCTTCAATCCCCCTAATGATTGAGTCCCCAGCTATCACTGCCTCTCTCTTTTTGGGAACTGGTTTTGAGGTGGTTGGTTGGGGCTTCTCAACCCTGCCGGGCTCCTCAGAATTATCAGAGTCACCGTCCAGCTCCGCCAGGACATGATAACAGTTAGACACTTCTAATTCTGGGGTTGATTCTAACTATCATATTATGTTTTAGTGCTAATGACCAACAACAGAGATGCAGTCTGTACAGTTAATCAGCAGCTTTAGTCAGGGTATGCTAAACTGAATTCGTGAGTCTTCAGCTGGGATTTGATAGCTGAGACTAAAGGGGCATCTCTTATAGTAGTAGGCAGACCACTCCACAGTTTAGGGGCCCTGTAACTAAAAGCTCGACCTCCAACTATTATTTTATTAATCCTTGGAATCCAAAGCAGACCAGCATCTTGAGATCTTAATGTGTGTTCTGGTTTGAAGACATGATAATTTCAGATAAGTAAGCCGGACCTTGGCCATTTAAGGCTTTATGTTTTCAAAGGAGGATTTTCAAATTTGTCCTATACTTAAGCAAGAGCCAGTGTTAGGATTTAAGAACTGGGGCTATGTGTTTATATTTTCTTGTTCTTGTAATAATTCTTGCAGCCCCATTTTGGATTAACTGGAGGCTGAATAAAGAACAGTTTGAACATCCAATGAACACCGCATTGCAGTAGTCAATCTTACTAGAAATAAATGTATGAATTAATTTCCCAGAATCCTCCTTATTTATGAAACACCTTTAAAATGGAAGAAATATGATTTAGACAACTTTGAGATGTGTGCTTTAAATGACATACTAGAGTCAACAATAATGCCTAGATTGTGAGCTGATTCAGTAAAGTTAATGGTGATTCCAACTGAGTTAAATGATGACAAAATATTGTTGCGATCAGCATCATTCCCTCCCATAGTTAACATTTCTGTTTTATATATGTTTAATTCACTAATCCATTCATTTAATTCACTAACACAACTAATTAAAGACAACATCAGAGACCCTTCATTTGGTTTTGAGAAAAGGTATAACTGGGTGTCATCTGCATACAACTGAAGATTAACATGATGTTTCCTAATGAGAGATCACAGTGGAAGCATGAAAAATGAAAGCCGTAAAGGTCTGAGTACTGAGCCCTGCGGGACACCATATCTCACTGCTGTGTATAATGATGGAGTCCTGTCAGCACATTTCTGTACGTGTTGGAATCGATTTGATAAATAAGAACTAAACCAGGTGAGCACACTGCCTGTGAGCCCAACATCATTTTCTAGCCCGTGTAGTGAAATAGGATGGTCAGTGGTGTCAAATGCTGTGCTTAAGTCTAACAACAGAATTACAGTGGAGTTTCCTTCATCAGAGGGTATCAGAATGTCATTTACAATGTGCATTAGTGCCATTTCTGTACCTGCATTAACAATCACAAAGAGGAGAAGCCGAATGACTACTGTAAATGTGGCAAAGAGTTTTTACAAAGAAACAAACTTTTGACTCACAACAGAATTCAAACAGAGACAAGCAGTTTGTCTGTAATAAATGTGGCAAACACTTACCTGAATCACATGTATTGGCCAAATATGCACACATACAGTTTTGATGACACTCCAAGTGTAAGTTACATAATTGACATACACACAACACTTAAATCACACACCTGAGATAAGACAATAAAAAAAAGCAAGACAGAGAATATATTTATATTTATTTACATACTCATTGAGATTCTGTTTTAGATTCTGGACTGCGCTGTTTCTTTCTTTTCGTGACATTGTGTCAGTAGAGAGTGCATGATCCTAACAATGCCTTCTGTCCTAAATGACAGCGCAGACGTTTTTATATTTCCTAAAGGCCAATCTGTCTTAATTTGATTCATTAATATGTTTTGACAGTGTATTTTCAACAGAACTGTTATAAAACTATTACCCATGTTCGTTTCCCATGTAGATATGTTACGTTTGGTGAGAATAAATCAAAAAGTAACAACACACAAGTTATGTTGCATTGTTTATAAGTAACAAAAGTCGTTGTTTGTCTGAAATGTTCTACTTTGAATTTTTATGTTTGTCAGTTAAATGCTTCAGTGAACAGTCGATTCATTCCACTTCTGAAGGTGTACATTGTTGGTATTCTCCATTGCATTTGCCCCCCTGCCAGTGTAAGTGAGGGGCAGCAGACGAGCTCACATAATGGGAGACAAGGCACCTCCTCACCCTGATGCCCAGGCTCTTCTCATGAATATTCCCATCTTGTGTTTTTGCTCATTCCTGCCAGTTTACTATTATCATTATTATTATTATTATTATTATTATTGAAAATGCATGTAGAGGAAATGTGTGTCTTATTTTTTGTGTGTGACAGGAAGGACAGTAAAGTCTTGAATGAAGTGTTGATGCTTTGGGTAACAAGGCAGGTTAAGGAGCATGGAACGTTAAATGTGTCCGTGACTGCGGGGGATTGTGTAACTGGAAGATGGTTTAAGAATCCACTCCGCGAAAAAAAAAACGGCAAGCCTTTGACAGGATGCTTAATCTAACTTTAGGCAAGGAGCATATGCGATCCCCAAATAGGACTTGTACTCATGTCAGCACACCTTACAGATGCATCAGGACGAACATCTTTTTCGCTTTAAGCCAAGTGAGTGGCTGACCAAATCCAAGTAGATTTTGCTGCAGACCGGAGTAAAATGGGTGTGGCATATCATTTTTGACTTCAGCCAATCAAATATTAAATTTGTGTACGTCAAGCACTTATTAGTCAATCGAAAATTTAAATGTCGCAGTCACTCACCTGTTTATTCAGCAAATCACTAATTAAAAGGTGGACATTAAGATAAAGTGACTGTAAGAGACGGAGTGTATATTCGTCAAGTACATCTGCGACTGTAGTCTACTAGTGCCAGTATCTTACACTATAGCACTCTGTCGAGTGAATTATTAAGACTGCAGTGTATTTTTACCATCGTCATTAACGATTAGCGGTTTTGGATATAATGATTATAAAAGTTTGGATATGAAATATTTATTGTTACTAAACAACATCTGAAGAAAATTTCAATGAACATATGAATACAAATTTGTGTCCGCCTGATTTTAATGGATTGATGTACACTTAAGTGTGGGCTCTATTTGATTAAGTCAGTCAGATTAAAACAAATATGTAACTGTTGCTGTTTACTCGAGTGTTCAATTAAAATAGTTGCCTACATTTAACAAGTCACCTTAAAGACGGACTATAAATGTATTACAATTTTAAACTTTTAAATCTTTATTTCTATAATACACAACCCTAAAATGTGTTTATTACTTTCATTACTATTTATCAATGTTTATTTTTGTATTCCTGATATTTCATTGTCCCCCCTTGTGCCTGCAGATCAGCCTCTGTTCTTTGTTTGCTGATGTCTGTGAAATATTCTGCGGTCTTCATGTCTGTTCTCAACACACCAGCAGCTCTGGTGAGTTTCATGCCTGTGGATGTCGTATTCAGGTTTGTTTTATAGCCATATTATGATGATAGAATATTACAAATCACATACTTGACACTCAAGTTTATGTATCAGGGAACAGACAACATTAAGAAAACTAGCAAAAAAATTGTGAACTGAAAGCATCCTTTGGCTCTCTCTGCATGTCATCAATGTTAAATGTAAGGCACACAGTTATCATAGTGCTAATAGTCACCTTTCAGTTATTTTTATAATGAAGTTTACTATGTTAAAGATCTATGAAGAGTAAATATTATGCCTTAAAAAGAGTAATAATTTAGCAGTTTTTGTGATTGTGGACCTGTTAATCAGGCTATTCAATTCTTTGACTTAATTGAACTTTTATTACTTTTGGGATTTTAAATACCTCTTTAAGATCATCAAATACATCTATACTAATAAAAGGCAAAGCACTCACTGACTGACTCACTCACTCACTCATCACTAATTCTCCAACTTCCCGTGTAGGTGGAAGGCTGAAATTTGGCAGGCTCATTCCTTACAGCTTACTTACAAAAGTTGGGCAGGTTTCATTTCGAAATTCTACGCGTAATGGTCATAACTGGAATTTATTTTTCTCCATATACTGTAATGTATTTGAGCTCGATGGCCGTGGGGCGGGGGGCGGAGTTTCGTGTGACATCATCACGCCTCCCACGTAATCACGTGAACTGACTGTCAACGCACTACGTAGAAAACAAGGAAGAGCTCCAAAAAGCGCTGAAGAAAACATGCATTATACAATTGAGAAGGCAGCGAAACAATAAGAAGCGAGCGAGTGACATATACAACCATATTCATGAGTGCTGCTACTTCGGAAACAAAGCACGGTGTAAACCTAAAGTTTAAATTAAGTTCATAGACAGGCTGCCGCTGGCGTTTGTCATGCCCACGGCTAATGCGGGATACAAGTTTAATGAAAGGACGCAGGATATAAACGAGAGTTTTGATCACTTTGTAACTAAGTTAAAATTGCTGGTGAAGGGCTGTGCTTATGCAAATTCTGAGAGACTGTGTTTGTGGGGGATTGACAGTTAAGGCAGGTGGGGGAGTCACATCATCATCTCCCCTCCCATTCACCTCATTTCGCTGTGAGCTGAGCTCCGCGGCTAACGCAGTCTTGCAGAACCAACTTTGTGACGCTGCCACCAAATACTCACAGAAAAATCCACAAGTTAATACACACGCTGTCTCTAGAGTTTCTCCACACTCTGAATCCTCCAGGCACTACTTACAAAAGGTTACATTGACAATCGTGTTACGTTATTTTTAAAATCTTTCCTTTTCTTAGCATAAGCACAGTTGAGAAGCTTTGATGCATGTGCTCCATAACGCGTTAAAAAATAACGCATTTAATCACACTTTGCATTCCAAGCAAAGGGGAACTTCTGTCAATGCATGATTTCCTGGTACACCGATTTACATTGATGCACACATCAGAGCTACAAAAATGTAACAGTCGGAAGAAAGTGCGTTGCTACGACTGATTGGAGGAAAATTTCATTTCAAAAGACTACCCGATGGAAGCCTTGATAAAAGCGTGGTTTTGTGCACATATATATATATGTATATATATGTGGATGTATATATACTGTGTATATATATGTTTGTATGTATGTATATACAGTGTATGTATGTATGTATATATATATATATATATATATATATATATATATGACAGCAACACTCATGACAATGACAATCATGTTACATTATTATTAAAATGTTTCCTTTTCTTTTTCATTACTTCTTTAACACACTACTTCTCCGCTGCGAAGCGCGGGTATTTTGCTAGTAGAACATATTTTGTCATTTTCCTTGCATTACATCACCTGCCCTTGGGAGCAATGCCTTTTTGCCATCTTTGCTGATTCAGTATTTCAGCTGGCCTCATACATGCCTTTCAGAGCCATCTTTTCTCTTCGGTATCATTCTTTTAGCTTCCTATCTCTCTATTGAGACACAGGTGTTCTCAATCTTATTTTCCTTATCTGTTCTTTTCCTGCACTAGCAATTCTGCAATATAACTGATTTTTTAGTTAACTATTTGCTTGACCTATCTTATTTGCTTAACATTCCAATTTATGCTTAATTTAATATTTTAGAAGCTTTTGATTACTTTTTATGGCTCTTTATGTTAATTTGCTATTCTCTATGCTAATAAAACAAAATTCCTTCTACATTCTTCCCTTTTGAGGCTTTTAAGCCTCAACACCTAACCTGGTTCCAAGAGAAAGGTAGGGGATGTTAGTTCAATTCTTCTTTGGAGTCCAATACAGACCCCTCACAATTCTTCCCAAACTTCAACACCCGTACCCCTCCTCTGATGACACAGGAGCCAAACATCTCCCCCTTCAATCAACTAAGAGGAGTAAAAGACTTCCTGGCCCTACCCTAACAGTCAAAAAGTATGCATAATCAATCATAAGTGCAGATAAAATTAAACAACAAGTGAATATAAAATAATCCATGATGGTTACAAAATAATAATGAAGGCTTAAAATAATAAAACAATTGTCCATAATAAGGGCCTTTTCTTCACTTAGAGAAATGTATTTCCAGTGAAATAATCCTTTTTTCTTCAACCCAGGTACTTTGCACACCGTAGAGGGTCACCTCCCTGGGGAGCAGTTACTAGCACTTCACCCAAGGGGTTTCTTCTGGTCTAGTATTTCATTATCCACATTGTCATCAAACAGAGAATCAAAATCTTTAGCTAAAGATGTCCACAGTTCAAGAAATTGGATGTGCACTTGTCTGACAGCAACTTTAGTAATAACTAATTAGAAAACTAGCAATAAGCAGCAAAATACCATTCAAGGGTATAACGATACCATTAGGAGAGTGATTTCCGCTTCACTAACATGAACCCCCATGATTCCCAGGTTCAAATAAAGCTAATACTAAGTATATTGGTTTTACCTTTCCTTTCTAAGATGGATTTACAGATAATGTCAGAATTGTCCCAATTCCTGAATATGGTGAAATAACTATTTAATGTACCTAGTTTTGTGTGTTCATCTACAATCAGACCTATTAATAATATTGTTGGTGGCGATACAGATGACATAAAAATCTATCTTAAATAACTCAAAAGTTCTCAGTTTTATGTTGCCACTGGTGTGCACAATGATAATCGGAGAGAAAGACCTTACACACCTCACCATGCTCGCATCCTAACACACCCATTCATAAAATTGCCCAAATATGCGCCCAGCTGTGGTCTCAATCTTGAGCCACCTTTACCACATTAATGCAGCCATTTTGTGGACAGTAGGTGTCAATCCTCCCTTCGGAAGATGTCAGCACTACCTTCCAAAATGCAAATCACTGGGTCATTTTTGAGGTCACATTCATTTCAATTTCAAGGGTTATACCCAAGCTTCTCATTAAGGATTTCAAATCTTCAGAGATGTTCAGACTTCATCTGGGCTTTTTAATTTACAGGCCACACATTCACCACTGTATTTATAAGACACTCCATCTGCTATGGGCCGAATTATTACTTAATTTCACTAATTTTACAATACATATACTTAACAAGTCATAATGTGAATCATTTGACCTGTATCACCATCAACATGCTAGCCTAAACTGTATCACCCTATTCTAATTCAAAGGTTATGGATGTCCTGACCTGTAGTAAGTGTCCCTTATTCCCAAAATACTAGTTATGTGTGTCATCCCATAGGCTTACTATTATTCTTTTCAATTAAAGAAATGTACCTAAATGTGAAGCTCTACATTATTTGTTATAATATTACAATTAATAACCTAGAATATCTAAACTGGACTGACCCTAACTAGTAATAGTGGAATACCCCTGCAATGACAATCACTTAACAATCTCTAATAGATCTCTTATGTTATAATAGATTCGATTCTGATTAACTTTACAGATAACATAAATCATTGGTCCTTAAAGGTAACTTATTATCTCGTACTAAATATCAGAAGGCATATCAAAACACTTATCTAAAAAATATCTTATTCTTAACCACTTTGAATTCATAATAATCATGTAGTATTCCCATTAATGCAAACATTCATTAAACACATTATTTAGGAGTCCTTATATTCTGCTTTACTTGCAAATAATTAGCTTTCCCTTCTATAGCTTTCATAACTTTATGGTTCAAAATACTTTTAATTTAAAAAATGTTGCTAGTTGTCAAACAAGTGGACAGTCAAAGTAGGCTCCGGCAAAGAACATCGAGCTCTGCAGAGTAAAAGTGTGACACATTTTCTTCTCTGATAAGGATTAAAGCAGGTGTTGGGGTCCAATATCCCAGGTAAAAAGGACCAAAGCAGGCAGATGTCATCTATGATTCAGAATCCACGATGATCTTTTGGGCTCAAACATCACCAGCACAGTTGAGCTCTTGGCAGCAGGTATCCATGATGCCTGGAACTGGAATCGAAGTGCGTTGTCCAGTAGTCAGCTGATCGATGGCCTGATCCACGACTTGATTCCATATCCAGTATGGTAACATTCTAATTTATGCTTAGTCTAATATTTTAGAAGCTTTTCATTACTTTTTATGGCTCTTTATGTTAATTTGCTATTCTCTATGCTAATAAAAAATGTTCCTTCTACACTTCTGACACCATTTAATGTATTGTGCGTTGAGGCAACAATAACAACGAGCCACCGGGAAGTTATTGTTGTTGAACTTCTTTCTTTATTGTGAACTTGCCCAAACATACACTCTGGGTGCCCAGCAGGAACAATACAGACCAAACGCACATATCACGTGTTCTATACACAGTACATTACATTCTACACATTTTTTTACCTTATGCTCATAAACATTAGTTTGCCCACAAAAACCAAAATAATATCACAAATGTAGTGTTTTCAGATTCGTATTCAACATTGAGGCAATATTGTTTTGCCGTCCTGTACATGTTGTCACACACGTGAGCTTGGGAGTCAATTAAAGGGACCAGATAATGCCAATTCCATGCCAGGCCAGGGGGCAGTGGGGTGCAGTAAGCCTCTCTCTTTTCTCTCTGCAGACCAACCATGAGAAATCTCTTCTGTCCCGGCCCCGAGGACGTCACTTCCTGTGACCCACCCATAAAAACCCCTCATCCTCCATACGTAGACAGTTCTGTTTTGGACTCTAACCTGCACACATTGTACTCTACTTTAAAGTGTTTTGCAGCCAGGGAAACTATACGGGCGGCTGCCCTAAACCTTCGTTGTGTGTCCAGCTATTTCTTTCACAATGTGCGTATCGTATTAATTGAGAGAGGCACACATTTAATGTTAGTATTAACAAACAGAGCATCTCATTTCTTCACTGATGTAGACAAGTCGAGTTGCCATTTTGTTTGAAACTTGCCTCAATTTTTAATTTAGTCACAGTGCTGGGTGCCCGTTTATGGAAGCAGATGTGTGTGAGGTTGTGTCACCCCCAACCCTGAACTGTAGCCACCAGTTACAAAATGGATGGTTGCACACGTGAACATGTGTAGATGTGCTCCTTAAAATCAAAGAACTTGTAAAGTGAGAAAAGTGGCAATAACACAAATCCTCTGTGTGTTTGTGTGTTGGCTTTTTTTTCTCATTAAAGAGTACGTTTTCCCCAGTCGCACTTGACACATTAGCATTAGCAGGGTGAATAAGAGCCAGAGGTAGCAGTATTGGCATTGGGCAGGTTGCCTACCTTGACATGAATCTCAGGATGGCGTGTCTTCAGGTTTGTGGTGTTCTCTCCTGCGAGTTTCATTCCACGTGGCTCACACTGGGTTTTTACTTTCATCATCGTTGTAATTAAAGTTGGTCCGTATGTCTGACCATTTTTTTTCGCCTGACAATCATGTTGGCCGACATAGCTGAGTGGGG
Organism: Polypterus bichir lapradei; assembly: GCA_026402145.1. Lineage (NCBI taxonomy): Eukaryota > Metazoa > Chordata > Cladistia > Polypteriformes > Polypteridae > Polypterus > Polypterus bichir. The sequence continues at coordinate 199,506,117 of JANRMT010062791.1, forward strand.
TGGAGCAGGATTCTAGCTGACGTGATGATATCCTGATGGCACCCAAATGAGTATTATCTAATGTCACACATGAGAGATTAGGGGGCACGTGAAAGACCAAGAGAGGGGGAACTGGAAAGGGGCACTAATGCTTTTCTCTCCTTCCATCCACAGAAAAACGTCAGAATAAAAACATTCCTGGTCCGACATAACGCTCCAATATCCACCGCCATCCCGACAAAATAAGAAGACTCCTCTTCCAGCTCTAAGAAAATACCTAACTTCCGGTCCCCTTCTGATGTCGTCAGTTCCGTCCCTCGGCTACTGACGTCATCTCCGGCCACTACCTTCTACCACACCAGCTGCTGATCTCACCTCCCTTTTGTTAATTGTACTTCCTGTAGAGCCTCCATATAAGTCGGAGCATTTTCTGTTGAGTTTGTCGAATGTTTTGGTTTGATTTTGAGTTTAATTATGAGGAAAGATTAAAAGAGCTGAGCTTATACAGTTTAAGCAAAAGAAGATTAAGAGGTGACCTGATTGAAGTGTTTAAAATGATGAAGGGAATTAGTGCAGTGGATCGAGACGGTGACTTTAAAAATGAGTTAATCAAGAACACGGAGACACCGTTGGAAAGTCGTTAAGGGTCAATGTGGGACAAACATTAGGAAGTTTTTCTTTACACAAAGAACGATAGACACTTGGAATAAGCTACCAAGTAGTGCGGTAGACAGTAAGACGTTAGGGACTTTCAAAACTCGACTTGATGTTTTCTTGGAGGAATTAAGTGGATAGGACTGTCGAGCTTTGTTAGGCTGAATGTCCTGTTCTCATCTAGAGTGTTCTAATTTGTGACCATTTGACTGTACTGGAATCTGAAACCAGTATACGCGGAGGCTCCCCATCACTTAATCTGTGTCTCTGTGCTTTTTTAATCCCAATCATGCATACAACTTTTTTAAATTGCACCACTGCATTCTTGCTCGTTATTGGCTGGCTGGCAGACTGTGCCGCGTGTAATAAAGATGTGTAAAGAGCTTCACATCGCTCATTGGCCAGTTGTCTGTTTGTAACATTTTTGTTTTGTTTAGTTTTCATCAACGATAATTTTAAAAGCATTCATCCTTGTTTTCATCATTAAAGGCACATTTTTATTTAGTTTGTATTCTGTTTTTGTCATAGAAAATTTGTCGTTGACGAGTATTTTTCATCTTTTTATAAACCAAATTAACACTGAGAGTGATAAAGGATTGAAGGAAGTTGAAATCTGACAGTTTTGTTCAAACTAATCTTTTTACATATAGCAGACATATAAATAAAATCAATAATGTGGGAAACGCTTCTCAAGAGAAGTGTTGTCATCTAGTAGATGACTCCCCGCCAGGTATCAGCTGTGGCACAAACAACTTGTGTACCCATGTGCTTAAATCACAGTGACACACCTTGGCTATAATGATAATAAAAATACTACCCGACCAACCCCCCCCCCCCCCCCCAATCCCGGGGTCTACCGCGTTTACGTGAGGAGGGGCTTATGAGTCCTTATGATCCTTAGTGCCATTCCAGTGGGAGCTTTAGGCTTTTGGATGGGCCACCCATGCCAGTATGGTCGAGGGTAAGGGGCTAGACTGAAGGTAGACCACTACCCACTCTGGCAGAGATATAAAATCTTAAAAACGGTTATAACAAGAAATGAAATTTACGCTGGTGTGGCTGTCACCAAACATAAAAAGGACCAGAGTTGTGAGTCAGGTAGAGGTCCACATCCACAAAGTGAGCTATAATCTCCAATGGCTACTGGTGCCCAAAGCAGAACCTGCCCAAGTGTGGCTACTGCAATGGTCTCTCCACAGAGTGCTGAGCCAAACCACCAGACCCAAACTGTTACGGCTGGTTTTGTGGCCCCCAACTCCTGACCACCAAAGCAAGTAAGCTCAATGGACAAAAGATACCAGCAAGTTCATCATATATACCTGCTATAAAAATTACACGATTAGAAACAGACATCACACATTATAGATCCACATGACCCACAGTCTTTACACAGAAATACCCAAACTTACAAATCACAGAAATCCTCACGTGAACTCTCCTCACACACAAGCTCATCTCAAAAACAATACTCCGACACATACAACAGGAAGTTGCTGCTAACTTACACAAACAGGAAATGCCAGCAACGGCACATTTTCATATGACACACAGGCAGACACACCCTGACCAGTGGACCCTACAACAGCTGATACAGTTACAGATGAGCCCACCAAGACACGGTCCGTTGAGGATCATATGCTACTGTACAGACTGACGGAGGACATTGAGAGGACACAACATACAGAAGTAGAGCCCACTCAGCATCCCCTTATACCAAAACCACTGTCACTAAGAACAAAACTAATCCACAAACAATACACGGGCACGCTTCAAACACTAACAGATGTGCATGGACTGATATATTCATCTGCAGTCACCGCCATCACCCACATCGGAATGAAAACACAAAGTCAACAAAACTCAACACCAACCCAGGAAAGGCCGCTGGTTACACCAACTGGAAACACAGATTAAGGACATCAGATGTGACTAATTAACACAGTAAAAGAAGAGCAACACATCATGAAAACTGCAATGAAGCCTTCATAAAATATTTAAGAGAATACAAACATGCATGAAACATGAAAAGCTCAATGCTCATCCTATAGCCACAGACATACACCATATTGGCAAATGTACTGGGACGCCAGCCTTTACACGCACATGACCTTTAATGACATCCCATTCTTAATACATAGGCTTTAATATGGAGTTGGCCCACCCTTAGCAGCTCTAACATCTTCAGTTCTTCTGGGAAGGCTTTCCACAAGGTGTAGGACTGAGTGTGTTTATGGGAATTTGGGACCAGGAGAGCATTTGTGAGGTCAGGCACTGGTGTTGGATGAGAAGGCCTGGCTCACTCGCAGTCTCCGCTCGAATTCATCCCAAAAGTGTTCAGTCGGGTTGAGGTCAGGGCTCTCTCTGTGCAGGCCAGTCAAGGTCCTCCACACCAAACTCACTCCTCCATCTCTTTACAGACCTTGCTTTGTGTACTGGTGTGTGCCCCGTCATGTTGCCATCCCCGAACTGTTCCCACACAGTTGGCAGCATGAAATTGTCCGAAACGGCTTTGTATGCTGAAGCACTAAGAGTTCTTTTCGCTGGAACTAAGGGGCCAAGCCCAACTCCTGAAAAACAACCCAACACCATAATCCATAATCCTCCACCAAACTGTACACGTGGCACAATGCAGTCAGGCAAGTCACGTTCTCCTGGCCAGACTCGTCCATCAGATTGTGTGATTCGTCACTCGCAGAGGACACGTCTGCACTGCTCTCGAGTCCATTGACGGTGTGGTGGGCTTTACACCACTGTATCTGACGCTCTGCATTGCACTTGGCGATGTCAGGCTTGGCTGCAGCTGCTCGGCCATGGAGACCATTCCATGAAGCTCTCTCTCTACACTGCACTGTTCTTGAGCTTTTGGAGGTCTGTCGCTATCGACTCTGCAGACAGTTGGCGACTTCTGTACACCTCAGCATGCGCCGTCCCCGTTCTGTGATTTGACGTGGCCTACCACTTCGTGGCTGACTTGCTGTTGTCCCCAATGGCTTCCACTTTGTTATAATACCACTAACTGCTTACCGTGGAATATTTAGTAGCAAGGACATTTCACGAATGGACTTCTTGCAGAGGTGGCATCCTATGACGGCACCAGGCTTGAACTCGCTGAGTTCCTGAGAGCGACCCATTCTGTCACAAATGTCTGTAGAAGCCAGCAGTCTGCATGCCGAGGAGCTCGATGTTATACACCTGTGGCATGGAAGGGATTGGAACACCTGAAGTCAATGATTTGGAGGGGGCCCTAATACTTTTGGCAATACAGTCTAGATACTATGCATATATATTCTTATATAGGCACATTAGTTCTGGATGTTCTTTTGCCATCTTTATGTGTAAGGCTTTGAATGAGAAAACAATATGAACCTGTTTCTGGTAAGCGTGAAAGTTTGCTTTGTACTTTAGTACTTAAATTTTATTTAACAATGCCTGGTTGAGGGCGGCACGGTGGCGCAGTGGTAGCGCTGCTGTCTCGTAGTTAGGAGACCCGTCTGCGTTCGCTTCCCAGGTCCTCCCTGCGTGGAGTTTGCATGTTCTCCCCGTGTCTGCGTGGGTTTCCTCCCACAGTCCAAAGACATGCAGGTAAGGTGGATTGGCGATTCTAAATTGGCCCTAGTGTGTGCTTGGTGTGTGGGTGTGTCCTGCGGTGGGTTGGCACCCTGCCCGGGATTGGTTCCTGCCCTGTGTTGGCTGGGATTGGCTCCAGCAGACCCCCGTGACCCTGTGTTCGGATTCAGCGGGTTGGAAAATGGATGGATGGATGAAAATCACTTAATGATCATTATCCAAGTAACTATGGTATATCTTTATTGTTTTTATTTTATTAATCTTTTGAAAGCTCCTTGAGTTCCTTGGCAATGGAAGAGAAAGGCGCTGACTTCAACTTGGCAAATGAGAGAGGCAGCTGAGAGTTGCTGAGATTTTTCTGTGACGTGAGAGTTAATTAAAAATATTTCTTTTGCTCCTATAAACTTGGGCTTTGGATGCCACTAAGGAGCCGTGCAGGAATTTTTAAAGCTTTTTTTCCCCCCATTAGAAGAGTTTTTTGCTTTTTTTATCAGCCACACCGGAGCAAAAGTAGCTGGGTGTTTGGTGTGTGTTACTTGTTTCTTGTACGTGATCTTGTTATCTGTATTTGAAGTGGCGTCGGAGTGACGTGACAGAAACAGCGACTCCTTAGTTTAAAACAGCGACAGCGGCAGACTTCAAAGTAATAAAAGGGAAGGCTCAGCGGTGCCCAGCATTAAGACGCCCGATCAGACACAAGAGGCTGGTGGAGCAGATAAGACAGCAGCAGACATTCACTAAGCAAGTTTTATTTATTGATGTGTTTATTTTAGACTGAACTGTTCTTAGCAGAGCTTAAGGGTCCAGAAGGTGTTAAATAGCTGTAGCTGTTCTCATAGATATATGACATTGTGGATGCTAGGGGTCACTGTTGCCCCGTTACACCCACCAGACAGACGTCCAGGACACACGTTTAAAAGTACCAAGAATAATTTCTTTAATATTCTTAGATAAAGCGCACAAAGCACCACACACTCCACAATTCTCCAATCAGTAATCAATAATTACAATAAACACAATCCTCCACTGCCAGCAGCTCCGTTACACTCCCTCCCAACTCCGGCTCGGCTCGCTGGGTTTCCCCGAAGTCCTTTTATAGTCCATGACCCGGACGTACTCCTTCTCCGGGTCAAACGCCACATCCTCCTTCCTCAAGTATCCCGGACGTACTGCTGACTTCCGTCCTCGTGACTCTGAAGTACTTGCGGGTTGGTATAACAGTAATAGTCCCCAGGTTCTTGGTGAGCGGCATCCAATAGGGCTGAAGAAACGGACTCCATGTCCCATGCTGCCCTGAGGGAATCCGGAGAGCCAGTTCTGTCCAGGGGAGCTGCCATCTAGCGTCCTGGGGGATGCAGTGCCCTGAAAAGGCTGCTCTTCCTCCTCCTTTCTGTTTAGGGACGTCCTGGCCGTACTGAAACGCTGGCCGTCCGTCACAGACACAAAGCAGCCTAAGTGGTCTGCAGTCGTCTTGCCAGCATATCCTTGTGAAATATAAATTTGAAGTCGATCTCTAGTAATTGACAACTTCAGTAAAGCGTAGCCACACTTGTGTGTTATATTGTTTGCATAAGTATGTATGTATAGATTCATTTCATATTGTATATTTTCATATAAATACACTAATGGTATTATAAGAAAGAAAAAAAAACCTCCATACATTTTATTATTGCTGTTGTTCTTAGATGGACCACCATACATTACAACACAACACAGCATTATTGTTATGAGGCATAGTCAGGTAAAAGAGAAAAACGAATAGCCTGCAGCAAATAATTCATTTAGCACATTGTGTATTTGTAAATAATTAGAAATAAAAATATTTTTAAAAATCGGTGCAATCACAGTGCAGATTTCATGTATTTAACCAAATGGTGAATGTGCTAATCAAAGAATCTAAAGGAAATCACATCTTCTTAGTGTGTTTGGTTCAATTTAAACTACACAGCTTTACGCCCACTCATTATATTTGAACTTATGAACCAGTGAAGCATTGTGAGCTCCTTTGTAAAAATCACTCAAGTGGTTCCTTCAGCGCGGTTAGAGGGAGTGACGCGGCACGGCCTTCACAAGTTCATGCTGGACGCTGGACATTCCTGAATGATTCATTTGTGTTTGGCGAAGGAGCTAAAGATTAAAGGGCTGCCGTGTGTGATGAGCGTCACCTTCACTCTGCTGAACTCGCTGCTCTAGCAAGGCGTAAACCTCACAGGCATAGCTGTGCTCACATTCGTCTGTTTAGAAAATGTACACAGAAGATCAGATTGATCCACTTAGTGTTTTAGTTGTGATTATTTAAACTCACAAATTCATGAAATTTGGTTTAAGTCATATACTGTAAATGAAACATTTAAAGTTGAATAAGAAATGGAAGCACAGTGCATGTTACAAAAGGATTACATATAAAGTAGACTGAGGTAGACGGTCACATCCCAGATAAGTGATTTGAAATGTTTTTAATGAGAGTCAGATGAAGTCAGCTATTACCTTCTGTGGCCCACCAGCTTAACCCGACACAGACAAGCGCGGGGCACAAGTTCAAGGCACACTCTGATTTTTATTTTCTTTTTCCCCGTTCCCCACAAGTATGACACACGCACAGCACAATACCACAAGTCTCTTCCTTCACTCCTCAGGTCAAGCTTTGTCACGCTCCTCCCGACTCTGGCTCCCTGAGTAGTGGCTGCTGGCTCCTTTTATAGCCCACCCAGAATGCTCCAGGTGCTTGATGCCTCATTTCCGGCAGCACCTCTGGGTGTGGTAGAAGAACTGCCTAAAAGGTGGCGCCTGCGGATCCCAACAGGGCAACACCAAACTCCAACTCCCATGAAGCCCTGTGGGAGCCCGAGGTACCACTGAAATCCGGGGGGGTTGCCATCTAGCATCTCAGGGGAGGTAACACTGCCCTGGTCCTCCCAGCGTGGAGGCATCCCGGCCGGGCAAGAGCCCCAGCCACATGATACACTTCATTAATTAGTCATTCAAACCTAAGCGATTTACATCGTATTTAAAATCTATTTGCTTGCATCAAAACTCTTTTCACTTCCTTCAGCAGCTCCTGAGCAATATTCTCCTTGACTAGTAGTTAGCGAGCGCCAAATCTCCTGAAATTTCACATTTTTCTTTCTTTTACCCAAGCGGGATACTTCGGACAAAATATTCAATTAGATTTTGTAACTTAATAGAATTAAGGGAAATGTAAAATTTTAAATAAAAATTTCCAACTATTTTTAATTTTTCTTAAACAGAAATCAAACAGCTGATTGGCTGAAGGAAATACCAAGTATATAAAGAATACTCAACACAGAAGTTATCGTAATTTTCAAACAGGGGCAATTTAGAGGTAAGATTGTTATTCTGATAGAGACTTCTACAAACTTTAACAAAATTAACAAGGAAAGAATTACAAAGGAAGGCAAACATATAAAACAATGAGGGGGAACAAACTGATGTTTATCAACACAGGAAGGAGAGTGCAGGCTCTCACTGTTACGAGTGCGAAGGAGGGGAGCAAAAGGTTTCCTGTTCTTCAAAGTCCAAAATCCCTAACCCTAAAAATCCCAATTTCTTTCCATGTTTCTTTCCGATCTTGTACTTTACAATTCTGTTCCCATACATGTTTTTTTTATAATTTACATTTTACAGAACTTCTTCCATTATTGGATCTGAGGTTGACCACCCTGTGTAGACCTCTTGATTGCCCCGGCTCTAACCTGTCTGCATCTTCAATCCATGCCATGAGCCACCACAACCCTTACCTTAACCAGTTTGGGGAAATCAGCCCTAAGGTTGCAAATAACAATCTATCATTTTTCGGTTCAATTTATTGCACTTCTTACCCTAACCATGTTTTTGAAATAAACCCTAATTTTAATAGGTGAATCTTACCTTAGAAATATGGAAAAACAGGACAAACAAATGACCCTCAAGCAGCAATTTCAACAACAAAATCCCAAACCAGTCGTGTTGGGACTGCCATCACAGCAGTTTGGGACAAAGAAAGAGCGACTCGAATGGGAAAAGCATTGGGCTAAACACTGGATACGTTTGCTGTCAAGGACTGAAATGACAGAGAATGATTTTAGTAGGGTATTTGTTTATTTATTGACTGTTGTCAATATATTTAGAATAACTTTTAAACTAATTTAAATTTGTGGTTTTAAATATGGGACTAGAGTGCCAGTGCTCAGCTAAAAGGCTTTAATTCCCTTAACCTAACCTAACCCATAAGCATGAAAATGGAGTTGGCCACTCCATAACTCCATAACTCCAATCTTCTTCCCACAAGATTTTGGGATGTGTTTGTAGGAATTTGTGTATTGACCCTGGCCTAATCTTAAATTCCTTTCATTTCTCTAATCTTAATCAATACTGATAGGATTATATCCCCCATCCCTCATCCTTATTCTAAACTTAACCCCTCTAATTACCTGCTTGTCAATTGCCCTGGCCCAAACTTAAGTTTATCTTAATTTCCCTTCTTTCTATTCTAAACTTAACCCTTCTATTTTCCTTATAATCCTTGGACCTTGCCCTAATCATAAATTCTTTTCCTTTTTCTAATCTTAATCAGTATTGATAGGATTAGATCCCCTACCCCTTACCCATATTCTAAACTTAACCCCTCTATCTACCTGCCTTGTCATCTTCCCGTGCCTATCCTTTCCTTTCTAACCCTAATCTTAAAATCTATTTTAGATTAGATAACCCTAGTCTTTTCTTTTTATTTTCAACTTTATAACCCCCCCCCCCCTTTTTTTCGGCTTTACATCACTCCTTCTCCAAATCTTAAGGTCCTTTCTGTCTCTATTTTCCAACCCTAATGTACCCGTGTAACCCTAATTTTTAAATGATTTTAGCTCTTAGGACAGAACCCTGTAATTTAGGAGGCATTTTTTAGTATTTATTGATTTTTATAATTCTGGCTCTTTTTAGGAATTTTTTAGCACCTTTATTAATCCTCTTAAACCCAGAGTTTTAGGTCCATTTATTGTTTATTTTATGTAGTAATTTTTAGGACTTTTAGATTACAGTTTTTGAATACTTTTTTTAATCGACCAATAGGGGCGCTATTATTTTGAACCCTGTTTTTAGTCGATTTTATGGGTTTTAAAATAAAGGGATTATTTATAGGTCTGTTTTTTGCTACATTTTATACGGTGGGGGGACCAAATTTTAGGGGTTTGGGGGTATTTTTTACAAGGATAAAGTAAGATTTTACATTTTGGTGATAGGTTTATTTTTTTAAAATAAGAGGTTATTGATGAGATCAGTGTGCCCAGGCCAGCCTTTATGGCTAGCCTACCCTAATCCTAACCTAACCCCTAAGCATGAAAATGGAGTTGGCCACTCCATTACAGCCTCCAGTCTTCTTCCCACAAGATTTTGGAGTGTGTTTGTGGGAATTTGTGTACATTTATAGAACAAGAAGACTTTGCTGGCTATTTGCATTCCAATTAATCCCAAAGGTGTTCAGTAGCGCAAAGGTCAGGAATCTGTGTGGGCCACTTGAGTTCCACCATGTCTTTATGGAACGGACTTTGTGCAAAGAAGCACAACAATACTGTCACCCAAAAAGTATTCTTCCACATACTAGAAACTGTAGCATTAACATGACATTTCATGGGAACCAAGGGGCCAAGCCAAAGCCCTGCTATTATTTATTCTTCACTACACTTCACACTAGGCAATATGTCTTCCAAAAGGTAGCATTCTCCTGGCATCCACCAAGCCCAGGCTGGTCCATCAGACTGCAAGATAGTGAAGTGTGATTCATCACTCCATCACTCCACTGCTCCAGAGTCCTGTGGCAGGCAGTGTGCTTCACATCACTTGAGCTGATTCTTGGCATTGTCCATAATGATCTTAGGCTCGGCTACAGAAATCTGTTTTTAAAGTTCTGGATGCATAGTCCTTCCAGAGGCCAATGGATTGGCCATTTTTTGTGCTTCGGCTCTCGGTGGTCCCCTCTCTGTGAGTTTATGTGGTCTATCGCTTGTGAATGAGCTGTTGTTGCTCCTCAATGCTTCCACGTCACCTTAATAAGACTACAGTCATGAACTGATTTGTGGGAAAGGTGGTATCCTATGACAGTGCCATGGTTAAAGTCACTGAGCTCCTCAGTACAACTCCTTCTTGATCTGATGCATCTGTGAACATTGATACACCTAAACTCAATCATTTGGTGGGGGTAGGGGGTCCACTTTCTTGTGGCCATATAGTGGATATGTAGTGCCTGAAAAAAATATTCAGTCCTTATGTGCAGTGAGGTACTGCAATATGGCAAACACGCAGCAGCTTGATGGATCAGATGAGGTGCTGGAGGAACAGTCAGGCCAGGTCAACACATAGATCACAGCAAGACAAAGACCTTATTCATCCACTTATCTGTGCATTCTGTACTGGCTCAGAACTTACTAGAAGCCAAGGAGGAAGGTTAAATAATGAGACACTTTGTGAAAGAAGGAGGATCTGTAAGCCTTCATAGGACAAGTGCATTTCTATGCATCGTCTGCATTATCCAAAATTGGGCCCAAAACATCAGCTTTAGACACAAAGCCACCAGGTGAACTTAGACTGGATTTGGAATGTTTTAAGACCCCTTCACTTTCTGCACACTTTGTGTTATAGATTTTGTTTGAAATTGATACATTTGCTGTTTCTGCCCATTAATCAAAACTGAATGACCCATAATGACAAAGTGAGAACGTCCTCAGAAAGATCTACAAGTTTATTTAAAATTTAAAAGCTGACAGCCCCCATTATTAGAAGTATTTAGACCCTTAATTTGTATTATTATGATTATTATTAATGGGGTTTAAGTCTACGCTTTGCTGGGGCCACTCAAGGACACTCAGAGACTTGTCCTGTAGCCACTCCAGCATTGTCTTGGCTGTGTAATGTGGGTCATTGTCACACTGTTTGAAGTGGCATGCACTCTGGAGTAGGTTTTCTTCCAGGACTTCCTTGTATTTGATTGCATTCTCCATTTCCTCAATTCTGACCAGTCTCCCTGTCCCCATAGATGTGCTTGAAGTGGGCCAGTCCCAGCATCTTTTCCAGTTCTGATACAGAGGAGCAGAATCTTTCCATAACTTAATGGTGGGACCTCCTTTGATCAGCTTTCACTGCCTCATGATGGTCAATCAGTGTTTCACCGTACTGGTGCTTGTTTTTAGAGTACTGATGAGCACTGGAATCCCTTTGATAATCTTCAAGGGGGACCCTGCCACCCCTTTGATGGAGTGTTGATGTATCCCATCATTTGAATGTCACTGTATCGTAATAAAAAGAGACCTGTCAATACCTTACTTCCACTTCAAGCACTGCTCCATAGCATGATGCTGCCTCTACCATACTTCACCATGGGGTTGGTATTAGGTGATGAGCAGTGCCTGATCGTCACCAGACACAGTGATTAAAGTTCAGCTGAAAGACTTCAATTTTTGTGTCATCACATCATTATCTTTTTCCTCCTGCTCTCAAAGTCCCTAAAACTATCAGATTTCTTGTACTGAAAAGGGGTTTCCATCTAGCCGCGCTACCATAAACACCTGAGTGATGATCGATGGCTGTCCTTCCAACAGCTTCTCCCATCTCTGCAGAGGACTTCTGAATCTCTGCCAGAGTAAGCATTGGGTTCGTAGTCACATTCCTGCCTAAGCCACTTCTTTCCTGGTTACTCTGTTTGACAGATGGCCATTGTTTTATCTTGGTAGAGTAATATATTTATTGCTCTACTTTCTCCTATTGTATTATTAATATGTAGCCTTAGAATGCCTAATCTCACAAACTTACCACTGTATATAAGGTATTATTCTATATAACTTATCCCCACCTTCCCTTCTATATCTATAACCGCAGGCAATTAGATGTAGTAAAAAGACAAGCAGGAGTTAAGTTACACATAAAATAATGTATTACTGATAATATTCATTGTAACAAGAAGAGACACGAGGCATGGCAAGGTTTGGGGCAGCCACCCGTTTAATGCGGTTTCCTGGCTGCAAAAGCAAATGATTCATGTGAGTCAAGTTTACACGACAGAGTCCAAAACAGAACTGCCTCCCAGAGAAAAGGCAGGAGGCTTTATAGGACGGTGGGCGGAAGTGATGTCGTCCTCGGGGCCGGGACCGGAAGTGATGTGTCCCGCTTCGAGGTGGTGGCTCCTGGTGGGATTTCCCGGGAAAGACCTGTAGGGAACTTAGAAAGAGCGTCAGCGTACCCCGGGGCAGATGTATAATCAGTCCTCTCTAAGCCCTTCAGCTGGCTCCTATGCACACGTGTGTAACATCATAAATAATAACAAAATGCAAAGTACATTTGAATATTGGCAACCATACAACCTGATAAGATGGTGATGTGTAATTCAGGTGGCACACTGACTTGTAGTTACTTAATATCTCTAGTTAAGGCATCATTGGTGCTCAGCTTTCAGCCACATGTCTGTTCAAAATGGCTGAAGCTGTGCTCTTCATTGTGTTGTCTTCAGTTCATGGTGTGATGGTCTTCTTCAGTTGTTAGCAAGAGAAAGATACTTCTACATCATCACAGGTTAGCAAGAGATGCTTCTTTCATCATATGTTGGTTAGAGAGAGAGAATGTGGTTGAGCGAGCAAATTTATAGGTTTTCTGTCCAACCCCTCCAGCCAATCCAGACAGCCATATCTCAGACCAATGGGGGAAATAGAACATCTTAACACCTGCAACCCCCCAAGCCATATGTTAAACATCCTGGCTCCCTTGCAGGGGGGTTGAAAGACTTTAGCAGAGAAATACTCATCAAACTGGTTTAAGACACATCCCCCAAATCCTGTCGTAAAATTACAAAAGGACAGTCGTAAACGGGTTTGGGGGGCAAACACGAATACCTCTCACCAAAGTAACACTAAATTACATTGGTTTGCCTAAATTATAAATAAAGACATACGAAACATTTATCAAGTTATATGCAAAATCTCACATCACAACAGCCATTTCTGAGAATAGTCCTGGTGGTTCCAAACTTCTTCATTTCATAAATTCTGAGGTGGCTGTGCTCTTGGGGAGACTCAAAGCTTTACATATGGTTTTCTCCCCTTGCCATGATCTGTGCCTCAACACAATTTGATCGTGGAGGTCTACAGAGAGATTCTCGCTTTCCTGACTTGGTTTTGGCCTGACATGCAGTGTGAATTGTGGACCTTTTATACTCAGGTATGTACATCTGTGCCTTTCTGAATGAAGTCCTGTGAATTTGACACAGCTGGACTGTAATCAAGTTCTGGATACTTCTCAAAGAGAATGGAAGCAAACAGGAAACACTCAGGGACAATCACAGTGCTCCGTGCCTACACTCAGTGAAGAACGCTACACAACAATAACTTGTATAAGTGGTACTGCAGTCTGGAGAGTCAGGGCCAAGCATCTGAATACTTCTAGGAGAGTCAGGAGTGTCAAAAAATCAGTTCAGAAAATCACACCTGTTATGGTATGATTATGGGTAACTGAGTGTAAATTGACAGGAAAAAATGCCAAATGTGTCAAATGAAATCAACAACATAATAAAGTGTGCAGGAACCGAAGGGCTGTGAATACAGCCTGAATCCGCTGTTTGAGAAAGTGAGCGGCAGGTCTCGGTAAAGCTGCATATCAAAAGTTTGTCGACTTCTTTCTGATAAACTCAAAGGCTGGTCTATGAAAACTTGCAGCAAGTAAGAATAAAGAGGTGAAATCTTGTATTGAATTAATTCTGTGGACATTTTTGACAGCTCCCACCAAAACTATAACAATCGAGGGGCATCAGGGGCAGGTGTCTGCTTACTTATCTGAACACATCATTACTTACAAACCTGAGCACACTTTTTAGATCTCAAGATGCTGGCCTGCTTATTATTCCAAGGATTAATAAAATAACAGTGGGGGCCCTTAAGCTGTGGAGTGGTCTTCCTGCTACTCTAAGAGGTGCCCCTTCAGTTTCGAGTTTTAAATCAGGCTGAAGACTCACAACTTCAGTTTAGCACACCCTGACTAGAGCTGCTGATTGGCTGTGCTTGCTGCATCTCTGTCGTTAGTCCTCGGTACTACCATATGAATAACACGACATTAATTAACTGTTACTAACACTCGCCTGTTCTCTTTCTCTTCTCAGTATCCTCATGAAGCTCTTGGTGCCACCGCTCTACTGCCAAGGAACTGTCATGTCAGATAAAGGAGCCCTGGAATCATCAGGTAAAATGTCCTGCTGTCTGATTGGCTGGCCCAGCATTGACTCAGTTGTGTAATGGCCATTAGTGTGAGGCGACTTGTGGCAGAGGTCTCCAGGCCTCTGATTGGGTCAAACTTGTCTGACTCCCCTTTAATAATCTGGCTGTGGTTCTACAGTGAGCTGATGGACAGATGTTGTTGTCTGTCATTTATGTTCATTCATTTCTACTTTATTCTTGATGTATTTGAACAAATCTCTATCATCATATCTGATAGTTCTATATTTAGTGAGCGGTGTCATCTATTCTTCCATTTTGCCTTGACAGTTGTCGCTTGGTCACTTGGTGAGGAGCGGCGCACACGAACAAAGTCGTTTGTACTGTTGTGATGTATATCTGAGGTGGCCATGATGGATTGCTCATCCAGCTCTGTGAAGAGGATCACTTGTGTTCTCATTAGTGGGTTGTATTTAGCCCATTCTTTGACACCCACTGCACACCCAGTCTACCTGGAAGGTGGGGTCTCGCCCTAAATTTCCTTTTCCCTAATTTATCTCTTTCTGGGAGTTTTCTTGTCTTCTTAGGAAATCAAGCCTGGAGGACCTGTAAAAACCAATCGAGGCATTCCTTGGGTGATTTTAGGCCATGCAAGAAATACATGCTGGGGTATACTGGGGTAATGTGCACCCAACCAAAAATCTTTAAAATGGAAAAGATGTTTTCATTCATTGGTTTGTTTACCATTGTGAAAATATCATACAAGTAATGTGATATTTCAGCCTGATAAAGAGAAACAGAACATCAATTCCACTTTCACAGATTCCACTTGACATTCTCTGGCAAGAAGCACTATGGGCCTCAATGAAGATACCTTAGGAAAACTGTGGATATTATCAGGACTCTAAAATCAGGCCTCAAATGCCGTGGAGATTAATGTGGAGCTAACTAAATGGTTCACATCTACAGTAAGACTTTGACAAGGAAGCTCATTGCCTCCGTTATTGTTCAACATCTCTCTTGAATTCATCACAATGAGCTCTCTTAGGCTTTTCTGATACCTTCAAACACAATCGTGTCAAACCGATGACTGAAGTGAAGGCCATGCAGCCATAAGATTGCTGAAAGATGGCAGGGCACCCCAAGTAGACCCGGTCACCCCAGAGGCAAACAAGTTGGGCAGACGTCCTGTTCCATCAGCACCATGCTGTCTTCCAACTGGTCTGAGCCCACGGGCCATCGGCATGGAAGAAAGCAGACACTTACCGTATATATTTCATATTTATTCTAATTATTTTGGTGATGCTGATTTATGTCATCTATCGTTTAATTTTCAAAACCAATGTTCTCTTAGGAAACTCTTTTTGTCCTTTTTTAAACTTTGGAATCTGAACTTTGTTTATAACAGAAATATTTTAAACGTCGTCCTATCTACTGCACATGGGGCATTTGTATAAGCAGGCTGGCATCACATTGTTTATTCCATAAGCAGCTTAAGCTTCTGTCCCTGCAGGGTGGTCTGTGCTGTCACAAAACTCACACAGAGTCACAGAAAGGTTTGGGGGCAGCCACCCGTATAATTTGGTTTCCTGGCTGCAAAAGTCATTTAAATGAATACTGCACTGATGTGCACACAACCGAGTCCAAGACAGAACTGAGGGACTAGGGAAAAGGTGGAGGTTTTTAAAAGGGAAAGACAGGAAGTGAGATCATAGGGATCGGGCTCATGGTCTTCAGCCATTGGTTCGAGTCCGGACGTGACATCACAGGGGCTGGAGCTGGCAAGGTCTTCTTCCGTTGGTTCGGTCCCGGAAGTGATGTCAAGAGAGCCAGGTGGGATCTCCCGTGAATGGTCTACAGGAAAGGGAGAAAAAGAGTCCGTGCACTCTGCCACATCCCAGCATGCCTCAAAACCGCCCTTACTCGAGCCCTTTAGCTGCCTCCCATGCGCACGTGTGTGACAATGCTTTACTGCTATATTTGTGCTCGAGTTATTGTTGTATGTTTCCTCAAGTAGCTTTCACCCATGCAAGAAAGTTTGTCCTCCACAAGTCTTTTGGGAAATATGCAGAACTTATGATTGCCACATTGGGCATTAGAACAAAATCGGCCAGACAAGGTGTCCCTGTAATTCAACAAACTTTATCAATTTGACTCACAGCCATCAAGCCACACAGACAGACTGTCTGAGACAAGGCCTGGAATTAAGAGCGGAAACGCTAGTCACTGCGCCACCAGATCATCAGCAGTCAATGGCAGGTTAAAGCAAAGACTTTAATGTCACATCTCTGTTTCCAGAATGCCTGTGCCTATGCACTATATAATAGGTAGAGGTGAAAGGCACTATATAATAGATAGAGGTGAGCAGCACTATATAATAGAAAGAAAGAGGTGAAAGGCACTATATAATTATTAGAGGTGAACAGCACTTTATAATAGAAAGAAAGAGGTGAAAGGCACTATATAATAGAAAGAAAGA
>JANRMT010062791.1:199522986-199536803 GCA_026402145.1 Polypterus bichir lapradei
GAAAGGCACTATATAATAGATAGAGGGGAAAGGCACTATATAATAGATAGATAAAAAGGCACTACAGTATATAATAGATAGATGTTAAGGGCACTATATAATAGAGGTGAACAGCACTTAATAATAGAAAGAAAGAGGTGAAAGGCACTATATAATATATAGAGGTAAGCAGCACTATATAATAGAAAGAAAGAACAATGTGAAAGGCACTATATAATAGAAAGATAGGCAGCTAAATAGATAAGGCACTACGTTACTATAGACTTAATTTAATTCATTAGCAAACACATTTGACAGGATTTCAAGTCAGGTGCAGTTACATTTGGAATTTGGGAGTAGTTGAAAAATTAATTTAAAAAGTGATGAAATAGATTCACAGTTTTACTTTCTAGGACTGACAGGTACCCTGGTTCACCTTGTTGTGGTGTGAAATTTTGCATACAAGTTGATAAATATTTTGTATGTCTTTATTTGTAACTTAGGCAAAGCAATGTAATATTAGTATTTCATTAGTGAGAAGCATTCATGTTTAACTCCCAGGACTAAGTCAGGATAGTGAATTTTATGACAGGGTTGGGTGAAATGCCTCAAATCAGTTTGGCCGGAGATTCTCTGCAGGACCCTCTCAGTCAGCCCCACAGGAAAGCCAGACTGCCTATCTGGTAAAAGGGATTGTGTTAAAAAAAAAAAACTTTAGTTGCCTCACATTTTTATGCAATCTTTTTGTTCAACCCACTGAATTAAAGCTGAAAGTCTGCACTTCGACTGCATCTGCATTGTTTCATTTAAAATACTTTGTGGTAATGTACAGAACCAAAATTAGAAAAAAGTTGTCTCTGTCCAAATATTTATGGACCTAACTGTAATTGCCTGAGGTTATAAATGTAGAAGTGAAGGTGTGGGAGAAGTTATAAAGAACAATACCTTATAAACAGTGGTAATTCTGTGAGATCTAAAACATTCTGTTAAAAGCTAAATATTAATAATACAAAGTACACTTTATTTGCTAAAAAATGGGTTACCTTGGTAAGACTTCGCTGATTTGCTAACACAAAAGTCACGTGCTCCCCTTTTCTGGGAAAGCCAGATGTTTATGAAACAATGTAACATTTTAGCTGGTTTGTGAAGAGACAAAAGACAGAAGAAAAATGTATTAGTGCATTAGAAACGCAGGATCTGTCTTCTTTGTATGAACATGGCTTGCCTGTACAGAGTTTATTATTTACCCAAGGAAGACGTTTGTCAGATACGCCCATCATCTTATGAGATTGGAGCAGAAAACCACACAGGTAGGCATCACTTATCAACTTCAAATTATTAGTTTCTTAAAGGCAGGCTGTAGCTGTTCATTTTTTCCTGTTAAACGTCAGTTTTTTTTTAACTTGTTGAAAAGTGAATATAAAATGTATGTGTTGTTTGCCTTTAATGAAGTTGAGCTGGAACGTGGCCAATCACAGGGCTTCACTTTGAACCTCATTGATTAGTTTGGTGGCGTCTGAACAGCAGAGTAGGAGCTTCATTTGTTAAATGTGAAAGTTTGTGTAACGATATATAAAGTAAGTGGAATTGAATTGTTTGTCCTTAAAATATATTGTTTATGTGTTTAAATTTGTAATTTGTATATATATATATATATATATAATAATTTAGTACAGTTTCTAAAATATAGACATTGTGAGGAAGCTTAAATATAATTGAACAGAAACTATTAGGAGTTTCACACATATGATTTGTTATAGAATTACAGTATTACAGTTTCCTCCTGTATAATATGCACATATCTTAAGAATAATTTACTTACTTAAGTTGAGTAAACACTTTATAGTTTTAACGTTCTACTAAATTCCTGATATCAATGTTATCGTGAGTGTAGTGTGCCATCTAGTGGATGAATAAAGTACCCTGTTAATACCTGATGTTAACATTGACGCATTTAAGAGAAAGAAACTGGGATAGCTAATTTAAGTTTATTAGTTTATTTAGACCTTAACATTTGTGTAACTTTGGAAGAAATTAATAAATAGATTTGGACATCTTCATCCATCTCTGTCCTTCAGAAGCTTATTAGGGCCACGGTGGAAAAAAATAAATACGAACAGAGTGAAGAAAAAAAAATCTAAATGTCGAGAATTAAGTCGACATGTTGACTTTATTCTCGACATTTCCACTTTATTCTAGTAGTTTATTTTGTCAGTAGAATGTCGCAAACTACACTTCATGTGTTTAATTTATTAGATTTTCTCAAACCCCGTCATTAATTAATGTAGCACATTCAATGCTTTATATTAAGTGTTCCCCGACCCAGTTGTTCATCTCTATGCGCTTCTTAAAATGACTTCTTGCACTGAGAGGCGCCGGCAGCGATCGCCACAGTTTGACTTCATGATATTCCTGCTCTATGAACATTCAGAATATTAAGAGAAATACTTGATATCTTCTTCACGATGAAATGCATTAAAGCAGGTATTAAACATGGGTGGCGGGGGGCACGGTGGCGTGGCTATAGAGCTGCTCCCTCGCATTAAGGGTGTATGTTCAGTGTAGTGAACTTTATGGCAGGTGTGACGAGGCTTCAAAAAACTGGATATATGAATGGCTATCGCACTGGTTTAACTGGAATATCGTGTAAATGATGTGGTGATCGGAGACACGAACGCAGAATTCAATGGATGTTCTTCTGAGCGGGCTTTCTTTATTGCATGTGTGCTGTCTCTATCTGACGTACTAAACCTGCAGTTCCTATCCTTGCTTTTTCTTTCTGCACATAACTAATCACCACACGATAAACGTCTTGTGAAATTAAAACAAGTTATAAATTAGACCTCAGAGTGTTCAGAACTATAAAAAATCTTCGTTATACATGTTTAATTATGCCATCCATTCAGGGCTGCGCCCATCCCAGCAAGCATCTTGTGCGAGGCAGGATTAAATCCTGAATGGGGCGCCAGCACATCGCAGGGTGAATACGAGCAACACACACACTAGCAGGGTCAATAACACATAACAAAACCCCACATCCTACATGACTTTGAAAGGAAACTGAAGCACGCCGAGTAAACCTACCAGAAAAAACATGAAAACTCAAGGCAGGGAACACCCGAGACCCCCTTGCGGCGAAGCAGTAGTGCAACCACCACGGCACCATGCCCCCGGATGCTTTAATAATTTAAAGTTCTGAACACTCTGAGGTCTAAGTTTATAACTTGTTTTAATTTCACAAGACGTTTATCGTGTGGTGATTGGTTATCTGCAGAAAGATAAAGGAAGGATAGGAACTGGAGGTTTAGTACGTCAGATAGAGACAGCGCACATGCAATAAAGAAAGCCCGCTCAGAAGAACATCCATTGAATTCTGCGTTCGTGTCTCCGACCAACCCATCATTTACACGATATTCCAGTTAAACCAGTGCGATAGCCATTCATATATCCAGTTTTTTGGAGCCTCGTCACACCTGCCATAAAGTTCACTACACTGAACATACACCCTTAATGCAAGGGAGCAGCACTACAGCCACGCCACCGTGCCCCCCGCCACCCATGTTTAATACCTGCTTTAATGCATTTCATCGTGAAGAAGATATCAAGTATTTATCTTAATATTCTGAATGTTCATAGAGCAGGAATATCATGAAGTCAAACTGTGGCGATCGCTGTCTGCGCCTCTCAGTGCAAGAAGTCAGTTTAAGAAGCGCGTAGAGATGAACAACTGGGTCGGGGAACACTTAATATAAAGCATTGAATGTGCTACATTAATTAATGACGGGGTTTGAGAAAATCTAGTAAATTAAACATTCATTTTAAGATGAAGTGCAGTTTGCGACATTCTACTGACAAAATAAACTATTAGAATAAAGTGGAAATGTCAACTATAATCTCGACATTTGGATTTTTTTTTCTTCACTGTGTCCGTATTTTTTTTTTTTTTTCACAGTGGCCCTAATACGCTTCCGTACTGACCAGATGTGTGTAGTGGTGGTAATTTAATTCTGAACCAACTTAATTCTTCACTTCAATACTTAAAGATGAGTTATTTCTGTACGCTTTACTTAATACTGTCAGTACGTTCTCTTCATTACGTTACGTTTGAAACTGTGTGCCCTCCATGCCTTACTTACAGCGAGGCAGACCACTAACTGTGACTAATCTGTAGAACTGAATATTCGATTTCAGTTACACTTGTGGGGTTATAATAGAGCCTCCCATGTACGATATACTAATAAATAGGCAAACATTTCATATAAGTTAGAAAATACTTCTATCAACTTAACATACGCTACGTGAATAGCACATCTGGCCCCTAATTGTTTATGCTAACGTTACTTAGTAAGAGCCTTAACTATTCAAGAATATTTGTATGAAAACTTCAATGTAAACTTAAACATAAATGTACAAGGAGCAACTCAATTTACGCATACAGAGTTTAAGGTGAATCATTTCAATTCATGACTGTTTCTTGACGCAGGCACAGTTTATTCACAGGTGTGTCCACTGCTGTTTTTCTTTATTGATGTCTTTACAAAGTCAAGGCGGCAGGCAGCCTGTGAATTCTTGTGAAGAACGCCGGGGTGTTCTCTCTTAGCCTCTTCTGCCGTAGCAGCTTTGCTGAGTTTGACTCCAAACGTTCAGATTTCATTTTGTAGGAGCGGGTCAAGTTTGTCCATTTGGCTCCTTTTCTTTACATGGCGGTGTTTGTGTAAGTCTTTAATCTCTGATGGATACGCTTCTACTTGACTCAGATGAATACGCTCCTTCTCTGCTTTAGACAAGTCTTCTAAAGAAAGTGGCTTTAACTTCATTGCTGATTTATATTCCTTCATATGTTCTGTGATTTGTGCTTTTTGTCTTTCCGGGCCGTGTTCAGATTGGCTGACCATATGTTGGATTGCCTTTCTTTGTATTTCAGATGCAGTAGCACTTCTTTTAATTTAAGGAGCCATGACACTGCCATCTTCAAGCTTAGCCATTCTGAGTAGGAGTCTATACGTTCTTTTACTGTTTCCATTTTCTCTTCCACACTCTTCGAGTTTGCTACACAGCCTTTGATTTCTGGATCAGCACTAATTAGCAAGTCCTCCTCATCAGGTCTTTTTGGCCATTCGTGTTCTGACGTTAGCAGGAGGTTCAGGCCTTGAATCCTTGTCTTACTTTTCATGAAGCCTTCTGTGGCTGATGCTCTTGATGCCTGGCCTGCTGGGTTAAGAGCAGATGTGACGTGCCTCCATTGTGAGGGCTGTTGTGCTCCCTTATCACTGCGAAAGGTTTAGTAGCGTGCACTTTCATTTGTAATGTACTTTAATACGGTGGTGCTGTCCCTCCAAAAGGTTAACTCTTGCAGGGGAATTTGCAGGTCCACATAACACAGTCCAGGGATCAGATAAGGTGAATTTTATTACACATTTTCAGTTTCTTTCTCCAAACAAGTGATGACGACCATGATTTCAATAATAATTCTCCTCTACTCTCCCCCAGCATTGTCCAACTTTTCTGGATGAGGTCTACTGGCTTTTTTAATGCCAGACCCTGAAGTACTTCTGATGCCACATAATTACACCCTGGAAGCACTTCTGGGTGAAGTGGATCCTCCTTACAGAGTGTGAATCCTCTCCCCTCAGCTTCCTCTCTGGCGGCGCCCACACACTGTGACAGGGCTGAACATCAGGACTACAATTCCCAAGGTGCCCTGTGGGTTTACAGATGACAGCTCAACCTGAGGGGTGCTGCTACCTGGTGTACCTGGGGAGTAGAAGGTCCCAAGAGACAGTCTTTCCCTATCCTTCCATTGCAAAGGTAGCTGCAACCAAAGTGGCCGGGACACCTGGCCATCCAAATCGTTCCCTTATAGCATCCTGTCCAGGTAGGCCTTAGGGTAGTGCCAGTCCATCCATGTTGGCGCCTACAGTGGAGAGCAGCAAAAAACAGCATCTGTGACTATGAGTGATGCGTATGCATCGTCAGCACTTCGAATTATCCTTATAAGTTAATGATGCCAAGTCTTCATGGATGGTGTCCAATGTTGTGTGAAGTTGTTTCTTTTGTTGTTGCCCCGGGTTCACGTGGAGGATTCTTCTTGCGTTGTCGTCCACTGCTTTTTTTTTTTTTTTTTGCTTCATTTGTGGTGTTCTGTGGTGCTGCTCTCTCATCGTCCGCTCTGCTGTTAGGCTCTTTGGTGTGTCGTGTGCAGCTTCATAGTGAAGAGCGTTACTGTTTGTGGCACCAGAATTTAGATACTGAAATTCCCTTCTTGAAGCAATGGCTGCTTTGTAACGTTTTTAGTCCACTGGCCCACAGTTTGACTTGGCTAAGATATTAATAATAATAATAATAACAATAATAAAAATAAATTCTTTACATTTATATAGTGCTTTTCTCACTACTCAAAGTGTGTTACATAGTGAGTGGGGAGCTACTTACACTCCCACTAATGTGCAGCATCCACCTGGAGGATGCAACGGCAGCCATTTTTGTACCACTGCACTTACCACACATTAGCTGTTAGGAGGTGAAGGGGTGAGAGACAGGGGATGATTATGGGGCCAGAATGACTAGGCCATAGAGGGTAATTTAGCTTGGACATGAAGATACACCCCACTCTTTACGAAGGATTCTCAGGGTCTTTGATGACCCCAGAGAATTAGGACCTCGGTTTTACATCTCATTCGAAGGACGGCACCATTTTTACAAAACATTGTCCCCGTCGCTGCTCTGGGGCATTGGGATCCACACATATCCACAAGGTCAGCACCCCCTGCTGGCTTCACCAACAACTCTTTCAGTAGCAACCCAAGCTCTTCCTAGATGATCTCCCATCCAAGTACTGGCCTGGCCTGATGATGATTAGTTTCAGGTGGGTGACCTCTTCTGAAGGCCCAGGTGGTGTGGTTTCAGATCAACAAGGAGAAAGTGGCTGTCAGTTCCCAGCTTTTAACTTTAAGTGAGACACTGTAGAGATTTTCAGTCATTTTGGATAGCGGGTGTCCTGGGTCCCCTCGGAGATGAATGAGTGTGTGCGCCTCTCTGACAGAATATGTGGGTGCAGCTCATTTTTAAAAAGCTCATGATTGGTTTAAAGTCACCCCCAGTTACAAAATCAGGAGCTACTCATAGTCAAGTTATTCTGTCTATCCCAGCTCTCATTCCTTGAATTACAGCTCTTTGCTGTTGCTTGTGTCCATTTCATGCCTTGTGACTCAAGACGTTTGCTGAGTGGCATCTGGAAAGATGTCTGATTTCCACCTTCATCATCAGATGAACTACAGGCAGATTCTGGTGGAGTTCAGTCACTTATTTTGTGATGTAAGGGGAGACAGCACAGCTGGACGTCTATTAAATCTGCCACCTTAACCAGCCTTGTGTGCTACTAATGCCTAAGGAATAGGCAATGCCCACTTTGTCTTACATTAAGTAGTTCTTGTGCTCTTCGTTCTCTGATCTCACTCTACCTTGCTTTTCTTGCAGCTTCAGTGCCTGAAGTTAGATCAGAATTGAAAGTCAACCTGCGGAGGGTGCTGGTGGTCTTCTGTGTTCTCCTAGTGGCCGCCCCCATATTCTTTATTTACTGTAAGTATCATCCATACTGATAAGGCATTGAAATGTGAAGGAAATGTGAATGCTTTGTGTATTTCTTATATGTGCAGTCATTGGCCCCTTTATTAGGAGGACTTGCTCATTACCTAAAAACAGCTAATCATGCAACTGTAATTCAGTGTGCATAGTGGGGTCATCTGAATGAATAACAAGCTCAAATGAAAATGAATTTCTGGGGTGCTAACCCGGCCATCGCTGTTTACTTCTACAAACTCAATGGTGTAAAAGGAAGCAAAACTATTGCCACTGTAATAATGTGGCTTTGTATTAATCAGACTTTCTTGTCTGCAGGTCACGCAGCTCCTTAGCTCTGCTGGCTCTGGATAGACGTGACACTTCCTTCAGGGATGTCAAGTTCTTAGAGCTCAGGGACTGGAAGTCAGTTGCCCTCATTGGGTGTTTTCTCTGTACTTTGGTGAAAGAAAAGGACAAGACAGTTAGCCACAGTGCTCCCTCCCGGCCAGGGGTGGCATCACATACCAGGGAAGAACTTGGAGGGTGAGCCTCTGACATGCATGACAATGACAATTGTGACCTTATGCAAAGATCAAGGGGAATTGAAAACTAGATGGCCTCACTTAAACACAGCAGTGAGATTTATTGAAGCCATTTTTTGTTATATAAGTACACTTACCAAAAAGACATGTCAAAATTTACTATAAAACTTTTACTAGTTAAAGAACGGTCAATGAGGAGAAATAGTAAAGGGGAATTAAAAGATACAGACAGTGAAAAAGCAGATGCCCTAAACTTACATTTTTCTGAGGTGTTTACAAGTGAGCAGGTGGACAACCTCACTGTAGTAACAGGGACTACTAAGGAGGTACTGAGGGATTTGGAAATTGTAGAGGGAGAAGTGCTGCTCAGATTAAATAGGCTGAAATCAAATAAATCACCAGATATTTGCTCTTGAGTTCTTAAGGAGGCTAGTGAGTACAGATATAATTTTAAGAAGTCGCTGCACACTGGAGAGATTCCAAAGTACTGGAAAATGGCAAATATCATCCCATTATATAAAAAGAGTGACAGGACAGATCCAAGCAACTATAGGCCAGTAAGCTTAATGTGTATCACAGGAAAATGAATGGAAGGAATTATTAAGGATAAGATTGGCAGGAACCTCCAGTTGCAGGTCTCTCTCTGGCTGCTCATGTCAGAGGACCCTGTGATGTCATTCAGCAGCCTGAGGCTGGAGGTACAATCCCGGTGTGCTGGCATAGAGCTGTTTTGAAAATATAACATTCAGTGGGTCCACAGGACTAAAACACTGGTGTCCTGGAAAAAAAGTATGTGTTCATGTAAAGTAGATATAAATAAATAATGAACAAACAAATAAATAAATGATAGATAGATAGATACACAAATAAATAAATAAGTGCACCTGTTTTTTATTATATATGAATGATTGGAAGGGCACTCAAAACATCGTGGAAGTGTTGAGTTTCCAGCTCGGTTACCCCTTTTAATCCAAATGTAAATAATCTTAAGCAACATGAACATTCATTGACATATACAGATGATATAAACAAAAGGAAGTCAAGTCATTTTGACTTCTATAATGAAAATCAGCTCAGTAGTGTGGGTCGTCTTTGGGAGCTCCACGCTGATCACAGTTCTGATCCGATATGAGACGCCATTCTCTGGGGTGTCCACTCTTTTATAGTCCTCCGGCCATTAGGGGCTAGCATAAGTTACCCTCAGGGAGCATCTTCTTACTTCAGTGGGTGACAAAACAGATAATAATGTTAGTGACTTTACCCCCTCTTGCCCTGCCGTGGTATCGCTTACCTCTGACCAACCTGGAAGATGTTCCTCTGACAAGCATACGCGACTCCTAATATCATAATTTAACCTGGGAATGACATTAATGGCAAATATATTTTACCATTTCTACATTTTAACCGTAGTGTAAATCTTCATAAACTAGTTCTTTTAATAACTAACTAATGCTAACTCTAGTTAGCTAATGCTAACTCTTTATTATGTAAAGCACTTTGAGCTACATTTTTTGTATGAAAATGTGCTATATAAATAAATGTTGTTGTTGTTGTAGTTATAAAGCATGTGCGTATGACCAGCTGATATTTAGAACCACTCTTATTTTAAATATTCCGTTATAAATACTAAGATGTAGAGACTAACACACATCATAATTAGCAGTTAAGCCCAATAACGGATTTGTTAAAGTAATAATCTCCCCCCTTATCTCAGGAAGCCTAACTTTTATAACTGCACATTCCCACTCTTACGAGCTGCTCCTCTTGTGCTGTCCCCATCGTATAGCACAGCTAGGATCGCTGATCTTCCTTCATACTGACATGCTGTCTCCCAGCAATCCACCAAAAATCATCCTCGCCTTCTGTCTGGGACTCCTGTTTACAGTGCATCCGGAAAGTATTCACAGCGCATCACTTTTTCCACATTTTGTTATGTTACAGTCTTATTCCAAAATGGATTCAATTCATTTTTTTTCCTCAGAATTCTACACACAACACCCCATAATGACAACGTGAAAAAAGTTTACTTGAGGTTTTTGCAAATTTATTAAAAATAAAAAAATACAGCACATGTACGTAAGTATTCACAGCCTTTACCATGAAGCTCCAAATTGAGCTCAGGTGCATCCTGTTTCCCCTGATCATCCCTGAGATGTTTAATTGGAGTCCACCTGTGGTAAATTCAGTTGACTGGACGTGATTTGGAAAGGCACACACCTGTCTATAGAAGGTCCCACAGTTGACAGTTCATGTCAGAGCACAAACCAAGCATGAAGTCAAAGGAATTGTCTGTAGACCTCCGAGACAGGATTATCTCGAGGCACAAATCTGGGGAAGGTTACAGAAAAAATTCTGCTGCTTTGAAGGTCCCAATGGGCACAGTGGCCTTCATCATCCGTAAGTGGAAGAAGTTCGAAACCACCAGGACTCTTCCTAGAGCTGGCCGGCCATCTAAGCTGAGCGATCGGGGGAGAAGGGCCTTAGTCAGGGAGGTGACCAGGAACCCGATGGTCACTCTGTCAGAGCTCCAGAGGTGCTCTGTGGAGAGAGGAGAACCTTCCAGGAGGACAACCATCTCTGCAGCAATCTACCAATCAGGCCTGTGTGGTAGAGTGGCCAGACGGAAGCTACTCCTTAGTAAAAGGCACATGGCAGCCCGCCTGGAGTTTGCCAAAAGGCACCTGAAGGACTCTCAGACCATGAGAAACACAATTCTCTGGTCTGATGAGACAAAGATTGAACTCTGTGGTGTGAATGGCAGGCATCACGTGTGGTGGAAACCAGGCAGCGCTCATCACCAGGCCAATACCATCCCTACAGTGAAGCATGGTGGTGGCAGCATCATGCTGTGGGAGACTAGTCAGGATAAAGGGAAAGATGACTGCCACAATGTACAGAGACATCCTGGATGAAAACCTGCTCCAGAGCGCTCTTGACCTCAGACTGGGGTGACGGTTCATCTTTCAGCAGGACAACAACCCTAAGCACACAGCCAAGATATCAAAGGAGTGGCTTCAGGACAACTCTGTGAATGTCCTTGAGTGGCCCAGCCAGAGCCCAGACTTGAATCCGATTGAACATCTCTGGAGAGATCTTAAAATGGCTGTGCACCGACACTTCCCATCCAACCTGATGGAGCTTGAGAGGTGCTGCAAAGAGGAATGGGGAAACTGGCCAAGGATAGGTGTGCCAAGCTTGTGGCATCATATTCAAAAAGACTTGAGGCTGGAATTGCTGCCAAAGGTGCATCGACAAAGTATTGAGCAAAGGCTGTGAATACTTATGTACATGGGATTTCTCAGTTTTTTTATTTCAAGTAAACTTTTTTCACGTTGTCATTATGGGGTGTTGTGTGTAGAATTCTGAGGAAAAAAATGAATTGAATCCATTTTGGAATAAGGCTGTAACATAACAAAATGTGGAAAAAGTAATGCGCTGTGAATAATTTCCGGATGCACTGTATATGGTCCTCTTCATTCTTAATCTTCCCAGCCTTGATGGATGAAGTGAAGACCTTCCTGATACTTGTGAAATGCAGTGCCTGCGTCTCTGTGTGTCAGATCACTTGTCAAGCAGGTATCCAGCCCGTCCATCTTCATGGCAATTAGCTAACAGCTACAATGCTGTATTATGTCCCATAAATGATAATCCCAATTTAATATCTGAAACTACTCTTATATGAAGTATACTTTTTATTTCTGTGATGCTATGCCTTGGTCCTGCATTAAATATCTAAGCTGTTCCAACATCTCATCCATATTTTTGTTAAAGGTTTTTCAGGTTTCTGCTCCAATTTCATGTCTCTGTAGTTTGTTTCCGAGTCCCACAACTCTTTGTGTAGAGAAGAACTTCCTGGCTTCAGTTTTAAGTGCACTTCCCCTTAATTTCCCCCAATATCCTTGAGCATGTGATTCACTCTTCTGAATTCTGTTGGATTTACTTTATCAATGACTTTGAGGATTTTACAAACCCAGATGAGGTCTTCACATGATGCCCTCTGCTCAGACTAAACAGGTTTAATTCTCTGTGTCTGTCACACTATGACATGTCCTTCAGTCCCATGATGCACCTGGCTGCTCTCCTCTGCACAGCTTCATGTGCTGCTATGTCTGTCTTGTACTGCGGTGACCAGAACTGCACACAGCACTCCAGATGTGCTCTCACCAGTGCATTATTTAGTTTGAGCCTACTGTTCAACAGTTTTTTGTCTTTATAATTGCTGCTGCACATTGCGTTGTCGCTGAAAATGTTGTGACGATCTACTAGGAGGTCATGTGGACTGTCTGAAGTCAGGTGAGAGCTCCAGATGTTGAGAGTTGACACAAGTTAACAAAAAAAGGAAAAAGTGTATCTGAGCTTTTACATACCTGTATTAAGATCATTAAAAAAAGTAAAGAAACAAGTTGAAAAACAGAGTTCCTGTTTCAAAAACTAGTAAGGTGCAATCTTTGATCCGTTGTTACAAACTGATGGAGTAAAATGAACAGAAAACATGGCAAGTACTGTAATTCTTTTTCATTGCAAAACTGATTGCATTTTTTAACTCAAGCCTGAGAGAGATTTTAATTTTGGATTACTGATTGTATGAAATGACTTGTTTTCCTCAGATGGCGTAACAACAGATCGCAAGGAGCAAGAACTGGAAGAGTTAAGAATTGCAAATTACAACTTGACCAGTAACAACAGTGCTCTGTTGGCGGCTCATGCTATCCTGCAGTCCCAATACGAAAGAAACAACAGTTATCTACAGAAAAGTCGAGATACCCTGCAATCTCAGTACGCAGCTCTGAATAAGAAGCATGAAGAACTGGCCAACGAGTTCAGTAAACTGCAGGAATACTACTGTGATGTCACAAACACATCTCGCGGTGAGTGCTTTGCTAATGGACGGGTAGACGGTGGGCTCCTTGATCATCTAATCCCACATTTTTCATTTGCTCCTTTGTTTCGTTTTCCACAGAAAACACTTGCCCGCTTTGTAAAGTGGGCTGGATCCCCTTCGGTTCCAAGTGTTACTTCATCTCCACTAAGACACTTACCTGGAATGAGAGCCGTGATTGGTGCCTGACAAAGGGTGGACAGCTAGTGAATATAGAAAGCTTAGCGGAGCGGGTATGTCATTTATGCGGGTGGATTTAAGATAACTGTCTTCTAAAACTACATAATGTAAGTTAAACTGTCAGGAAAAAAGCCATGAAAGTGCATCAGAACAACAATCCCAGAAAATCTAAGCTGAAGTCGATTCTGGTCATTATGTTATTAAAGAGGGAATGTCTGTCTTTAGGAGATTCCTCCAATTGATCTGGAGAGTCTGTCAACACATTTCAAAGGCCCAGGGTGGGCGACTGTCATTTTATATGAAGTCTCAATGACTTTTTGTTTTGTGCCAAATACGTATGTGAGAAAGTAAAGATTCTGTCAGAGGTCTCTTTCCATCTTTCTCCATTCGCTACAACTGACGTCATCAGAAGTGCTGTGAATCCTAGATTACTGTTTCTTCTGCCTTGGCTTCAGGAGCTCTTCGAGTTACCATTTCTACATTACGTTTACATGCATTTCTGGTTTTTGGTTGGATATGTGGGATATACGTAATGGACAAAAGGGTCACTGGTGATGCGCTAGACAATCAGAATGTAAAGCAATTAAAGATTTGCTCATCATTATTTCATGAAAAATCACCATGTGACCATTACATCGCTCCAAATAAATCACAGAATGTCACTGAACTGAACTTCT
>JANRMT010062791.1:199536813-199563589 GCA_026402145.1 Polypterus bichir lapradei
CTGCTCTCCCATGAGTCCTGCTGTTACTCTTCATCTCTCACACCACAGAGTCATGAACTCTGACCTTAGAGGAGGGTAGACAGGCCTGAGGGTCTTTGGATGTTTCTTCTGGAATCCTCTGTGACTTCTTGACTCAGGTATTGCTGTGCCCTTCAGAGACATTTTGCAGACCAGCTTCTTCTAGAAAGATGTTCTTTTCTGAATGTTTTTACTTTTGGAGATGATGATGGCTGTCACTGTGGTGTAGTGGAGTCACAGAGTCTTAGCAATGGCTAAAACTTTCCCGATTTCACTCACATTTTTCTTTATCTCTTCTGAGATTTCCTTCGATCTCAATACTCCGTGTTCTTCAAGAAACCTTAGGGTGACAATGTCACTGTCAAGATAAGTGACAACATATGGTGAGGTTTAGATTCAGTAAGGCTGGCTGTGTCTTGTTTTCAGGTATCTTTGCAGGAGTCACTAAAGAGACAATTCACCAGGCACACAACGATACAGCTGTTGGGTAAACTTTATTACTTCAATATCTTAGGAAGCAACTTATAAATGATGTTACACGTTTACTCTGATTACTGTCATCTAATATTACATTTTGTGTAAAGATCTGCAGCCATTCATTGTGACAAATACACAAAAAGGAGAACATCTGGAAAACTTGAACATCACTGTACATTTATTCGAATCAGAGCTGCCATTGTGTAGAGTATTTACCAGCACGTGACATGACATCTATTCTGTGTTATTAATGTCTAAATCTTAACATTTACCACCATGTGACATGACGTCTATTCTGTATTATTAATATATGAGTCTTAACACAAGTTTTATCACTTATGGACTCTCTTATGCCAACTACTGATGATTTGACTTTTTAAGCAGTGACATTTTTTCCTTCTACTCTGTCACTTGATTATTTTAATTCTATTCATATTGATGTCTCAGGTGCTGAACTCTGTAATTTTAATACTGGTTATATTTTGATCTTCAGTAGTGTTTATTTTATCGTTCAGTATATACTGTATTAATATTTTTGTTGATTTGTTCTAGTCGCCCATCTCACAAATGATCTTGTATCGCCCTGTTTTGTTGTGTTGATTTTCATTGTATTCTTAACTTGAGATGCTGTGCTCTATGATAAGGTTTGTGCAGAATAAAAATTAATTGCCTAATAATGTCTGTTTGACTTCCTTAACCTGTGCCCTTATCTTGTATTCTGACTTTGAGAGAATGAACTTCTCTATCCTAGGAGATATGTCACGCTTTACATATTTTATTTGCTGCATTAACTTTGCATTTTTGAAATCTGTGATCTTTCTGTCCACTCAGAGTTATTTTGGTGATCCGAACCACCCACCCTGTTCATTTCACGCTGCCTCCTGCACCGCCAAATTTTCTGTTCTGTCCTGTGGTAGAAATGTAACCTCTTTAATATTAAAGAAAGAAACATCCTCTAACAGGACAAATCAGTAATCAGGCAGGAGACTTTGTGTCTTTTAATTACTCCTTGGCAAAATGCCTTAGAGGGAGCGTTCATCAAAAGCAGTCTGTTACTGCCTGGAAAGAATTATCACAGAAACAAAGAATAGAAGTTCATTTTATAACCTACTGAATTTACATACAGTGTCAATCAATCATTACATTTTACTCTGATTGGTTTACACCCAAACAACTTATAAAAATAAAAGTACATTTATTACTGTATATTATATTCTGGTTCTTCTTGTACCTTTTGAGTTGAGCTACCATCCTTGAACTTTCTGTGCATATGACAATTGTCCATTCTGATTGTTTGAGGAACATCTTCTGATTTCTCAGTCATCTTTCAGCACATTCTGTTATTCACTTGACCCCTAGCTGGCCTCCTGTCATGCTCGCAAAGGTTTCTGACATTCATTAACCCTTTTTGCTATTTCTTTAAAATGAAAGCTATGTTACCCTAAAATTATTCTTCCACTGTCCTCCCACTCTTGGATAAAGTGATGTGGTGTTTCAGGTATATTTTTGGTGACTTCAATACCTTGGAAGTTTTTACACTTTAAAGAAAATTCAATTAAAATTGCCCTTATGGACACTGATCAACAACAAATACGCTTTCAAGTCAAAGTGAAAACAGAACTCTGCAAGGTGATCTAAATTCATGACCAATCTAAAACACAGAATCAGTGATGGTGTCAGTTTTTATGCCCTTCAAGACCGTATTTAGTAGATGCCCCCTTGGCCACCATGACAGTGTTAGTTCTATGTGCACGGGTCTCTCTGTCTCTTTTGCACATTTCCCCTCCATTTGTTTTCACAAAACTGCTCAGACTTTATCAGGTGTCATGGAGATTGGGATTGAAGAGTCTTTCAGTTCCAGCCACGAGTTGTCAAGTGACTTGAGATCTGGACTCTGACATGGCCACTTGGGTCTGCTGCAGAGAAACATCCCCAGAGTCTGATGCTGCCCACTACATGCTTCATGGTGGCGATGGTGTGCTTCAGTGCCTGGCTTATGCCAATTCTGGTGTTTATTCTGATGGCCTAAAAGCTTAATTGTTGCCTCATCAAGCCATAAAATCTTCTTCTAGTTGATGTCAGAGTCTCCCATGTGTCTTCTGGTAAACTCAAGCGGAGATGTCCAATGCGTCATAGTCTCTGTAATGTTAGCTATTGTAGCTTGTATAGAACTTTTAATCAATATATAATAGTCTTTAAAATCTAATACAAGTAAATACTTATATGAAGTTATAACAATGAATTATTAAACATCAAGATGAGGATTGAATGTAACTAGAGGGTTAACCAAGTATTGCTTAAAGCTTAGGCACGTGAGGTCTTTGTCTCATCTTATGGGAGCCACCAAAGTAGGTTGAAATGAGCTAAATGAGTAATGAACACCTCTTAGAAAGTGAAAATAAACTAACTGGGAAGCCAAACACGTCTCGTGTGAAGCGGTGATAACATCGATAGGAGAATCTGCAGAATTCTCGTATTAAAGAAGCAGCGTTCAGAATAATGGGAGAATCGACATGTATACAAAGTTACTTGTAGCTGTAGTTGATTGGTTAAGATGATGAAGTTCTACATATTAAGGGTTAGATGGTGTGATGTATCACATAAGGTAATAGTTGTTCTAACTGCTCAGCCTGTGAACTGAGACATTTGTGACCACTCTTTTCAAATAAAGATATATTCTGTATTCTCGTCTGAGCTCCGTGACTGCCTTCTTAGAAGACAGAGCAAAGTTCTTCTAAACAACATAATTTGGTGACCCCCAATGTGATTAGGAAGAGGCTGAGTGCTCCAGAAGACAGGACGAGAACCTGGGAAACTGCACATTCAGTGGCGCCCTAACAAAGGTAAGTGAAAGGAGATGCAGTAAGAAGCTTCTTTAATAGAACTAAGAATATGGAAAGTAAAGTACAGAACTGAAAGATCAAATTAAATAAGTTTATAAATAACTGGAAATCCTATAGAGTACTTATAGGCACCTACAACACTGCCCCGCTATAGTGAAAGAATATTCTGAGACTAAATGGGTAGGTTAAGGCCTTGGGTAACGCTTCACTGTGGGTTTATTCATCCAATAAAACCAGTGAAGGGGCAGGCAGAAGACAAAACATAATGCCTAATGCTGCTTCAGTGTTTACCTGGCTCATAGTTTCATAGCTGTAAGGTGATATTGAGCCGATCACTTTGGAACAGATCCGTACCTAGCCGAGGTGAAGGCCACCTCAGTGAAATATACTAGATAGCTCCATAGTACAGAGAGAGTGGTAGCAGATGAAAATCTTATCGAAAACTGTTGCTAAGGTCTGGGGTCTTTAAGTTAATCTTGGTAAACAGCTATTGTAATAATAGATTATCTAGGAAGGACTTTGATTAGTGGATACCAGCCTGGTTTTGAACGCTTTACTACAAAACAACCTGATCGCCTTGGTGGGTTATCCTTAGGAGGCTCCAGGAGGAGTGTCGAATGGCCTTATCAGAAAGCGAATTTGGCGGAAACACCAAGTAAGCATTCAGTTAGGGAACGGCTGAATTAATAGGCTACTCAAAGGAGGAGTGCAGTTTTAGTATCATTTTTGGGATGTGTCATTAGTGTAATTTTGTATATATTACAGTATATAGTAAATCAATAAAATCAGTAGATAGATAGATACTTTATTAAGCCCAAGGGGAAATTCACATACTCCAGCAGCACCAAATTGTATAATGTTAATGTTTACCAAATGGGTGGAATTGAAGAGTCGCACAGTGTGGGGTCTCTTCAGTCTGTCAGTGGAGCAGGACGGTGACAGCAGTCTGTCACTGAAGCTGCTCCTCTGTCTGGAGATGATCCTGTTCAGTGGATGCAGTGGATCTCCATGATTGACAGGAGCCTGCTCAGCACCCGTTGCTCTGCCACAGATGTCAAACTGTCCAGCTCTGTGCCTACAATAGAGCCTGCCTTCCTCACCAGTTTGTCCAGACGTGAGGCGTCCCTCTTCTTTATGCTGCCTCCCCAGCACACCACCGTGTAGAAGAGGGCGCTCGCCACAACCGTCTGATAGAACATCTGCAGCATCGTATTGCAGATGTTGAAGGACGCCAGCCTTCTAAGGAAGTATAGTCGGCTCTGTCCTCTCTTACACAGATCATCAGTATTGGCAGTCCAGTCCAGTTTATCATCCAGCTGCACTCCCAGGTATTTATAGATCTGCACCCTCTGCACAGTCACCTCTGATGATCACGGGGTCCATGAGGGGCCTGGTCCTCCTAAAATCCACCACCAGCTCCTTGGTTTTGCTGGTGTTCAGTTGTAGGTGGTTTGAGTCGCACCATTTAACAAAGTCCTTGATTAGGTTCCTATACTCCTCCTCCTGCTCCTCCTCCTGGCGTGGCGGACCTGTGGCCTCAGGTGGTGAAGCAGCAATTGAGTAAGACTGTGTGGAGACTGGCCCGGCCACAGACAGGCAGACACGTTGGTTTCACCACACGCACGTTTATTATACATTCTACTATTTACAAATTTGTAAAGTGCACCAGAAACACCACAAGTCCTCAAAGTCCTGGCCTCTTCACACATTCCCTTACTTTCTTCAGGCCGCCTCCTTGCCTCCTCCACCAAGCTCTGTCCTTCTCCTCACCCGACTCCAGCCCTGAATGAAGGGAGGCGGTCCCTTTTATCCACACCCAGATGTGCTCCAGGTGCTTCCCAGCAATCTCCTACCGACACGCCCCAGTGTGGCAGAAGTGCGAGCTATATCCCCGGAAGCACTCCGGGTGTCCCTGCTCCTCTTCCCCCCCAGCATTTCCGGGTGTGTTGGAAGTGCTGAGGTCCAGGGTCTCCAAGCCCCCACATGGTCTGGGGAAGGCGTAAGCCCTCCTCCAGTCCTTCTGGGTGTCCCAGCCGGGTCGGCACCCCAGCCATCTCTGACAACTGTAAGACTGTAAATACACATTTGTAATGTCCTGCCTCTGAATGAATGAATGGTGGTTTGAGAGTCTGAGTGTGGTCGGGACCATCCATATGAAAACACCA
Source organism: Polypterus bichir lapradei (assembly GCA_026402145.1). NCBI lineage: Eukaryota > Metazoa > Chordata > Cladistia > Polypteriformes > Polypteridae > Polypterus > Polypterus bichir. Next base: position 199,542,317 of record JANRMT010062791.1, read on the forward strand.
ACGCCGGCATTCTTTTCCTGAAACATCTCCTAAATGGCAATTGGAGAAGGTGAAAGTTGGTATCCACCATATAGAAAAGAGCTCTTTTATGAGTAACCGCTGCACCACAGAAGCTGTCGTATTGTAGTTACCCTTTTTATGGAAGTGTTTATTTGATATTTGGCCATCAGCCTTTACACATTATATAGTTCATGTGTACATTTTGTCATTTATTACTAAAACATGAAAAACGTTTCTGTTTTAATGATTTGTTTACATAGATTGTTTAGACACAAAACACACATCAAGTTATTTCCCCTTACAATTCTGAGTAGCTCACTCCAAGGTAATCAATCAAGGCAGGAACTGGGAGAACTTCTTGCCTGTTCTGAGGCGGTGGAAGGGATGGTATAGCAGGCTGCTTGGGCTTATCGACACATTTAGAAATATTTTTCATGTTTCAATGCTATTCATTTCACTATATATATATAGTGGTAGAACAAACGTCATAAATACAAAAATAAAGTTTTGGGGACTGTCCCTGTATATTGTCGCCCAGACAATATGAGAAAAATGCAGTGATTCAAAGTCTTGAAAGTACAATGAATGAATTTACTGATACAAAATGGCGGTTATATAGCAGAACAAAACATGTGACAGGAAATGGTTGGCATTGCAGTAGGACCCAGAAACAATGTCATTCTGATTAGCTGGAAGTGAGGTGGTTTGTGGGTGCCGGAAGTGACGTCATCAAGGATGGCAGGAAGTGACGTCATTGTGGCCATTTTGGAACCCGAAAGTTGCTGGATTATTTTTCTTCTGGTTTTCTGTTGATGAAAGAGAGTTCAGGTAAGCACCATGTGACAACCCCTTATCTCGCGATGTTTTACTCACTTTTAGGCTCTTTGACTGCCTCCTAATCGCACATGTGTGACAATATATATATATATATATATATATATATATATATATATATATATAAACACATACAGTATTATATATTTTATTAAGCAACTTTACAGTGGGTTATGCCCTCCCCCTTTGAATAATCGTGACTCCCTTTGTGTACCTCAATATCGGTTGAAGTTTACACTGTCATGAGTACATAACTCTTTGGCTCATTGATGAAGGCTAATGCTCTGTTAAATCCTTCTAGTATAGTCTGTGCATAGGACATAAGGGGGTTCCCTAACTGGGGATACTGGAATTGTTCTGGGGGTCTGTGTATCCTTTCCAGATCTTCTTGGAGGAACATCTCTATTAACATTCTCGGAATATTCCATATAATCTCTTCTCACGTCTCCACTTATTCCATTACCTTTTCTTTCTACATCTCCAGTTGCCTCATTAGTATCTTCAGATGAAGGCCCATCTGTAACCTCTGTTCTTCCTTTGCTGACACTACAATCATTAGGACTAAATGGCAGATCTTCTATAAAGTTCTCTTCCTGTAGCTCCTGCCTTTCAGGTTCAGTGTCTTTTTCCTCAATCATAGCAGAACTGAAGTTCTTGTCAATAACAAATGTTTCTATTTCCGATCCCTCAGAACCCCTCTCTACTTCAGTCTCACAGACATTTTGATGTCTGATAAGTTAATTCTGGCTAAAGACAGGCTCTGTTACAGTTCCACAGTCATCTTCAAGAACATCAGGTATGGCATGAGGATGGAGTGCAAGTGATTCAACTAATGAGATTGGAAGCAAGTCATCACCACAGACACTAAGAAGATGTTTGTCACAGATGGCCACAATTGCATCAATAGGAAGAACTGAATGCTCTGCAGAAGATGATAAATGATGGAATGTAAAATGGTTTATTGGATTCCTTTCTCCTCATGACACTGCATCTTCAGCAACTGAGTTTTGTGGCCATTTTGAGAGACCATCTGCATCTTGATTTTGCTTCCCTGCATGATATTTGATGTCAAAATTAAATGTTGACAGTGCAGCCAACTCAACAATAGCTTGCCGCATCCAACTTTGCAGAGGTAAGCACATAAGTTGAAGGATTGTTGTCTGTGATCTCAGTGAAATGATTGCCATACAGGTAGTCTTGGAATGTAGGTGACAATCCTCTATTAGCTTGTGCTATGACACGTTTGTCCATCTTGCTGTTACAGAGCTGCTCCTAGTCCTGTAGTGCTAGCGTCAGTGTGAAGCACATAAGATAATTTGGGATTGGCAAAGCCCAGGACTGGTGTGGTTGTTAACTTGTTAATGATTAGTTCAAATGCAGTTTGACATGAAGATGTCCAACGATCTCCAAAAGGTTCTCTGGGATTGCAGGACATCTGGCCACCAGTTGTTCTATGCTTAGCTTTTTTCTTCAAAGGAGGGTAGCCAGCTGTACGGTCATTTAGAGGTTTAACAATTTTAGAATAGTCCTGAATAAAACAGTGATAATAACCAGAAAATCCCAAAAAGGACTGAAGTTCTTTAAGGTTATTAGCTACAGGCCAGGGACCTCATGCATAACGCCGTGTGTAGAATTCGCACTATAACATGACGTAAGCACAAAAGCCGAAATGTGCTTACGCACAGAAAAATCCAGATGCATAAATCTGTGCGTTCGCCAACTTTCGCATTCTTCTGCTACATAAATCCCGGTCAGCGTGAAAAGTAACGCACGTGCACGCGCCTGCTGTCCCGCCCCAACTCCTCCCAGAATTACGCCTCTTTGAATATGCAAATCAATATAAATAGGCCTTAAGCTCAGCATTCTGTGAAAAGACAATGGCAAAAGCACAGGGGGAAATAGAAGAATTTCAGCGAATACCAAGTAGAGGCAAAGAAAAAACTTATTATTTGTTGGTTTAAACAGTGGGATAAACAACAAAAGGAAGCTGATTGAGTGACAAAGCGTGTCGGAGAAACTCGAAAGCTCAAGTTCAAAGTCGCACAGTGCCCTAAATAAAAAAGAAGTTGTCAGATATCAAAGTCGCTGTGAAAAGGTGAGTCGTAGCTCACCGTCTGAGTATCCTATGAAAGCTTATTAGGGTACAGAGTAAAAAAAAGGCATGCACTGGGGAAAAAAGCACGAAATGTCAACTTCAATCTTGAAATTTCCACTTTAATCACGTAGTTTATTTTGTCATTAAAGTAGAACATCATAAACTTCATCTTAAAATCGTTTAATTAACCAGTTTCTCAAATCCCATCGTATCTAAAGTAGTACGTTAAATGCTTTATTTTGTATGTGATCTTCTATGTGTTCTATGTGTGTGAATCACTACGTGATTCTTAAATGGCCTTTCTCTTCCTCCGATAGGACACAGAATCCATTACATTCGTGATATTACAGCTCTCTGAATAATTAAAATACTGAGATGTACAGTACAGGCCAAAAGTTTGGACACACCTCCTCATTCAATCTTTTTTCTTTATTTTCATGACCATTTACAGCACTCCATCACTCTCCTTCTTGGTCAAATAGCCCTTACACAGCCTGGAGGTGTGTTTGGGGTCATTGTCCTGTTGAAAAATAAATGATCGTCCAACTAACCTGACTTCTGCACAACACAACTGCTGGTCCCCACCCCATTGATAAAGCAAGAAATTCCACTAAATAACCCTGATAAGGCACACCTGTGAAGTGAAAACCATTTCAGGTGACTACCTCTTGAAGCTCATCGAGAGAATGCCAAGAGTGTGCAAAGCAGTAATCAGAGCAAAGGGTGGCTATTTTGAAGAAACTAGAATATAAAACATGTTTTCAGTTATTTCACCTTTTTTTGTTAAGTACATAACTCCACATGTGTTCATTCATAGTTTTGATGCCTTCAGTCATGAAAATAAAGAAAACACATTGAATGAGGAGGTGTGTCCAAACTTTTGGCCTGTACTGTATACTTGATATAATTTTCATGATGATAGGAGTTAAAGCACGTTATTAAACATGGGAACACGTTGGTGCAATGATTGTGCGCGACCTTCGATGAAAAACTTTCAAACGTACTAACCTCCAATTCCTGTCCTTCCTTTTCTTTCTCCAAATACCCAAGCACTACACAATCAGCTCTGTAATAGACGTTAAGCCATCTGTAAGCTTAGAGCGCCGATTCTTCAAATCTTTTAAGGAACATTGAAATATCTTCGTAGTACGTGTTTAATTATTCTATCCTTCATGGCAGTCCCAGTGAAGCATACAGTGAGCGGCAGGAACAATCGCGAGTGAAGTGTCAGATCCTTGCTAGCATAGCGACACCATGTCCTTTAATTATTAACAATATAGATTATTTAAATGAAGTTAAAGTTTTATCTATATAATATAATCAACATATTTTGCTGCATTTCATCTTTAAAATGATATTGTCATCATATGTAAATACGTGCTTTATAAAGTGGCTCTGGTTGTGCAATATTATAACTGTATCGTAAGTTTACAGTCAGGTGATTGTACTAATAAGTACTAACAGTTCTACCAGGAGCACTTGATGGACTGATTGAGTGCGTTTAGAGCTCTTGGGATTAAACTGTTTCTGAACTGCGAGGTCCGTACAGGAAAGGTTTGAAGCGTTTGCCGTGTGAGCAGCAGTTCAAATAGGAAGCAAGGCTGAGTCAGTGTGCTTGATGCTGTATACCGATAATTCTCTTTCCGATCAGCTACTCCAAGTGGTGCAGTGAGAGTAATATGGAAAAAGATGATCCGCTGTGGCAACCCCTAACAGGAGCAGCTGAAAGAAGAAGGTACAGTGAGAGTAACAACGCTAAAGGAGCTGTGGTATTTGGAATAGTTTGACCATTCTGTGGACCATTATACTGTTACAGGTTAATTACAATCAGATTCCTTAAACTAATAAACAATATGCAGTTAATTTCAGTGTATTTATAAGGCCGCATTAGGGATGTGGATCTGAAAAAGAAAGGGAAATCACACAGGAACAGTAGCACTGCTTTGACGCTGGGTGCCGCCAGTCTGCAAAACCGAGCGGAGAACTTGCGTACTACAGGGTATGAGGTACCGTGGAAAAGTGCGTGGCTTTACACCAGTGGTTCTCAACCTGTGGGGCGGACCCCCCTAGTGGGGCGCGAAGATGTGAAAAAAAGAGAACAAGAATCAAAAATATGAAAAAAAACATCTATTGAAACCAAAACAAATTAACTTAAACTACATTCTGATACTAGAAAAATAAATATAGAGTTAGATAAATGTCGATAAAAGTTAAGTAGGTATAATAAAATGTGCATCTACATTTCAAAAAAATGTTAGGGGAAGCACGATTAAAATTGTTATGAAAACTCGGTTCGCAAATACTTAAAGGTTGAGAAACACTGCTTTAGTTTTATACATCGCGATTTGAACGTGGAAACGTTCTTACTCAACCTTTCTGTGCGTACGCACCATTTATACATGAAGTGGTTACAGCATTAATTTTGTCAGAGTCAGTGTGAACTCCCACCCTTGATACTACATGTCCCAGATAGCAAACTGAAGAATTTGCATTTGTCTGGATTACTAGGGTGTTGTACCGTGTTAGCCATTATGAATGTAGAGAAAAGCCAAGCAAAATTAAACCTTTTATTGGCTAACTAAAAAGATTACAATATGCAAGCTTTCGAGGCAACTCAAGCTCCTTCTTCAGGCAAGATGGAATCAATTGTTACAAATGTTACATCTCACCTGAGTTGCCTCGAAAGCTTGCATATTGTAATCTTTTTAGTTAGCCAATAAAAGGTGTCATTTTGCTTGACTTTTCACTACATTTGTCTGGAGACAATTTAAGATAATTTTGTCTAAGGTGGCTTAGCACATGTAAACGTCGTACTTCATGTTCTTCTAAACTGCTAGAGAACACAATTAAATCATCAAGGAACACCAACACTTCTTTTAAGTTAATGTCTCCCATGCTTTTCTCTATTAGTCTTTGAAAAGCACTTGGGACTTTAATTATTCCCTGTGGTATACGGTTGAATTCCCAGAAGCCCATGGGGCATACAAAGGCAGTCTTGGGCTTGTCTGATTCTTCCATTTCAATTTGATAATATCCAGATTTCAAATCTATGTCTGAAAACCACTGCGTACCCAAAGGTCCAGAGAACATTTCCTCCAGATTGGGAAGTGCATTAGCATCTTGAGTTTAATTTGCAGTAATCCACACACAGTCTGACATCACCATTCTTCTTCCAAACAATGACAATGAGGGAGGAGTATGGGGTCTCTGATTCACGTATTATTCCAGCTTCCAAGAGAGTTTTGAGATGTTGCCATACCGCTTCATAATCGTTAGGTTGTATGGGCCTTGACCTCTGTTTAAAGGGTGTTTCATCCTTAAGTTTGATGTGATGCTTGACCTTAGTTTCATGACCGTATTCCTGGTCATTACATGTAAAAACATCTGAAAACTGATACAGCCACTTAGTGATCCTGAGCTTCCATTCTTCTGACAGTGGAGAATCACCAAAGTCAAACCCTAAATGCAAGTTTTCAGCTGCATTCTGTGACTGAGGGGATAAGCAGCCACACTCTACTCTGCCAAGCTGGTTACAGTCTGAGGAAGAACTGGAAAGTATAGCATGTGGTACAGTCAATTGAGCAATAACATAGTTCTTGGGAATTATTACATCAGAATCAGTTAATTTCTTACCCACACTGTTAATTTATAAGGATGCTGAGTAGACAAGTTAATAAGGCAACTGTCTGCAAAAGCTCCTCCAAGTAAAGATGATGCCCTAGGCTGCTCAATTAACACACACTTTCCAGCATGGGTAGCACTGGGACTCACATAACTTTCAACAGGAACTCTGCATCCCTTGGGAATTGTTCCATTGTCCTTTTTTCTCATGGACATAACACCAACATAACCACTAATATTTTGCTTTTTACATCGTTCAAGAATTTTCAGTAGTTGACTGTAACCATAGGCAAATGTCAACTGTCCCTAATTGAATGTTTCCTTGGCTTTTCCACCAAAGTGGCTTTCTGATAAGGCCATTCAGCACTCCTCCTGGAGCCTCCTAGGGATGACCCACAATGTGATCAGGTTCTTCTGTGGTAAAGCATTCAAACCCAGGCCAATATCCGCTAATCAAAGACCTTCCTAGATAATCTATTATTACAATAGCCGTTTACCAAAATTAACTTAAAGACCCCAGACCTTAGCGTCAGAGTGGTATTCAATAGGATTTTCATCTACTACCCACTCTCTCCGATGGAGTTAATTCACTGAGAAGGCCTTCTGCCTGGACCAGATATGGATCTATTCCAAATTGATCGTCTCAATATCACCTTACAACTATGAACTGATGAACCAGGTGATCAAATGAAGGGGTATTAAGCATTATTTTTTGTCTTCTGCCCACCTTTCATTGGTTTTATTGGAAGAATAAACCCACTGTGAAGTGTTACTCAAGGCCTTCACCTACCCACTTAGTCTCAGAATATTCTTTCACTATAGTGGGGCAGTGTTGTAGGTGCCTATAAGTACTTTATAGGATTTAGTTATTTATAAACTTATTTAAAATAATCCCTCAATTTGATCTCTCACTTTTCTTTCCATACTCATAGTTCTAGTAGAGAAGCTTCTTACCGTGTCTCCTTTGGCAGGGTGAAATCCCTGTGAAACTGACTTTAACAATGTAATAGCAAAAAATCACTTACATTTGTGAGAGTGCCACTGAATTTGCAGTTTCCCAGGTTCTCGTCTTGTCTTATGGAGCACTCAGCCTCTTCCTAATCACGTTGGTGGTCACCAAATTATGTTCTTTTATGTTGTTTTCAGAGAAGGCAGTGACAGAGCTCAGATAAGAATGCAGAACATATCTTTATTTGCACAGAGTAGGCACAAATGGAGTGAGCAGTCAGTTAGAACAACTATTACCTTATGTCATACATCACGTCATGTAACTTCTGTCACACACGTGTGTGTGAGAGGCAGCTAATGGGCCTGAATAATGATAGTTCCACACCAGACCCGAGGTTGGCGCGGTGCACTGACTTTCTCTCTCAATCTTCTGCAGACCAGTCATGGGAAATCCCACATGGCTCCGGTGCCCACGGTCATGTCACCTCCAGTCCCGATGACGTTACTTCCAGTCCTGATAATGTCACTTCTAGTCTCGGCCTTTTAAGCTGCCATTTTTACAGCCTTAAATCAGTTCTGTTTTGGACTCTGACCTGTGAACAACTCACAGCAAATGTACCCATTTGCAACCAAGGCATACTATACGGGTGGCTGCCCCAAACCTTTTTGATCTCTCCAGTTCATTCTTGTGAAGTGGCACAGTCGGCAGGATGGAAGAATCCCAGAAAAAACTGGAACATGACCTGAACTTTAACCAGGTGGGAAGTTTGTCCGGTAGTTTGGAAAGACCAGGTACAGGTTCCGCTCCCACTACACATAACCGTGCAAACAAAGAAACACAGAGAGTGTGTGGGAGGGGCATATAGGATTGGGCTGGTCCATATGGGGAAAGCGAGAGAGCTGCTCCCCCCACTAAGGCCAAGGCTTCAGTTAATCGTGGGGTGACCCCAAACCAGCAGGTTAAGGAATTAAGAAAATGGCTCTGTCTGATGTGGGGAAAGGTAACTCAACGGCCAAGGCCGTTACAAAACATTACCTTGCAGATCGCGGAGCAGGTGACCTGCTTCTTGCTATTAAATAGCCTGCCAGAAAGTTTCACCCAGCCAGTCTGGGCAAAGTTTTAAAATATAATCAAGCTCATTGAGCTCCTTGAAACAACCAGGACAGCCTCACAATCTGGGAGGGCAGAACGGCTCTTTAGCAGACACCAGAAGGATTATGTCCCAAAATTTTTACCCCTCCCTTACAATCCGGAACCTGTGCCAAAGTCCCTGGATCTGCGGGTGCACTACCTACTCGGGAGTGAGGATGAGTGCAGATGGAGAGAGAGAGGAGGGTTATGTGCACTTACAAATCCCCTGACGATTTCCCATATGGGAGTGGTGATTATAAATGGTGGAGAGAGATACGGAGGACCAAGAATGGGGCGGGGCAGATCCTGGTTCATCGCAGGTAGAAACGTCATCAAGTAGTGCCTCGATGGAGCAGGGCGAAACCCTGTTCCTTGAGGTCAGACCGAACCCTCTCTCTGAGTTACAATTTCAATTTAGAGAAACACTGGCTTCTTTCAAAAGGGGGCAATGGAACATTGACTCCCTGAAATTTACAGAAAATGCAGTAGTACTAGTCACTGGCCAACGCACTCATCAGTCCATGCCACAGGGTCCACGCTTTGTGTTAGAAAATGACCTGTTGTATCGGGTAGCGGAGCATGAGGGGGCAGTACGAATGCTGTTGTGAATCCGGTGGCAGGTATGTGAATTAGCACGTGTCAACCTCCTAGGAGTACATTTGGGCACCGAGAAGACTTTAGAGCGTATTAAGGTATAATTTTATTGGCTGGGAATTAATGAAGAGGTTCACACTTTTTACACATCTTGTCCAGAGTATCAATTATGACAAATTTCTAGGAGGGACCGAGCTCCACTTGTTCCCTTTCCCCTGACTGATGTTCCCTTTGAAAGAATTTTGGTCGATATAGTAGGACCCCTAGAACCTTCAGCCCAAGGACATAAATATATATTAGTCCTCGTGGATTAAGCTACCCGATATCACGAAGCTGTTCCTTTGCACTGAGCCAATTCTGAAGCTATTGAACGGGAATTGGTAGGGGTCTTTGTGCGAGTTGGCATCCCTAAGGAAGGCCTTACGGATCAAGGGACACCTTTTTACCTTGGAGACGTTCAGGGAAATGGCCAAGTTACTTAAAATAAAGAACTTAAACACTGCAGTGTATTATCCTCAAACCAAAGGTCTAGTAGAGAGGTTCAATCAGACTCCCAAAAAAATGCTTAGCAAGGTGGTCAGCAGGGATTGGAGGAACTGGGATCACCTCCTCCCCTTCATTCTTTTTGTTTATCAGTAAGTCCCTCAAACCTCTACGGGGTTCTCGCCTTTTGAATTATTATATGGATGACAACCCCGGGGCATATTGGATATTTTAAAAGAAGAATGTGACGGAGAGGCTGTTCCCTTGACAAATATATTGGAATATATTGTGCAAATATGCGATAGATTTGGAAAAAGTCTGCCCATACTCAGAAGTCACTTGGAGGAGGCGTAAGCAGCAAAGGACCACTATTATGATTGTGGAACGGCCCTTCGAGAGTTCCACCCAGGAGACTGTGTCATGGTTCTAGTTCCAACCTCATATTCTGAATTGCTAGCCCATTGGCAAAGCCCTTACAAAATTGAGGAGAGGAAAGAAATCATCAGCTATTAGCCTAGTGAATTCCTATTGGCAGGCTATTCCAGATTTTAGGTGCATAACAGCAGAAGGCCGCCCGCCTCACCACTTCTTTTAAGTTTAGCTCTTGGAATTGTAAGGAGACACTCATTTGAAGATCTAAGGATACGATTTGGAGTGTAAGGTGCAAGACATTCCAAAATATAAGATGGAGCAGATTATTTAAGTCTTTGTAAACTACAAGCAGAATTTTAAAGTCAATTCTGAATTACACAGGTAACCAATGTAGAGGCATCAAAACTGGAGAGATGTGCTCAGATTTTCTTTTCCTAGTTAAGATTCTAGCAGCTGAATTCTGCACTACTTGTAGTCGATTGATGTCTTTTTTGGGTAGTCCTGAAAGGAGTGCATCACAGTAATCTAGTCGACTGCAAACAAAAGCGTGAACTAATTTCTCACCATCTTTCAATGATATAAGAGGTCTAACTTTTACTATATTTCTTAAGTGAAAAAATGCTGTCCTAGTTATCTGATTAATATGCAATTTAAAATTCAGATCAGAGTCAATAATTACCCCTAAAATCCTTACCTCCGTTTTGACTTTTAATCCTAATGCATTAAGTTTATTTCTAATAACCTCATTATATCCATTATTGCTAATCACTAAAATTTCAGTTTTCTCTTTATTTAGTTTGAGAAAATTACTATTCATCCATTCAGAAACACAAGTAAGACATTGTGTCAGTGAATCAAGAGAGTTGGGGTTGTCAGGCGCTATTGATAAATACAGCTGTGTGTCATCAGCATAGCTGTGGTAGCTCACGTTATGCCCCAAGATAAACTAACCTAACGGAAGCATGGACATCGAAAAGAGCAGCGAATCCAGGATAGAGCCTTGTGGAACACCATATAGGATATCATGTGTCTCTGAAGTATAATTCCCACAACTAACAAAGAATTTTCTCCCTGCCACGTAGGATTCAAACCAATTTGAGACCCTGCCAGAGAGGCCCACCCATTGACTAAGGTGATTTCTAAGAATATTGTGATCAATGGTGTCAAATGCGGTACTCGGATCTAAGAGGATGAGAACAGATAAATGGCCTCTGTCTGCATTTACCCGCAAGTCATTTACTACTTTAACGAGTGCAGTTTCTGTGCTGTGATTTGTTCTGAAACCCGACTGAATCTTACCAAGAATAGGAGAGTTCTGCAGATGCTCCTATTGATGTTATCACCGCTTCACTTTCCAAAAGGGTGTTCATTACTCATTTAGCTCTTTTAAACCCTCATAATTACTTTGGTGGCTCCCCTAAAATGAGACAAAAACCTCTCGTGCCTAAGCTTTGCAATATTTAGTTAACCCTTTAGCTGCATTCAGTCCTTATCTTTATATTTAATAATTCATTGTTACAACTTTATACAAGTATACAGTGGTGTGAAAAACTATTTGCCCCCTTCCTGATTTCTTATTATTTTGCATGTTTGTCACACAAAATGTTTCTGATCATCAAACACATGTAACCATTAGTCAAATATAACACAAGTAAACACAAAATGCAGTTTTTTAAATGATGTTTTTTATTATTTAGGGAGAAAAAAAATCCAAACCTATATGGCCCTGTGTGAAAAAGTAATTGCCCCCTTGTTAAAAAATAACCTAACTGTGGTGTATCACACCTGAGTTCAATTTCCATAGCCACCCCCAGGCCTGATTACTGCCACACCTGTTTCAATCAAGAAATCACTTAAATAGGAGCTGCCTGACACAGAGAAGTAGACCAAAAGCACCTCAAAAGCTAGACATCATGCCAAGATCCAAAGAAATTCAGGAACAAATGAGAACAGAAGTAATTGAGATCTATCAGTCTGGTAAAGGTTATAAAGCCATTTCTAAAGCTTTGGGACTCCAGCGAACCACAGTGAGAGCCATTATCCACAAATGGCAAAAACATGGAACAGTGGTGAACCTTCCCAGGAGTGGCCGGCCGACCAAAATTACCCCAAGAGCGCAGAGATGACTTATCCGAGAGGTCACAAAAGACCCCAGGACAACGTCTAAAGAACTGCAGGCCTCACTTGTCTCAATTAAGGTCAGTGTTCACATCTCCACCATAAGAAAGAGACTGGGGATAAACAGCCTGCATGGCAGATTTCCAAGACGCAAACCACTGTTAAGCAAAAAGAACATTAGGGCTCGTCTCAATTTTGCTATGAAACATCTCAATGATTGCCAAGACTTTTGGGAAAATACCTTGTGGACTGATGAGACAAAAGTTGAACTTTTTGGAAGGCAAATGTCCCGTTACATCTGGCGTAAAAGGAACCCAGCATTTCAGGAAAAGAACATCATACCAACAGTAAAATATGGTGGTGGTAGTGTGATGGTCTGGGGTTGTTTTGCTGCTTCAGGACCTGGAAGGCTTGCTGTGATAGATGGAACCATGAATTCTACTGTCTACCAAAAAAATCCTGAAGGAGAATGTCCGGCCATCTGTTCGTCAACTCAAGCTGAAGCGATCTTGGGTGCTGCAACAGGACAATGACCCAAAACACACCAGCAAATCCACCTCTGAATGGCTGAAGAAAAACAAAATGAAGACTTTGGAGTGGCCTAGTCAAAGTCCTGACCTGAATCCAATTGAGATGCTATGGCATGACCTTAAAAAGGCGGTTCATGCTAGAAAACCCTCAAATAAAGCTGAATTACAACAATTCTGCAAAGATGAGTGGGCCAAAATTCCTCCAGAGCGCTGTAAAAGACTCATTGCAAGTTATCGCAAACGCTTGATTGCAGTTATTGCTGCTAAGGGTGGCCCAACCAGTTATTAGGTTCAGGGGGCAATTACTTTTTCACACAGGGCCATGTAGGTTTGGATTTTTTTTTCTCCCTAAATAATGAAAAACCATCATTTAAAAACTGCATTTTGTGTTTACTTGTGTTATATTTGACTAATGGTTACATGTGTTTGATGATCAGAAACATTTTGTGTGACAAACATGCAAAAGAATAAGAAATCAGGAAGGGGGCAAATAGTTTTTCACACCACTGTATACTTGTATTACATTGTGAAAATTATTATATATTGATTCAAAGTTCTATACAAGCTACAGTAGCTAACATTACAGAGACTGCATTGACAACAACTCTATCAGTAGGTTTCTCTGCAGCAGACCCAGGAAGGTTTATGATAGCAGAATACAGAAATACTGAAAAATTCAGCAGTAAAAGCCAATGCAATGCAAGATTTGTTTATCCAGAAAGACAACTACTCCAAGTAATGAGCCAAAAGTACACAGGAGTGGCTTCAGAACAGCAATGTTCATATCCAGGAGTAGCCATGTCAAAGCCCAGATCTCAAGTCACTTGACAACTTGTGGCTGGACTTGAAAAAGACTGATCACTCCTAATCTCCATGACTCCTGATAAAGTCTGAGTAGTTTTATGAAAACGAATGGAGGGGAAATCTGCAAAAGTGATTGAGATAGAGAGACCTGTGCACACAAACCTAACACTGTCATGGTGGCCAAGGGGGCATCTACTAAATACTGTCTTGAAGGGCATGAAAACTGATGCCATCACTGATTCTGTGTTTTAGATTGGTCATGAATTTAGATCACCTTGCAGAGATCTGTTTTCACTTTGACATGAAAGAGTCTTTTTCTGTTGATCAGTGTCCTTAAAGCCAAATTAAATTGTTTATTCTTTAAACTGTAAAAACCTCCAAGGTATTGAAGTCACCGAAAATATACCTGAAACACCACATCACGTCATCCAAGAGAGGGGGGACAGAATGGTGTGGTGGTGCAGAAGGCAATGAGAAAGGAACAGGGAGGATGGCTTGGATCACCAAACTAACTGAGTGGACAGAAAGATCACAAATTTCAAAAATGGCAATGAGCAAAGTTAATGCAGAAAATAAAATATGTAAAGCGTGACATTTCTCCTAGCACAGCAAAGTTAATTCTCTCAAAGTCAGAATACAAAATAAGGGCGCAGAGAAAGAAAGTCAAAGAGACATTATTAAGCAAATCATTTTTATTCTTCACAAACCGTATCATAGAGCACAGCATCTCAAGTTAGGAATACAATGGAAATCAACACAACAAAACAGGGGAATGCAGATCATTTGTGAGATGGGCACCTAGAATAAATCTGCAAAAGTATAAATATATACTGGATGATAAAATAAAAACTACTGAAGATCAAAGTATAATGAGTATTAAAATTGTAGAGTCCAGCACTTGGCACATAAGTTAAAAAAAGAAAGACATCAATATGAATATCATTAAAAATATCAACTCAAGTTTCAGAGTGGAAAGAGAAATGTCATCGCTTAAAAAGTCAAATCTTCAATAGATGGCTTAAGAGAGCCCATAAATGATAAAACTTGTTTTAAGACTCGGACAGTAATAATACAAAATAGACATCATGTCATGTAGTGGTAAATGTTAAGATTTTAAGTGATGTTCAAGTTTTTGCTGCCTTCCAGATGTTCTCCATTTTTGTATATTTGTCATAATGAATGGCTTCAGATCTTTAGACAAAATGTAATATTAGATCAGAGTAAACATATAACACCATTTCTAAGTGGCTTCCTAAGATACTGAAGTAATAAAGTAACCCAACAGCTGTATCGTCGTGTGCCTGGTGAATTGTCTCTTTAGTGACTCCTGCAAAGATACCTGAAAACAAGACACAGCCAGCCTTACTGAATCTAAACCTCACCATATGCTGTCACTTATCATGACAGTGAAGTTGTCACCCTAAGGTTTCTCGAAGACCACTGAGTCTTGATCAAAGGAAATCTCAGAAGAGATGAAGAAAAAACATAAGTGAAACCAGGAAAGCGTTAGCCATTGCTAAGACTCTGTGACTCCACTACACCACAGTGACAGCCATCATCTCCAAAAGTAAAAACATTCAGAAAAGAACAACATCTTCATAGGAGAAGCTGGCCTGCCAAAAGTCCCTCAAGGGCACAGCAATACCTGAGTCAAGAAGTCACAGAGGATTCCAGAAGAAACATCCAAAGACCCTCAGGCCTGTCTACCCTCCTCTAAGGTCAGAGTTCATGACTCTGTGGTGTGAGAGATGAAGAGTAACAGCAGGACTCATGGGAGAGCAGTAAGACAAAACAACTCTGCTATCCAAGAGCAGCTTTGGTGCTCGTCTCATAACAGCACAGAGTCAGCTCGGTCATCTTCACACCTCTTCTAATAAAGATAGAGAAGAACTTTGTGGATGGCGCAAGTCCCTCTAGGTCTGGTGTAAAACTAACACAGCAACCAACAATAAGAGTTTCATACCTACAATAAAACATGGGGGTGGCAGTGTGATGAAGAGGGGGGCTTTGCTGCTGGCTCAGTGTGTTAAGACTTGCCATTAGGAGAACGGCCAGTCCTCTGTCCATGACCTGAAGCCCAGGTGTAGCTGGATGACACAGCAGATCAACGCTCCACCACAAAAAAGAAAACCTACAGCTGAATGGCGCAGAGGACACAGAGAGTTTCAGAGCCTCGTCAAACTGCTAACTTGTACCTCACAGAAGTGCTGAAATGAAGAGTTTATACTCACAATACTCTTAATGTATCTGAATGAAAGGCTATCACTCCTCAACAGTGACGTGAAAGTCTGATCTCAAATTATAAATTACAGAGTGTTTAGTTCTTATCACTGGTGCTAAAGTTGCAGCAACCAAGTACTGAAACTTTGGGGACAATGACACCTTCACATCAGTCACAGAGGTGTTGGATAAGAACTTTGATCACTAAATAAAGAAAGCAGTGATTTAAAAACCGTATTATGTGTTTCCTCTTTCCTTTTTTTAATTTTCTTTTTTCCTTTTTCTAATTTTGCATTTTGTGAAGGTTGGAGTCCACGCCTTGTGTAAAACACGCAGAAATAGAAATAGAAAGGCGATAAATACTTTTTCACATCACTTAAGACAAACAAGTCGCTGGTAACGTATCTTCATTTTACTAAATGCTGAAATGACTTACATGTGTTGCTTGTTAAACAAATACAAAATCGTTTTATAAAAATCAGGAACTGTGCATTTTCTTCTCATATGTAAATGAAGCTGTATCATTTCATCTGTTATCTATGAACACCTTGTGCAGTTCAGAGTCCTCGGGCCTCATGTATAACGCCGTGCGTAGAACTCGCACTATAACATGGCGTTAGCACAAAAGCCGAAATGTGCTTACGCACAGAAAAATCCAGATGCAGGAATCTGTGCGTACTCCAACTTCCACGTTCTTCCGCTACATAAATCCCGGTCAGCGTGAAAAGTAACACTCGTGCACGCGCTTTATGTAACGCCCCAACTCCTCCCAGAATTAGGCCTCTTTGAATATGCAAATCAATATAAATCGCCCTTAAGCTCAGCCTTCTGTGAAAAGACAATGGGAAAAGAACGGGGGAAAATACAAGAATTTCAGCGAATACCAAGTGGAGGCAAAGGAAAAACATACTATTTGTTCAAATAAACCGAGGTATAATCAACAAAAGGAAGTTGATCGAGTGACATAACATGTTGGAGAAACTTGAAAGCTCACGTTCACAAAATCGCACAGTGCCGGAAATAAAAAAAGTCACATATCAAAGTCGCCGTGAAAAGGCGAGTTGTAGCCCACTGTCTGAGTGTCATATGAAAGCTTATTAGGGTACAGAGAAAAAAAGGCACACAGTGGGGAAAAAACACGAAATGTCAACTTCAATCTCGACATTTCCACTTTAATCACGTAGTTTATTTTGTCATTAAAGTAGAACATCATAAACTTCATCTTAAAACCGTTTAATTAACCAGTTTCTCAAATCACATCGTAATTAAAGTAGCACATTAAATGCTTTGTTTTGTATTTGATCTTCTATGTGCTCTATGTGTGTGAATCACTACTTGCTTCTTAAACCGGCTCTCTTCCTCCAACTGGACACAGAATCCATTACATTTGTGATATTACAGCTCTCTGAATAACTAAAATACTGAGATGTATACGTGATATCATTTTCATGATGATAGGAGTTAAAGCACGTTATTAAACATGAGTTTCACTTCGATGAGATAATTTATTGCAGCAGTACTCAGGGGCGGCTCTAGGCTTGTGGTGGCACTGGGCAGAGGAAGAATCGGTGGCCCCTTCGTCCGCCAGTGTCAATATGGTATCTTATGCACGGTGGATGGCCACGTCCGTTGCGGACACTGCATAGCCGCCTCGTGCTCATGACACAAGCATTTAACTTTTGCCGAAATTTGCCGCTGCGTTTTTAGCTGTGTTGTTATTTTCTCTTTCTGTTTTATATTCAATATATATTGGCGTGGCCGCCACTGCAGTCCTTGCTTTTAACCGAGTAACCGATCGCCACACAATCAGCTCTGTAATAGACATTAAGCCATTTGTAAGCTTAGAGCGCCGATTCTTCAAATCGTTTAAGGAACATTGAACTATCTTCGTAGTACATGTTTAATTATTCTATCCTTCACGACACTCCCAGTGAAGAATATAGATTATTTAAATGAAGTTAAAGTTTTATCTGTATAATTTAATAAACATATTTTGCTGTATTTCACCTTAAAAATGATATCGTCATCATATGTAAATACGCGCTTTATAAAGTGGCTCAGGTTGTGTGATATTTTAACTGTAGTGCAAGTTTACAGTGAGGTGATTGTACTTATAAGTACAAACAGTTCTTCAAGGTGCAATTGATTGAGTGCATTTAAAGTTCTTGCGATGAAACTGTTTTTGAACCGCGAGGTCCGTACAGGAAAGGCTTTAAAACGTTTTGCAGTGGCAGAGACAGCGTGTCCTTGAAACTGTATACCGATAATTCTCTTTCCGATCAGCTGCTGCTGTGATTCACACTCAGATACAGTGATATAAATACTCCGAGTGGTGCAGTGAGAGGAATATGGAAAAAGATGATCCGCTGTGGCAACTCCTAACGGGAGCAGCTGAAAGAAGAAGAAGAAGAAGAAGAAGAAGAAGAAGAAGAAGAAGGTGCAGTGAGAGTAACAACACTAAAGCAGTTATGGTATTTGGAATACTATGGCTATTCCCTGGACTATTATATTGTTACAAGTTAATTACAATCAGATGCGTTACACTAATAAACAATATGTGGTTAGTTTCAGTGTATTTATAAAGCTGTGTCTGGAAAATAAGGTGTAACCACACAGGAACAGTAGCATTTCTTTGACGCTGGGTGCTGCCAGTCTGCAAAACCGAGCGGAGAACTTGCGTACGACAAGGTATGACGTACCGTGGAAAAGTGCGTGGCTTTACGCCAAGTGTAGGTTTTATACATCGCGATTTGAACGTGGAAAAGTTCTTACGCAACATTTCTGTGCGTACGCACCGTTTATACATGAGGCCCCTGGGGTCTTTTCAGTCAGAACAGGGAAGAAGCCACAGAGCAACACTGAGATTACAAGAAGATGGCAGCTTTCATTTCAGGTATGTTGTCACTCACTACCTCTGTCACCTACATGACAAAGTGAGGTGACCTTCTGGACTCAGCTCAGACTAGCGGCTCTGTGATTTACTGATGAAGTGATCCTTACGACTCCTGAAGACTCTGGCAAGTGGCTGGAAATCTTGATAGCAGTTTAAGTACGAAGTGGAAACGCAGCAAACTCACAGATCCATTGACCACGAATATCACACCTTACTCTATAATTCTGGTTCGAATCCAGCCGGATCTCCAAACAATTTTCTTTGTTGTCATCACTGGCTCTGAAACACAAGAGAAGCTGTCAGGTTTTCTCCTGATCTGACTGACCTTGTCGGCTCACATACATCACCTGAGTTCAGACACGTCACTGATGAAAGGCCACCAGTCTGTCCAGCAAAGAGGACTGTCAGTCAGTCGTGTGGCTCATAAACTGAACTTTCCATACTTACTGGACACGGGCAGTCTGGAGCAGGACTTAGCCATGGTGGATGAATTAAACAAAATTGTAAAGAACACTCCTAATAGAAACCACACACCTCAGCCGGGTGTTGAAGTTCAGAAATGACCTTCTCACTTCTTCACTTGTACTTTGGTTTTCTGTACTATAAAGTGTTTGTCATTTGTAACATACTTAGCCATGGTGGATGAATTAAACAAAATTGTCAAGAAGACTCCTAATAGAAACCACACGCAGACAATGACCTCCAACACCCACCCCACCCACTTCCACTTATGGAAGATTGTATCTCAGCTGACAAACTCTTTATTCTTATATTCTGATGCAAATGAAACAACCCCACTTTTCAAAGTATATCAGGTACTGTATATTAGCACAATGGTCTCACAGCATTTGAAGACACACTTTTTATGGTTTCATAGATATTACAATTCATAATATTCGTAATACTGGGTTCAAAAACCACTTAATATTTGCAAAATGAATGAATATGTCAAAGCCTCAATTGTGATTGACTGACTTGACTATGATGGTGCCGTCCTGAAATGTTGCCAGTGTTTCCTGCTTTCTGGCTGAATACACTTCCGATAATTTCCAGTAGCTGTCCTCAGAAACACGACTCACTAGTTCACTTTATCAGGCCTCTGATAATTGTGAAGACTTGGCCTTTTCAATGCAAGACTAAAGCCGCATGGCCTTGTTAGCCTTTATCCCAGGGTGCCAATTGCTCTTCTCTGTGCAGCCATCAGTGCCGCTGTGTCTCTTGTGACCCTTAAACATGTTGATGATCTCATTTCAGAGGTTGTTAAATATTACGGCTCAAAATCGAAACTAAACTAATATATACGAATACCTTTAACAATTTAACATTTACTGATAATTCGGTTTAAAAATTAAGAACATTTGATCACAGCAACCAAAGGGACCATTGGTCCTTCCATATTCTGAAGCCACTTCATTTTTAATAGCAGTCCAAGGCAGGAACAATCCTTCAACAGGGAGCCAGTCCATCGCAGGCAGACAGACACACACTTCGGGGGTCAATTTAGCTTCACCAATCCACTGAATGTGTGTGTTTGTGGATTGTTGGTGAATACCAGATTAGCCGGAAGGGAACACACGAAGACATCAGTGACGAGATATCCTGTACACTGACAGTATAATACTGCATATTCACTTTGTGGTGTAGCAGGTGCACAGCTTCCAAAAAAAAAAAAAAAATTGGCCATTTTCAAATCCATAAAGCCGTGTCACTCTCTATGGGCGCCATTGCACGACCGTGGGGAGTTAATGAGGTAGTTGGAGTGAGTCGCACCTGCACTTGCGGGTCCGATCATTCTCAATTGATTTATTGGCTTCCTGCGGCGTGTGATTAAGGCCCACGGAGACGGGAGTGTATATATACGGGTCAGCCCAAAAAAAGATGGAGGATTAAAAGAAAAGGAGAAAAGTAAAGAGGTTAAAAGACATGAAAGACAGGCTTGGGAACGACAATCTGGTTCTTGCAGTGAAGCTGTGACCGTTTAGCAGTGAACAGGATCCCCGCGTGACTAAAAAGTCTCTCACAGGCTGCAAGACGCAGGAAGTTTGTATGTGGTCACGTGACTGCATGGCTACGCCTGATTGGTGAAACAGGGTCATGTGATAACTGTTGCTATGTCTGATTGGTGAAACAGTCAGGCAGTAGATCCACTAGTGGCTTCTCTCTGGCAAAAAAAAGTGTATCTAATGGAAAAAAAGTAACGAGTCAAGTATTGCCCAATGTAGCGGAGTAAGAGTAGCGTTTCTTCTTCACAAATGTACTCAAGTAAAAGTAAAAAGTATGGTGCAGTAAAACTACTCTTAGAAGTACAATATTTTAAAAAAGTTACTCAAGTAAATGTAACGGAGTAAATGTAACTCGTTACTACCCACCTCTGCCCCTGCTTTCTCTTCTGTTCTTTTTCTGTTTTTCTGTGTTGGTGATCGTCGTCCCCACCACCTGATCAAAGCACCGTGAAGTCCCTGCATTGATGGATTGAAGGCCAGAGGTCCACATGACTGTCATTGTCTAATTCTTCTATGTGCTGCCTGAAAACTATGAGGACTGATTGAGATCATTGATGTTATGGGTGGTCTCATTCATACATAGATAGATAGATAGATAGATAGATAGATAGATAGATAGATAGATA
>JANRMT010062791.1:199563599-199607622 GCA_026402145.1 Polypterus bichir lapradei
GATAGATAGATAGATAGATAGATAGATAGATAGATAGATAGATAGATGGCCTTGGAACCCCTGCAGATTTTTTCATTTTCTCCAGCCCTTTGGAGTTTTTTTTTCTTTCCTCCTGGCCATCGGTCTTTACTTTATGTGTTGTTACTTAGTATTGCCTAATTTTTATATTTTTGTTTTTTTCTTTCTAATCTTATAAAGCACTTTGATCTACATCATTTGTATGAAAACGTGCTCTAGAAATAAATGCTGTTGTTGTATAGATAAGTAGTCTCTTTATAACCAACAACATCCCATAATCTTCCTGTTATATGTCACGTATTACACCTTCAGTACTTTGTGTCCATTCACACTTCTGCCTCATCACTGTCCCTGTGGCACCCTGTGGTCTCGTGCCACCTCAGCCGGGTGTTGAAGTTCAGAAATGACCTTCTCACTTATTCACTTGTACTTTGGTTTTCTGCACTGTAAAGCGTTTGTCATTTGTAACATATTTCATTATTGTTTTCAGAGCTCTGTGACACAACACTCATGACTACATGTGTAAGGCCAGCATTACTGGCAGGATTAGGGAAAGGAGTCTATAAATGTGAAGTCAGCAGTCACCGGCCATATTTATTTATACAAAAAATGCTTTGTTATTCAGTAATGTCAGAAAGGCACAAATTATTTTGATGTCAGTTCATCTGTTTTATGCTATTAAATAAGATTGCAAACAGTTTATTTGTTTCCTCTAATGAGAGTAAAGTGTCATCTGTAGGTAAGCCCCATTCTGCTCCTGCCTAATTCAGTTTTGTAGCTCATTCAGTCAAAGTGAGACGTCTCAGAATGAAAGGAGTCTTCTTACCTGTTGGATTTTACAGGCTCGCCGTCCATCCTGGTAGTTTTGTCTTCTTTAATGATATAATTTTGGCCAATCCAAAAAAAATTCAGATCACCTCCAATGATTTCAGATTGAGTATTTAAAAATTCCTGATAGGAAAACATGAAATTAAGAAGTTGATGAACAGTTGAACTTGCATGTGTCTGTATTGTATTAAAATGTGTTCTCTTAGTCACAATCAATCAAGATTAATATAAAGCACATTTTATCTACTATTTTGCATTAACATATACTGATCTGAGTCTCCCCATATAAATGAAACAAACAGACAAAAGTCTCCTTGTGTCACCTGCTTTGATAATAAACAGAGCTATGGTGTCACTTCTTGTGTCACATGAGCAGATGGCAGTGATGTCCAACACAAATAATGTGTCAGTGTGCTAACAGAGATACTGGATACTAAATACGACATCCCTGGGGGAAATCTCACAAAAACCCCATCACCCCAATGGAAATCAACCAATGACAGAATCTGCAGACATTTGTACTGATTTGGGTCTTAACAGGGGCCTATCACCTCAGAAGTTCAGTTCAGTGGCATTCTGTGATTTATTTGAAGCGATGTAATGGTCACATGGTGAATTTTCATGGAAAAATGATGAACACATCTTAAATTGTGTTATATACTAATTGTCTAGCGCATCACCAGTGACCCTTTTGTTCATTACGTATCTCCCACATATTCAACCAAAAACCAGAAATGCATGTAAACGTAATGTAGAAATGGTAACTCTAAGAGCTCCTCAGGCCAAGAAAGAAGAAACAGCAATCTAGGATTCACAGCACGTCTGATGACGTCAGCTATAATGAATGAAGAAAAACGGAAAGAGTCCTCTGACAGAATCTTTACTTTCTCACATACGTAGTCGGCACAAAACAAAAGGTCATTGAGACTTTACCTAAAATGACAGTCGCCCGGCCTGGGCCTTTGAAATGTGTTGACAGACTCTCCAGATCAATTGGAGGAATCTCTTAAAGAAAGACATTCCTGCTTTAATAACATGCTGACCTGACTCAACTTCAGCTTAGGTTTTCTGGGATTGTTCTTCTGATGCACTTTCAAAGCCCTTTTTCCTGACAGTTAAACTTACAGTATGAAGTTTTTAAGACAGTCATCTTAAATCCACCTGCATAAATGACTTACCCACTCCTCTAAGCTTTCTACATTCACTAGTTGTCCACCCTTTGTCAGGCACCAATCACGGCTCTCATTCCAGGTCAGTGTCTTAGTGGAGATGAAGTAACACTTGGAACCGAAGGGGATCCAGCCCACTTTACAAAGCGGGCAAGTATTTTCTGTGGAACATGAAACAAAAGAGCAAATGACAAATGAGGGATTAGATGACCAAGGAGCCCACCGTCTACTCATCCAGTAGCAAAGCACTCACCGTGAGATGTGTTTGTGACGTCACAGTAGTATTCCTGCAGTTTACTGAACTTGTTGGCAAGTTCTTCATGTTTCTTATTCAGAGTTGTGTACTGAGACTGCAGGGCACTGTTGTTACTGGTCAAGTTGTAATTTGCAATTCTTAACTCTTCCAGTTCTTGCTCCTTGTGATTTAATTTAATGAAATCTGAGGAAAACAAGTCATTTCATACAACAAGTAACCATCTTTTACACTTGAGTTAAGAACGCGGTCGGTTTTCGGTTGTTAAAGAACCACTTGCCATGTTTTCTGCTTGTCTTACTCCATCAGAGTTTGTAACAACAGATTGACGATTGTGCCTTACTAGTTTTCAGCTGAGATACACTTTTTTTGTAACTTGTGTTAAGGCTCAACATCCGGGGCTCTCAGCTGACTTCATACAGTCCAGCTGACCCCCTAGTATGTCGTAACAACATGTTTATCGACTAAGCAATGTTCAGCAGCAATTATAAAGACAAATAAGGACAACGTGCTCAAGTGATATAATGCACTAGTGAGACCACATCTGGAGTGTTGTGTGCAGTTCTGGTCACCGCAGTACAAGAAAGACATAGCAGCACATGAAGCTGTGCAGTGGAGAGCAGCCAGGTGCATTGTGGGATTTAAGGACATGTCCTTCTGTGACAGACTCAGAGAATTAAACCTGTTTAGTCTGAGCAGAGGGCATCATGTGGAGACCTCATCTGGGTTTGTAAAATCCTCAAAGGCATTGATAAAGTAAATCCAACAGAATTCAGAAGAGTGAATCACATACTCGAGGACATCGGGGGGAAATTAAGGGGAAGTGCACTTAAAACTGAAGCCAGGAAGTTCTTCTTTACACAAAGAGTTGTGGGACTATAAAACAAACTACAGAGACATGAAACTGAAGCAGAAACCTCAACAACCTTTAAGAAAAATCAGGATGAGATGTTGGGACAGCTTAGATATTAACTAAACAAATGGGCCTGGTGGACTGAAGGGTCTCCTCTCATTTGTTAAATTTCTTATTAGAACATTAGAACACTCTAGACGAGAACAGGCCATTCACCCCAACAAAGCTTGCCATTCTTATCCACTTGTTTCCTCCATGAAAACATCAAGTTGAGTTTTAAAAGTCCCTGTTTTACTGTCTACCACACTACTTGGTCACTTATTCCAAGTGTCTATCATTTTTTGTGTAAAGAAAAACTTCCTAATGTTTGTGCGAAATTTACCCTTAACAAGTTTCCAACTGTGTCCCCGTGTTCTTGATGAACTCATTTTAAAATACTTTAATAAGTCTTGATCCACTGTACTAATCCCCTTCATAATTTTAAACACTTCAATCATGTCACCTCTTAATCTTCTTTTGCTTAAACTGTAAAGGCTCAGCTCTTTTAATCTTTCCTCATAATTCAACCACTGTAGCCCTGAATCAGCCTAGTCGCTCTTCTTTGGACCTTTTCTAGTGCTGCTATGTGCTTTTTGTAGCCTGGAGACCAAAACCGCACACAGGACTCCAGATGAGGCCTCACCAGTGCATTATAAAGGTTGAGCATAACCTCCTGTGACTTGTACTCCACACATCAAGGCGCTATATAGCCTGACATTCTGTTAGCCTTCTTAATGGCTTCTGAACACTGTTGGGAAGTCGATAGCTTAAAATCCTCTATGACTCCTAAACCCTTCTCATAAGGTGTACTCTCGATTTTCCGACCTCCCATCATGTATTCAAACCTAATATTTTTCCTTCCTATGTGTAATACTTTACATTTACTGACATTAAATTTCATCTGCCACAAATCTGCCCAAGCCTGTATGCTATCCAAGTCCTTCTGTGATGATATAACGGATTCCAAATTATCTGCTAATCCACCTATCATGGTATCATCTGCAAACTTAACCAGCTTGTTACTTATATTCCTATCTAAATCATTTATATATATTAAAAATAGCAGCGGCCCTAGCACTGCCCCCTGCTGGTCACCACTCTTACGATCGGCCAGTTCTGATGAGGTTCCTCGCACCATCACCCTCTGCACCCTGTGTCTGAGCCAATTCTGCACCCATCTAAAAACATCACCCTGAACTCCCACTTGATGCCCAACCTCTCATGTGGCACCTTATCAAATGCTTTCTGAAAGTCCAGATAAATAACATCATAAGCTCCACTCTGGTTGTATCCTTTTGTTGCCTCCTCATAGAATTCCAGCATGTTAGTTAAACACGACCTCCCTCTTCTGAACCCACACTGACTGTTCAGAATAACTCCTGTCCTTGCCATGTGTTGCTCAATCTTATCCTTAATAATTCCTTCCATTAATTGTCCTGTGATGCATGTTAAGCTTACTGGCCTATAGTTGCTCTGATCTTCCCTGTCACCCTTTTTATATCATGGGATGATATTTGCCATTTTCCAGTCCTTCGGAATCTCTCCAGTGCTCAGTGACTTCCTAAAAATATGTGTCAAGAGTTTATATCTGTACTCACTAGCCTCCTTAAGAACACGAGGATAAATATTATCTGGTCCTGGTGATTTGTTTGATTTCATCTTATTTAATCTGAGCAGCACTTCTCCCTCTACAATTTCCAAATCCCTCAGTACCTCCTTAGTAGTCCCTGTTACTGCAGTGAGGTTGTCCACTTTCTTACTTGTAAACACCTCAGAAAAATGTAAGTTTAGGGCATCTGCTATTTCATTGTCTGTATCGTTTAATTCCCCTTTACTATTCCTGATGCACTTCAAATCCTCCTTAACTGTTCTTTGATTACTAAAATACTGAAAGAATCTCTTGGGGTCTTCTTTCGCCTTATCTGCTCTGTTCCTCTCCAACTGTCTTTTAGCCTCCCTGATATCCTTCTTAATGGTTGCCCTCATGTTCTCATACGCTCTACAATTCACTTTGCAGTTATTAGTCTTATATGCCTTATACAGCAGTTTTTTCCTTTGCAACTTCTTTTTTAAATCTTTATTAATCCACCGTGGAGTTTTTTTTTAGTTTCCTATTAATTCCAAATTTAGGTCTGTATCTGTCCTGCATTACATGTAAAACATTTTTAAACCTGTTCCACTGCTCCTCGACTGTCTCCACATTTAAAAGCTTATCGCAGTCTATCCTACTTAGACTTTGTCACATCTGCTCAAAATTAGCCCTACCAAAGTTCAACTTAACAATTTTAGTCTTTGCAACTGCACTCTTACAGAATACTGAGAACTGTATTACATTATGGTCACGTGACCCTAGTGGTTCAATCATCTCTACACCCTCAATTCTGTCCTGATTATTACAGAATACTAAATCCAGACAGGCTTCACCCTGTGTTGGTGTTTTAACATGCTGTGTTAAAAAACAGTCACTGATTACTTCTAAAAACTCCTGCTCTTGTGCTCCTCCATCTGCAAGGTTATCCCAGTTAATATTTGGACAATAAAAGTCCCCCATGACTATACTATTACTAAAAAGTTGTGTGTTGAAATTACTGTCTGAATTGTGTGGTCTTTAACACACTCCTAAAATAAGACCTCTTTCTTTAATATTTTCCAGGCGAAGCCAGATGTCCTCACTAAGATGGGGCTCATCATCCAACTGAAGTTGACTCACATTTAAACCCTGTTTGGCATACAACAACAACAACAACAACAACATTTATTTATATAGCACATATTCATACAAACAGTAGCTCAAAGTGCTTTACATAATAAAGAATAGAAAAATAAAAAACACAATATGAAAACAAAATAAATCAGCATTAATTAACATCGAATAAGAGTAAGGTCCAATGGCCAGGGGGGACAGAAAAAACAAAATAAAAACTCCAGACGGCTGGAGAAAAAAAAATAAAATCTGTAGGGATTCCAGACCATGAGACCGCCCAGTCCCCTCTGGGCATGCTACCTAACATAAATGAAACAGTCCTCTTTGGATTTAGGGTTCTCACGGAAAGGCTTGATGATGATGGTCAAGTAGAATTCTGCCTTTTAGTCCATCCATCATTGTTGGAGCATCATGAAGCTTTGAGTAGGTGGAGGTGGCGCAGGCATAAACAGCAACCCCACCTCCTTTTCTGTTCTGTCTATCCTTCCTAAAAAAATGTTTCAATTCCTGCAATTTCTCTCTGCTGTCTTCACCTTTAACATTAGTGACATCTACTGAGAGACAAGTTAAAGAGGCCAGTCAAGCATTTTGTGTAATGCTTATTTTTGTTATTGTTTCTTCAAATTTAGTGCACATTACTTGATAAATACATAAAATGACATAACAACACAGAGAAATGCACTCATCTGCGAAACTCCACAGGTCTGTACAAGTAAAACATAAATTAGGATGGAGGAGGCTGTAATGTGGACACCTGACGACAGCAGTTTAAAGAGAGGGAATGGAGTCAGGAGACGACACAGACAGATAACAGTAAGACACATATTTAAATAAGAGAAGATTGGGAAAGGTGGGTTGTTGATTGCTTTTATTTTTATATATATAATTTTTTGACCTTCTGTAAAATGTTAATTTCTCCTTGGAGACAAATAAATAAAGTATAATCTAATCCACTATTCTAAAAGAACTCTCATGTTAACTAAAGTTAAATATGCAGCGATCACTGCCACTGTTTAATGTAAGACCACAGCATAGCATCACAGAAATAAACACAGCATATCTCACATAAGAGTAGTTTCAGATATTAAATTAGGATTATCGCACAGACATAATACAGCATTGTAGCTCTTAGCTAACTGCCCTGAAGATGGAGGGGCTGGGTGTCTGATTGACAAGTGACCTGACACATAGAGACGCAGGCTCTGCATTCACAAGTTTCAGGAAGGTCTGCACTTCATCCATCAAGGCTGGGAAGATTCCAGAATGCAGAGGACCACATAAACAGGAGTCCCAGGCAGAAGATGAGGATGACTTTTGGTGGATCGCTGGGAGAGAGCATGTCAGTATGGAGGACGATCAGCGATTCTAGCTGTGCTATACGATGGGGATGGCACAAGAGGAGCAGCTCGTAAGAGTGGGAATGTGCAGTTATAAATGTTAGGCTTCCTGAGATATGAGGGGAGATTATTACTTTAACAAACCCATTATTATGCTTAACTGCTAATTATGATGTGTGTTAGCCTCTACATCTTAGTATGTATAACAGCATATTTAACATGAGAGTGGTTTTAAATATTAGCTGGTCACACACACATGCTTTATAACTAGTTTATGAAGGTTTATGCTATGGTTAAAATGTAGAAATGGTAAAATATCTTTGTCATAAATGTCATTCCCAGGTTAATTTATGATATTAGGAGTCACATATGCTTGTCAGAGGATCACCTTCCATGTTTATCGGAGGTAAGCGACACCACTACAGGGCAAGAGGGGGCGCAGTCGCTAACATTATTATCTGTTTAGTCACCCACTGAAGTAAGAAGACGCCCCCTCAGGTCAATTGATGCTGCCCCCTAATGGCCGGAGGACTATAAAAGAGTGGACACCCCAGAGAATGGCGTCTCATATCTGATCAGAACTGTGAGCAGCACGGAGCTCCCGAAAACGACACACACTACTGAGCTGATTTTCATTATAGAAGTCAAGAAGGCTCTCCTTTCTTTAGCTATTTACATTTGGATTAAAAGAGGTAACCAAGCTGGCACCCCAACACCTCCTCGATGTTTCAAGTGTCCTTCTAATCATCTATATATAGCAAAATATAGCTGCACTTATATATTAAGTTATTCATTTATTTATAATCTGCCTTTACATGAGTACATACTCTGATTCATGACACCAATATTTTAGCCCTGTGGACTCACTGAATGACATGTTTTCAAAGTAGCTCTTTGCCAGCGCACTCTGCTTTGCACCTCCAGCCTCAGGCCCCTGAATGACATCACAGGGTCCTCTGACGTGAGCAGCCAGAGAGAGACCTGCCACTGGTGGCCTTCAGCCAGACTTTTCTCCTTAAAACCCCAGCGTTATTGTCAGGAGTCACAAAGCCTTCCTTTAATTGGTAAGGAATGGGCTACGAGCCACGACACCTACAGCCAGTCCCACCTTTTGGATGTCATTTTAGTTCTGTCTCAGGATGTGGAATCAGTAGGCCATGAAGGCAAAAGAAAAAAGATCAAGATATGCAATATTAAAAACAAAGCAGTTACTATCTTTGATGAACACAAAAGTGTGAGGGCAGCTTAAATGTCATTGTGGCGATTGTGTCACTGACTGTGACTTTCAGTGTGCACTGCACAACCAGCAGAATAATGAGATTAGGCAACAAAACCACAAAATGTTGCCACCCATCGACAAACAACATGGCATCACGGCCAAATTAAATCAGCACATTAAAATGCCATAATAAGACATACAACATAAAGGTGAAACATTTCAAATAAGCAGACATCACAAATTTCCTCCAGACGCTCCTGTCTATGAATTTAATGTAGCGGTCACTTGATGGGTGGGCAGGGGAAAGAAACGAGGAAGCTCACAGGAGACGTTTCCTCAAGCGTGGTGGATTATTAACCCTGAGACAGCTTCAGTTTTTAATTCTTTCTTTTGTGTTTTCTTATTTCATTTTCCTGAGTTTTTTAGTTGGTTTGTTTTTTCACTCATTTTGATTTATTGCTGTTCTCTAAACTGCCTGTATATGACCCTAGGCCTGCATTTTGATAAATCATTTTGGTATTTAGACTTATAACAATAAATGGCTTCAATAAATCTCATTGCTGTGTTCACGTGAGCTTGTTCAGATTTCTATTCCCCTTGAGCTCTGCATAACTTGTGCCATCTCACTGAGGGATAAGCTGACAGCTCCGCTTTTTTGTCTGTCAGTTGAGCACTGGGAGGCTGCGTTACAGGCATTGTCTTTACTTGTTAAGAAAATTAAAAACATCTTCATTATTTCTGTTGTTGTAATACAGGTGTCAGACAAATATACAATAAGAATAACAGTAATAATGGTCTCTTCTGGATGATAGGCCATTGATCATGTCTGCTTGTGTAGGAGATCAAAGGATTCTACCCCCAACTGGATACAACACCTACAAGGAAATGTCTCTGCACTGGAAGATCCTTAGTTGGTCAAAATGATATCAAAGTTCCTTAAAATGGTGGAAGGCAGCAGCAAAATGCAACAGCCTACTGTATGTTGGTCAGACTTCATGGATCACGCAGCTCTTATGGGATAATCCAGGAGCAGAGTAGTCAGGGGACAGGAGAAACACCCTGATACATTTCTGGACTTCTGACTAACCCAGATGTGTTTTCTGATTACAAACCCACGGCCCCAGGCGGTCTTCATGGTCCATCTTTAAATATCGGAGTCTCGGTGAGGGACGGCTCTTTCGATATTTGTAGCTGGAGGCACATTTACTAGCGGACAGGGGTTTTGATTTGTACCAAGGAGAATACTGGGGGCCAGACATCAATGAAACTCTAAGGTAGTGAGAAGTGAGAAGTGGGTGTTTTAGTTTAAGATAAATCAGGCACTGCCCAAAGATCATTTATGTTTGTTTAAACTTTGAACTCCCTAAGCCATGCTATGATATTTAATGTTGCTCCTATTTAGAGAGTATTTGACTGATTTTGTTAAGGAAGCTCATTTGTGTTTGAGGTAATTTAGGGTACAGATTTGGCTGAAGAGTGGCCCTGTAAGGTTATATTGGTTTATTGTCATGCATGCTCATCAGAGGCTCACCCTCCAAGTTCATCCCAGGTATGTGATGCCATGCTTGGCCCTGAGGGGGCACTGTGGCTAACTGTCTTGTCCTTTTCTTTCACCAAAGTACAGAGAAAACACCCAATGAAGACAACTGACTCCGTCCTTTTAGGTCCCTGAGCTCTAAGAACTTGACATCCCTGAAGGAAGTGTCACGTCTATCCAGAGCGACCAGAGCTAAGGAGCTCCGTGATCTGCAGACGGCAGACAAGAAAGTCTGATTAATACAAAGCCACTTTATTACTGTGGCAATAGTTTTCATTTATTGCTGCATGTCGGCACTAATGATATTTATTTAAAGCAATCTGAGGTATTAAAGAGGAACTTCATCTCTCTATGCACCAAAGCTAAAAAAAAATGTTGGAATTTAGTTGTATCTGGCCCCTTACCAAGATTATATAGAGGGGATGTGATTTATAGCAGATTGCTTTTCCTTCACTGCTGGCTAGAAACCTGGTGTGCAAATAAAAGCATAGCGTTTGTGAACAATTGGGATGATTTTTGGGAAAGGCCTGGATTTTTCAAAAGAGATGGTCTTCATCCTAACTGGAGGGGATCTTATGTACTATCCCAAAATATGGCAGCAAAACTGCCTGGTTGACTGATTAGAGCACCATCCAGGCAGCAATCATGTGATCTTAAATCACAGGATGTTGTTTATCCCACCTGTTATTTTCCTGAAGCTGTTACCCAAAACTCTTGTCGTGGGGCATCCAGTAAATTTAGTCTTGATACAAACCCTAAATTAATTAATAACCAAAAAATAAGGTGTATAATTAGACCAAGGGATAAGACCAAGTGATAAAACCAGACCCTCCACCAGGGGCATCTGTAATAGATATTTACTTTAAATTAAAACAAAAAATATATCACCAGTTCAGAAAGAACCATGCAGTTTTAAATGCTGTTTATTGAACATTCGCTCTCTTGGCACTAAAGCTGTTTTGGTAAATGCTATGATATTAAGTACAAAATCTGATCTGTGTCTTCTCACTGAAACCTGGCTTAGTAAACATGACACTGTCCCCCTAGCTGAGGCGTCACCAAATGGATTCTAGTTCCTTCATAAGTCTAGAGATTCTGGTCGAGGAGGAGGCCTTGGAATAATTCATTGTAACAAAATGCAACTTTACATCCTTTGAGGCATTCATTTTAAATATTAAAACAGATTCCAACACAATTATAGTGCTAGTCTACAGACCACCAGGGCCATATTCATTGTTCATGACTGAATTTAGCAACCTTTTATCTGATTTGGCTATAAATTGTGATCACGTTGTACTGATGGGGGATTTTAATGTACACATTGATGTGGAAACTGACACTTTCAGCAAATGTTTTACTTATTTGTTAAATTCAGTAGGATTCTGTCAGATTGTCAAAGGTCCAACTCATAATCATAACCACACATTAGATTTAATTATAACTTACAAAGTTGAAATTCAAAATTTAAATATTACTCCATTAAATGAAGTTATTTCCGATCACTTCTTAATTACATTTGATTTAGTCCTGCACTAGCCAACGCACTCACAGATTAAAACAAAGACAGTGCGACATCTAGATTGTAATTCTGCTTCAAAATGTATAGATGCCTTGAGTAAGTCGAGTGTAATCATGGAAAACCATTTAGATCAGTTAACATCAAATGTAAACATAGAAAACAATTTAGATCAGCTAAAATCACATTATAATGTGACCTTGAGAGATGCTCTGGACACAGTGGCTACCCTTAAAACAAAAGTGATCAAAGCACATAGAAACTCTCCCTGGTTTAATGAAAACACTCGAGATCTTAAATTAGAGTGTTGAAAACTGGAGCGCAGATGGAGAACAACAAAGCTACATGTCTTTCAAATTGCATGGACAGAGAGTGTTAATAAATATAAAAAAGCTCTCTTTAAAGCTCGCTCAGAATACTATTCTACATTAATAGATAGCAATAATAAAAATCCTTGGGTACTGTTTAGTACAGTGGCTAAATTAACACATGGGAATTTAGATCAACAGTGCAAAATACCAACAGATATTAGCAGTACAGACTTTATGAACTTCTTCAATGAGAAAATTAAAAATATAAGATCCCAGATCTCTGCATCACAGTACAAACCAAATACTAGCTTAGCAGACCCTGCCGCACATTGCATTCAGCACTTTAGTAATTTTAACCCTGTAACTGAGCAGGAAGTCTTAACTTTAATTTCTAAAATGAAGCCCACTACTTGTTCCCTAGATCCAGTGCCAACAAAACTAGTAAAAAGTGCCATGGATGTTCTTGCAGCGCCTATTCTAACCATTATTATTCAATTCATTATTGCATGGTACGGTACCTGAAGCACTAAAAGTGTCAGTCATTAAACCATTACTTAAAAAGTCAGACCTAGACCCACACATACTTAATAATTATAGGCCTATTTCAAATTTACCGTTTCTCTCTAAAATAATAGAAAAAGTAGTCGCCAGTCAGCTTCAGTCACACCTTACGCATTACAATTTATTTGAGAAATTCTAGTCTGGTTTACACACTGGTCATAGTACAGAAATGGCACTAACATGGGTTGTAAATGACATTCTGATATCCTCTGATGAAGGAAACTCCACTGTAATTCTGTTGTTAGACTTAAGCACAGCGTTTGACACCATTGACCATTCTATTTGACCATCATCATCAAGTCCTTCCATGAAAACCCTACATACAAAGAGGACTTTTTGATTTATGTTAGGTAGATTGCCCAGAGGGGACTGGGCGGTCTCTTGGTCTGGAATCCCTATAGATTTTATTTTTTTTTTCTCCAGCCTCTGGAGTTTTTTTTTTTTTGTTTTTTCTGTCCACCCTGGCCATCGGACCTTACTTATTCTATGTTAATTAATGTTGATTTATGTTTATTTTTTATTGTGTCTTCTATTTTTCTGTTCTTCATTTTGTAAAGCACTTTGAGCTACATTTTTTTGTATGAAAATGTGCTATATAAATAAACGTTGTTGTTGTTGTTGTTATTTTACTGCACAGGCTAGAAAATGATGTTGGACTTACAGGCCCTGTGCTCGCTTGGTTTAGTTCTTATTTATCAAATTGATTCCAATATGTACAGAAATGTGCTGACAGTACTCCATCATTATACACAGAAGTTCAATATGGTGTCCCGCAGGGCTCAGTACTCGGACCTTTACTGTTTTCACTTTACATGCTTCCACTGGGATCTCTCATTAGGAAACATAATGTTAATTTTTACTCGTATGCAGAGGACACCCAGTTATACCTTTCATTTAGATCAAATGAAGTTTCTCAGATTTTGTCTTTAATTAGTAGTGTTAGTGAATTAAATGAGTGGATGAATGAGAACAACTTGTCTTTAAATACAGATAAAATAGAGATGTTAATTGTTGGAGGGAATGACGCTGATCACAACAATATTTTGTCGTCATTTAACTCGGTTGGAATCCCAATTAATTTTACTGAATCAGCCCGCAATCTAGGAGTTATCTTTGACTCTAGCCTGTCATTTAAAGCACATATTACAAAGTTGTCCAAAACATGTTTCTTCCATCTTAAAAATGTTAGGAAATTAAGGCGCTTTCTAAATAAACAGGATTCTGAGAAATTAATTCCTGCATTTATCTCTAGTAGGATTGACTACTGCAATGCGGTGTTCACTGGCTGTTCAAACTGTTCTTTATTCAGCCTCCAGTTAATCCAAAATGCGGCTGCAAGAATTATTACAAGAACAAGAAAATATGAACACATAACTCCAGTTCTTAAATCCTTACACTGGCTCCCGGTTAAGTTTAGGGAAGATTTCAAAATCCTCCTTTTAACATATAAAGCATTAAATGGCTGAGGTCTGGCTTACTTGTCTGAACTTATCAAGACTTACAAACCTGAGCGCACATTAAGATCTCAAGATGCCGGTCTGCTTATGATTCCAAGGATTAATAAAATAACAGTGGGAGGTCGAGCTTCTAGTTACAGGGCCCCTAAACTGTGGAATGGTCTTCCTGCTTCTATAAGAGATGCCCCTTCAGTCCCAGCCTTTAAATCCCGGCTGAAGACTCACTACTTCAGTTTAGCATATCCTGACTAGAGCTGCTGATTAACTGTACATACTGCATCTCTGTTGTTAGTCATTAGCACTAAAACATAAGTAACATGACAGTTAGAACTGAATACTAAGCCTCACCTATTCTGTTTCTCTTCTCGGTACTCAAATGTGCCACTTTGTGCCACGGCCCACCTGCCAAGTTGTTTTGCCTGCCTAAGGTAAAGTCATCCCTGATGGAGGATCGCAGGTATCATGGGAAAGAGGGGTCCTTTCATCGGATTGGCTGGCCCAGCACTGTTTCAGCCGTGGAATGGCCAAATGGGGGAGGCAGCTTGATGGATGAGGTCTCCAGGACTCTAAAAATATCCAAATCGTATTATGTGATATCATCTACTGTTAAATTCTGCTCCGTACTTCTAAAAATTTTATTTTTATACTGTATTGAGGTTTTGTTCTGTTCTGTGTATTGTATTGTATTGTATTAACCCCCTTCTTTTGACACTCACTACATGCCCAGCCTACCTGTTAAGGGGTCTCTCTTTGAACTGCCTTTCCCAAGGTTTCTTCCATTTTTTCCCTACAAGGTTTTTTAGGAGTTTTTCCTTGTCTTCTTAGAGAGTCAAGGCTGGGGGGCTGTCAAGAGGCAGGGCCTGTTAAAGCCCATTGTGGCACTTCCTGTGTGATTTTGGGCTATACAAAAATAAACTGTATTGTATTGTATTGTATTGTATTTACATCATTGGTGGTTTGTTTCTGTTTGGACTTAGAAGTAAACAGGGATGGCCGGGTTGGCACCCCAGAAATTCATGTTCCTTTGAGCCTGTTATTCCTTCAGAAGACCCCACTATGTACACTGAATTACAGTTGCATGATTAGCTGTTTTGAGGTAATGAGCAAGTCCTCCTAGTAAAGGGACCAATGACTGCACATATAAGAAATACACAAAGCATTCACATTTCCTTCACTTTCCAATGCCGTATCAGTATGGATGATACTTACAGTAAATAGAAAAGAATACGGGGGCGACCACTAGGAGAAGAGAGAAGATCACCAGCACCATCCACAAGTTGAATTTCTTTTCTGCTCTACCTTCAGGCATTGTTGCTGCAAGAAAGGTAAAATGGAGAAAAATCAGAGAATGAAGAACGCATGAACTACCTGATGTAGGACAAAGTGGGCATTGCCCATTCTTCTAGGCATTACTGGCACACCAGGCCTGTTAAGGTGGCAGATTTAATAGACGTCCAGCTGTGCCTCCCCACACTTACATTCCAAACTAAGTGATTGAAGATCAACCTGTACCAGAATCTGCCTGTAGTTCATCTGATGATCAGGAAATCAGGCATCTTTCTAGGCCATTCTGTAAACATCTTCAGTCAAAAGGCATGAAATGAACACAAGCAACAGCAAAGAGCTGTAATTCAAGGAATGAGAGCTGGGACAGACAGAATAACTTAACTATGAG
Source organism: Polypterus bichir lapradei (assembly GCA_026402145.1). Classification (NCBI taxonomy): domain Eukaryota; kingdom Metazoa; phylum Chordata; class Cladistia; order Polypteriformes; family Polypteridae; genus Polypterus; species Polypterus bichir. The sequence continues at coordinate 199,579,077 of JANRMT010062791.1, forward strand.
CAGCTCCTGATTTTGTAACTGGAGGTGACTTTAAACCAATCATGAGATGTTAGAATTCCTTTTCAAAAATGAGCTGCAACCACGTATTGTCAGAAAGGCGCACACACTCACTGATCTCCAAGGGGGACGCCCACTCTCCAAAATGACTGAAAATCTCTACAGTGTCTCACTTAAAGTTAAAAGCTTGGAACTGACAGCCAATTTCTCCTTGTTGATCTGAAACCACACCACCTGGGCCTTCAGAAGAGGTCACCCACCAGAAACTAATCATCATCAGGCCAGGCCAGTACTTGGATGGGAGATCATCTAGGAAGAGCTTGGGTTGCTATTGAAAGCGGTGTTGGTGAAGCCAGCAGGGGGCACTGACCCTGTGGTCTGTGTGTGGATTCCAATGCCCCAGTGCAGCGAAGCAGACAATGTTCTGTAAAAATGGTCCCATCCTTCAGATGAGACATAAAACTGAGGTCTTAATTCTCTGGGGTCATCAAAGACCCTGAGAATCCTTCGTAAAGAGAGGGGTGTATTCCAATGTCCAGGCTAAATCGCTCTCTGCAGTCCTATCATTCTGGTCCCGTAATCATCCCCTGTCTCTAATTGGCTCTTTGACTCTCACCACTTCACCACCTAACAGCTAATGTGTGGTAAGCATCATGGTGAAAATGGCTGCCGTCATATCATTCAGGTGGATGCTGCAAATTAGTTTGACTTATAGTTTCACTATGTAAAACTCTTTTGAGTAGTGAGAAAAGCACAATATAAATTGTAAAAAATGAATTATTAATAATAATAATAATAATAATAATAATACATTTTATTTATATAGCACCTTTCCCAAGCTCAAGGCACTTACAGAATATAAGAAAGAACGGCAGGGTATATAGTATATTGTATTAAACCAAATAAATAAATAAAGAAGATTAAGACAGTAAATTCAGAGAAAGCCTAACACTTACAGGTTACATGAGCATCTTGACATCGAGGTAAACTGAGAGAAGGGTAATAAAGTCAAGTAGAGCTAAAAGCCTTGCTGAACAGATGAGTTTGTAGTTGTTTTTTTAAAAGAATTCATGGAGTCAGCTGACCTGATTAATTTCGGTAGGTCATTCCAGAGTCTGGGCGCTATACAGCTGAAGGCCCTGCTGTCACCCATGGAGTGTAGATTAGTGTGGGCACAGAATCAGAGGACCTTAGTGGATCAGCGGACAGGCACATAGTGATGGAGAAGGTCACTGATGTAGTTTGGCGCGAGGTTATTTAATGCTTTGTAGGTTATTAGTAGGATTTTATATTCGATTCTGTAAGACACAGGGAGCCACTGAAGACGGAGCAGGATGGGTGTGATGTGCTCGCTGCTGCTGGTTCGAGTAAGGACTCTTACAGCTGAGTTTTGAATAAGCTGGAGCTGTGATAGAAGATTAGAAGGGGCACCTGCCAGCAGCGAGTTACAATAATTGATGCGGGATGTGATAAAAGCATGGACAAGTTTATCAGCATTAGAAAAGGAGAAGAAGGAGCGAACACGAGATATGTTATGGAGGTGAAAGTAAGAAAGCTTCTTAATGTAATTTATGTTGGTTGAATAAGAGTAGGAGAAATCAAAAATGACACCAAAATTCTTTTCAGTAGAGGCAGGTCTGATGAGATCACCGCCAAGATGGACTGGGAAGGAGCTCATTTTATTAAGTTGCATTTTAGTCCTAATTTTCAGGAGGTCAGTTTTGTTGCAGTTTAATTTTAAAGAGTTCTGCTCCATCCAGGTTTTAATTTCGCTAAGGCAGGTTGTGAGCTGAGAAAGCTCTGATGAAGTTCCACTTTTAACATTGAAGTAGAGTTGAGTATCATCTGCATAAAAATGATAGCCCAGTCCATAGCTACGAATAATATGGCTAAGGGGAAGCATATAAATACAGAAGAGAAGAGGGCCGAGGACAGAGCCCTGAGGAGCTCCTTGTGTGACTGGCGCTGAGCTGGACCTGCTGCTGCCTATCAGTCAGATAGGACTTGAACCACTGGAGGGCAGTGCCAGAGATACCCAGCATGTTCTCCATTCTGGACAGTAGAATGTCATGTCTGACCTGAGTGTCAAATGCTGCACTGAGGTCTAACAGAATTAATATGCTGGTCTGTCCAGAGTCTGCTGCCATAAGCAAATCATTGGTTACCCGTAGCAGAGCAGTTTCACAGCTGTGCCGCGTCCTGACACCAGACTGAAAGGGCTCCATCAAGTTATTAGAGGTTAAGTAATTGGTGAGCTGGGAGGCTACAACACGCTCAAGAACTTTTGACAGAAAAGGTAAGTGGGAAATAGGCTGAAAATTGTTAAGATTGTCAGAATCAAGACCAGACTTTTATAACATTGGGGTTACAGAAGTGATTTTAAAAGTGAGCGGCACAGAGCCAGTGTCAAGGGATGAGTTTATTATTGTTGTAACAGTCAGGATTATGGCATGAAGGCAGGATTTAAGTAGTGTGCTGGTGATGGGGTCCAGTACACAAGTATTCAGCCTCATCTTACAAAGCAGGTCATTAACAAACGCAGATGTGACTGGTGAGAACTTAGAGAAGGAGCTGGATGGAGTGGGAAAACAGGGAGAGATATAAACAGATGATGTATTTGTGTTTGATGAACTATTTAGATCTTTAATTTTGTTATGGAAAAAGTGGAGGAAATCCTCACAGACTTCAGTAGAAGAGGTAGTTGGGCCAGATGCGGGTTCGAGTAGTTTATTAACTACAGAGAACAAAACCCTTGGGTTATCGTGGCCACTTTCTATTATTCTGCCATAATGGGTGTCCTTAGCAGCAGTTAGTGCTTCTCCGTGAGCTCTTTGGTGTCAGAGAAAGCCTGGATGTGCACGGTGAGGCCAGACTTACGTGATATTCTCTCAAGACGTCGGCCAGCTGCTTTCCTAGATCGCAATTCTGAATTATACCAAGGAGCTAAACGTTTAAAGGAAACCTCCTTATGTTTTAAAGGAGACAAACAGATATTATAATAATATATTATTATTATTATTATTATTATTATTATTATTATTATTATTATTAATATCTCAGCCAAGCCAAACTGTGGGCCAGTGGACTAAAAACATTAAAAAGTAGCCATTACTTCAAGTAGGGAATTTCAGTATCTAAACTCGGGTGCCACAAACAGTAACGCTCTTCACTATGAAGCTCCACACGACACACCAAAGGGCCTAACAGCAGAAAGGACAATGAGAGAGCAGCACCACAGAACACCACAAATGAAGGACCCTGAGCAAAAAGATAGAACCCGGGGCAACAACAAAGAAACAGCTTCACACAACATCAGACATCATCCATGAAGACTTGGCATCGTTAAACTATCTATGTGTGCCAAGATAAATTAAAACTCCAACTACCAGTAAACAGCCAGCCTCTCTGTCTTATAAGTTCGTCTGTCTAGTCTGGCTGGGTCCTTCCATATTGATCACCACACTTTGTATATGCAGTTATCATATTATTATAATCCTTGTGTTCATCAATACTTTCATTATTCTGTTTTTTTAAATGAGTGGGCTTCATTTAAATTGATCTAACAGTCTGAGACCCTCATCCTGTGACAGAGGAAGGTAAGATAAATAAAGAAGGAGCCTTCCCAAATGAATTGATCAATGGCTGAGTTAAATCTCCCCTCCTTCCCACATTATTGGGATTGTCCCTGGCTGGTCAGTTAAAGTTCATTTTCCTTTCCTGCACTGGTGCCCCACCATCAAAGGGGCCATTAACTGGTCTACCCTTCATTCCCACTTGGTGTTGTCACATCGACATTCCTGTTCTGTTTCCTCATATCCGTGTTTTCTTGTCCATGATGACCACGTCCAGATCTCAGCACAGGCTAACCTGATTATTATTTTCATAACAGCAGCCTACTTGTCACGTGTTTGCATTTCATGGAGAATAACAAACCTATCACTTGGCACAGAACTGTTCAAATTTATTACTACCTTCACAAAAGTGTCTACAGTCTACAAACTGGTGAAAAACTAAACCTGCTAATGGATTATTATTTTATTTAACTTTTACTTTTTATTCATTTTTAGGATTGTTTTATTTTTATCTTCATTTTACCTGAACAGCTGACAATGTGTGATATTGTGAAACTGCCAGACTAACATTTTGAAAGATGTTTCCCTTCCCTTCTCTTTCTCTTTTTCTCTCTCCCAGAACAGATAGCTGACAGATCGGACTCTCTTTGTTTTAGGGTCAGACGTGGCATACTGTGCTCTGATGGCTGCCAAGTTTAATTCTAAGCACTGACGATGCACACTCTCTCCCTCAAACTCATCACTCATAGTCACAGATGCTGTTTTTTTGCTGCTCCCCAATGTAGGTGCCAACATGGATGGACTGGCATTACCTTAAGGCCTACCTGGACAGGAAGCCATAAAGGAAGGATTTGGATGGACAGGCGTCCCTGCCAATTTGGTTGCAGGTACCTTTCCTGTAATGGAAGGATAGGGCAAGACTGTCTCTAGGGACCATCTATTCCCCAGGTAGCAGCATTCCTCAGGTTGAGCTACCATCTGTACACCCGCAGGGCACCTTGGGAATTGTAGTCCTGATGGTCAACCCTGTCACAGTTGGTGGTGCCACCAGAGATGATTCACACTCTGGAAGGAGGATCCACTTGACTCAGAAGAGCTACCAGGGTGTAATTGTGTGGCACCTGAAGAATTTCAGTGTCTGGCATTAAAGAAGTCAGTAAACCTCATCCAGGAAAGTTGGACAAGGCTGGAGGAGAGTAATGAATTATTATTGAAATCGTGGTTGTCAGCACTTGTTTGAGAGAAAGAACCTGAAAAGATGTAATAAAATTCACTTAATCTGAACCCAGGACTGTGTTATGTGCACCTGTGTCTGCAGTGTGGGGCACCTCCTGTTGGCCACACCACACACCTCTTTCATTCTCTCACACTGCTTACTGTTCTTGTGTGGTGTCTATTCATGTTTAGGTTTCTCATAACCTTTGACATTATATATTAGTTTTTCTGTGATTTTCCTACAGGACTCTTAGGTGGGACCCAAAAAATTGTTTATGGCCACGGCCACCTCATTCCTCATAGGTCTGCCCCTGCCCATGACTCATGGCATCTGAAAAGTAGACATTCGTGTTAGATATGAATTACGCCCATTGCAGACGTCCAATGAGGGCAATACCCTTCAGGGCAGCTGGGAAATGAAGTCTATCAAGTTGTAGCACTGCTACATCCTTCTACCATTAGCCATCGTCTGACTTTCATATAACCAACAGTGTCAATCAAAGATGAGTTGACATCTCTAAAATCTTTTGCCAGAACAAGACGTTCATTCATCTTATGCTTGTAACGTCAAACTGAGTTCTTGACAAACTCTGAAGGACGCGCTCAGGTACTTATAAACAGGCATTGACCTGCACCTCAAAGTGATCTGTGATGCTATTACCAGGAGCGACACCTTTCCTCAAAAACATCTCTCACGTTCTCTCTTTGTGGATTTGAAGTTCTTGGGGCTGGACACGTCCTAAAACTCCATCTGAACATGAAGGAGGACCACAAGCTCTAACCTCAGCTCTTCACTTCTTGTCCTGTGTGCATGTGACTGAACGCAGTCTGGATAGGATTTGTTCTTGAATTGTATCTCCTGTGAAGACATCAGTCACATAAGAGTCACACTTCTCCTTATGAAATTGTAGAGGACACAGCAAAGAGGCTTTGACCAAAGTGAACTGAGGCAGAGCCCACCAAACACTGACCACCGGAGAGAGAAAAGACACGATATCACTAAATGAAGACACTCAAGGTGGAGTTACTCACTTGAACCTGGCGTGACAGTAACACCTACCACACAATATGGGGCACCTCCGTAAATAACTGATATCACGGAAACTGCTTCTGTTAAATTAGCACTCTGAACAGCTGACCAAAACTTGGCTTTCTCAGATTTAGTCACCAGTGTGTAACACAGACAGGAAGAGCCGTGACGGGTTCACTCTTAGCCTTTAAAAGCGTTTACCTAAATTAATAACCAAGAGCACCAATGTGTCTTACAGCAAGAAAGAGTGAGGAGACTGTTCATCTACATCAGTGGTTCTCAATCTGTGGGGCGGGCCCCCCTAGGGGGTGCAAAGTAACAAAAAGGGGGGTGCGAAGATGTGAAAAAAAGAAAACAGGAATCGAAAAAATGAAAAATACTTCTATTGAAACCAAAACAAATTAACTTAAACTACATTCTGATACTAGAAAAATAAATACAGAGTTAGATAAATGTTGATAAAAGTTAAGTAGGTATAATAAAATATGCATCTATGATATATCATTAATTTAAAAAGTACAAATTGGTATTAGTGGGCTCCTTTCAAAAAACCGTTAGGGGGGGCGCGATTAAAACTTATGAAAACTCGGGTCGCAAATACTTAAAGGTTGAGAAACGCTGATCTACATGAAGATTAAAAAATAAAAATCCTTAATTCACAGAGAGGGGGGACAAATAAACTGGGAATCTCACTGAAATGGCTCACTGCGAGAAGGTGAAGCAGACAATTCATTCATTAACATCAGCACATCCATTCTTCTTCCTTACACTTTAAAGATTTTCAAAACACCATCATAAATAACTTTGCCTTCCCTTCACAAAATATTCATTTTCTTTATTTGAGTTTATAAAGCAGGTCTACAGAGCCCACCTGTGTCGCCATCTGCTCCACTGACATGTGGTGACTCTTCTATGGTACTGAAGTCGTCAGCCTGTTTCTCTGACACTCGGTAAATTTCAGTCATCATTATGAATGCTGCAGAGGGACTGAAAGAGAAAGAAGATTCCGGTTATTTCTAATCCAGCATTCAGTTGTTTTTCTGATATCTTCTTACTTCAGGCAGATCAGCTAAGCAGAGACCACCAAATACTTACAAAGCTCGAGTAGGAGCTGAAAAATGAAATTGTAAAAAGCCTTGTGCCTTTGTCAAAAAAAGGGGGCTCATGATTTGTTTTGTAAAAAATGAGTGACGTGTTACCAAGGCGCCAATAAGATGAACCAGGCTGTCATTCCTACCACACTCCTCACTGCAATAAAGCCGCTCGGAGATCAATTCGCCTCTTTACCTTGTAATTCTGCTACAAGACGTGCCCGCTGTGCCCACTGCCCCATTGACTGAAGTTTTTCATTACTGACCAGTGCAACTCACACAGATATTCAGACTTGGAAATAAGAAGGAGCCGTCCGGGATGATGATGGGATGTGGCGCCACCTACAGACTAACAACCCTTTTCTACCCAAGTCTTCTTTTCCAGGCTTTGTGAAGATTGCTCCTGGGTTAGATTAACTGCTAAAGACACAATGGTGCCACATGTGGAGAGAGGTGGTGCCCTGGTAGAGGTTTGGGTGGGTGTTTGGGGTGCTCTAGAAACTCCACTCAGACAATGGGTCATCTTTAATTAACTCAGTGATCCATCATTTAGCCAAATGGCTACAGACTGACCTAAAACACTATTGAGCTTATCACCCACAGAGTGGTGTCATGGTGGAAAGGGCCCATCAGATGATTTTTTTTTATTATTATACTTTATTAATCCTGCAGGAAATTACTTGGTTTTCGCATACCCCTTGGGGTCAGAGCGCAGGGTCAGCCATTGTACAGCGCCCCTGGAGCAATCGAAGGTTAAGGGCCTTGCTCAAGGGCCCAGCAGAGTAGCATCTCTTTTTGGCAGTGAAGGGGATTTGAACCGGCAACCTTTGGGATACCAGCGCAGATCCTTAGCCTCAGCCACAGAAAATTGAATAAGAATCAGAATTGGATAAAGTATGTGAGGAGACTGACCCTTCCTGGCCGGACGCCCTTCCGCTTGTTCTGGCTGTAATGTGTGGTAGGACCCACCGCTAAATAGGACTGTCGTCCCTTGAAATGTTGACAGGTCAGCCAATACAAGTCCCAATGCCTGGAGGGCGGGTTGAACTGGAATCCATTGATGTGGATCGCTTGTTCTTTTCAGGCCTTCAAAGAACACTAAAAGGGGTGCACTCCTAAGTAAAAGAGTCCTGGGGAGCGGTTGGCAATTGGGTTCTGATCTGAGATACTCGGCGAAAGCACTGGCACCAACCCTGCTGGTGAGGTCCGCACCAAGTCCTCCTGGTTACCCCTCATGTTGTGAAGGTTAAAGGCGTCAATTCCTGGATTCGCCCGTCCCACTGTAAGAAAATCTGTTTGGGAAGGTTGACATGAAGATAAAGGCAGTAATCATTGTGTGCTTGATATGCGCCATCCTATGGACTTGTATGCTGTGACGGTGGTCCGAACCCAACCTGGTGAATGGCGTGAAGGGAGAACTCGACATGGTGATGAAGCATCCCATCTGAACAGAACTGAACTGCTTTTAAGAACAGATTGCTGTCTCCTCATCCTTCATAATGTGATGTCAATCGTGATGACCAACACTATGATGGTCTTTCGAGACTCCCCTACAAATCTAACGGCCCCTTCTCTGAATGATCTTAATGGTTCCGGAGCTTTCCTTTTTCATATTATTGATACTGATGACATGTAAGAAAGTGAACTGTTTCTGTTCAAAGGGATGAAGTGTAAGAGCTGAATTTGAACCCTGGTCCATTGTGCACCTGGCATGTGCCTCAGTCTCATATCCTTCTGGGCTTATGCTTAAAGGCTGATGCTGTTATTTTATTATTCACTATGATAAATGCATTTTTTAGTTATTTAATATAAAGCTTAAAAAAATGTTATATTTGAAGGTATAATCATTAATTGTTCTCTTGTTATGTGCTAAATGTTTCCTGTTGGTAGGACACATGTGGTCCAGAACATGAAGTGAACGCGTTTCCTTTTGCACTAACTGTACTTTTATCTCTTAGGAAGTCACGCACTCCCAATCCACCTGGTGGGCGGGGCTAAAGGTGTTGTTTAAGGCATCAACGTGTGCTACGCCCCCTTAGCCACTGAGTGCAACCAATCAGGTTCAAAACTTTCTGATTATGTAATGAATTCCTTGGAACTGTCCATCCATCCATCCATTTTCCAACCCACTGAATCCGAACACAGGGTCACGGGGGTCTGCTGGAGCCAATCCCAGCCAACACAGGGCACAAGGCAGGAACCAATCCTGGGCAGGGTGCCAACCCACCGCAGTCCTTGGAATTGTGATCTAATCAAATGAATCGTATAAATAGAGCACAGAGGACGCTCTTTTCTTTGCAACACTTGCTAATAAGAGATGCTGTTGGCTCTTTTAAGGTTTAGATAAAGAATAACGACTGACATTTTCTCCTGCCTCTGTTTTATTTCTTACACCGGGGCATTCCAGTGGGGGGTGACCTTTAAATAAAATTCTTCCACAGGTAGCATGGCATTCATCTTAAAGAAATAGCATACAGGGTTAATAAATGTCAGAAACCTGTGCAGGAATATCAGGAAACCAGATGAAGGTGAAGGGAACAACAGAATGTACTGAAAGACAACTAAGAGATGACAGAAAATCAGCAGATGTCCTGTGAAGAACCAGAATGGAGAGTTGAGATGTGCACAGGGGTGGGGGCTCAACTCAAAGATAGAAGAAGAAGAAGCAGAATATAATAAAGTATAATAGACTTTTATTTTATATAAATTATTTGGGTGTAAACCAATGCACCAATCAGAGTAAACTGTATGTAAATTCAGTAATTTTTTAAATGAACTTCTATTCTTTGTTTATCTGACCATTCTGACCAGGCTGTAACAGACTGCTTTTGATGAACGCTCCCTGTAAGACATTTAATTGAGGAGTCATTTAAGACTCCATGAACAGCTTTTCTCCTGCCTGATAACTGATTTGTCCTGTTAGAGGACGTTTCTTTCTTTAGTAAGATGTTCCATTTCTACCAGTTTTAGACTCCCAACGTTAAGCGTTCTGTTCCTTCGCAGGAAACTCCCAGCAGATTCACAAAAGAAGGCGGAGCCGACGATAAGAAATCAGAACGGACTTGTGCCCATCTGCACGGGACTCCCCTCCGGGGGACGCGATCATCAGACCTGAAACGGTAGGAGGGGGCGAGTTCATTTGTTCTTTTGGGTTAGATCTCGAGCCGTTAGCATAGGAGTGCTTGTCTGGAGTTACGATAGTTTTAGTGCAGTTAGGTTAAGAGGGAGTGACACGGTTTACCTGAGGGTTTTTTATTTTTTCCCGTTAGAGAGAGCATAAGTCATGTTAAGAAAAAGAACTGAACATTAAAATAGGGTTAGGATTAACAGTTGGGAGACTTGTGGTCTTTGGTTCGAGTGGTTCAGTTAGCTTTTGGAGACTTCTGGTGACTCCTGGTGTCAGTTCAAGCAGTTTAAGCGGAGTTCGCTTCACGCGCATATATATAATGGCTTGAGACCAAAAAGGCGTTGTATCGAATTATGGATATATGTGAATATAACAGGGGGATGAGTACAATTTGACTGACTGATTTGTTATTTATAAAAGCACATTTAAAACAACAGCGGTTGTGCCAGAGTGCTGTACAAAGAAGCATTTAAATAAACACAATGCAAACAATGATGCAGAAGCAGATTAATACAATAACATCCACCACAATCCCATCATACACAGCGAAAGGCGGAAGAAAACACGGAGGTCTTAAGCTGACTTTTAAAAACCTCGATGGAGGCGGTGGCGTAGCAGGTCTGGTGGCACCCGGTGCGGAGTTTAAACTTGTCACCTCCATGTCCACCAAAATATAAAATGAAATTTATTGAGAAAGCAATTTTTTTATTCAACTGGTTAAGTAAAGAGGGCATAATGTTAATTATTTTGTAATCAATTTTTTATGAATTAAAAAAAGTAAAATACCTTGTTATTAATAAGCCAGTTTAATGTACAATGTAAGAAATCTTTTTTCTATAGTGTATAACTTTATTATTATTATTATACAATTGAATGAAAACTCAATTGTTTACAAGTTTCGTTCTCTAGGCTCTGATCCAACAAACTGTACTTTAACATGATACTTAGAGTCTCTTCTTTCTAACTTTTTGTTCTGCAAATTTTGAAATTGCGTCATCAAAATCGATACCTTCAGCTACACTATTTTCAACTGACAAAATGGCTAAGCTAGAGAGTCGTGCTTGGTTCATAGTGAATCTGAGATAATTCTTAATTAGTCTGAGTTTCGAAAAACTCCTCTCAGTTGTTTGATTACTTGAGCACCAGCACAGTTCAAAAGAAACGAGACAGAACACTTACTTCTCCCCCCACACCACACAATAATATTAAATCATTACAGCATCACATCATTCACCCGCAATTTGCTGCAATTAGGGATTGTTAAAGCCCATGTAAATTATTTGACATGTTATTTTATGTAACAAAAAGGCGCATTAACACAAAACCAGCAATTTTTTGTCACCCCCTCAGAGCTGGTACCCGGTGCGGGCCTCACCCACCGCACCTGCCTTGCTACGCCACTGGATGGAGGATGAAGACCTGCTGTGGAAAGGCAAGTCATTCCAAAGCCGTGGAGCAGCAACTGAGAGAGCTCGGTCTCCTCTGGACTTCAGCCGAGATCCTGGAGCTACGAGGAGAAGTTGTGCAGATGACCTCAGCGCTCTTGGTGCCACTTAGGGGTGAAGGAGGTCTTAGATAAATTTCAGAGTGAGACCACGGAAAGCTTTAAGAACAAACAGCAAGATTTTAAAATCAATGTGACACCTCAGCGGTGGCCTATTGGAGAGAGGAGCTAAAATGGCGGAGATGTGATCCTCTTTTTCTCGACCCCATTAAGAATCTCACTGCAGTGTTTGAACCAACTGAAGGCACGACATAGCAGATTTGGGCAGACCGACATATAAAGAATTACAATAATCTGGGCGAGATGTAATAAAGGCATGAATTACTGTTTCCAAGTCCATCTGTATGGATTTTAGTGTAGAAATGTGCCTCAGTTGGTAGAAACTGGACTTTACTACCATGGTGATTTGTTTTTGAAAACTTAGTGATGACTCGAAGATGATACCTGACATCATTATGAATCGTTGCTGCCAAAGGTCCTTACTAAGTGCCGATTTCAACTGCAGATGTGATAGGACCACAAATAATGACCTCTGTTTTATTTTCGTTTAATTGTAAGTAATTTAATGCAATTCAATATTTAATATCTTCAAAAAATTTTACAGATGAAGTGATGTCAGAACTGACTTTGAGGTACAGCTGCATATCATCAGCATAACAATGATACGCGACATCACGTTTGTAAAAGATGACCCTCAAGGGGAGCAGATAAAGGGAAAATGGAATTTGAGGTAAAGGAAAGGGTTAAAAGTAGAACAAGACAAGGGTATAATAGAACTAGTAAGAAAAAGAATAAGGCTAAGACTAAAAGGTAAGATTGTGTTGTCATTGGTGTGGATTGTAAGGTTTGTGTTCACTGTGTAGTGATCGTATGTTCTCTTTGTGGCCGAGTAGACTCTGCGGCTTAGGCTTCTTGTTAGAAGTCACAGCAGGACTCGGAGATGACGTCATCAACGGCTGTCAGCTGTTTCTTTGGTCTCGTCATTAAAGTGAGTGAGGGCGGAATGTAAAGGTTTTCTATCAGTTTACATAGATCGAAAAAAATGAAGAGAAATCAGTACGTACGGAAGCTGGTTGGAAACAAAGGGGGATCGGTTAAAATAGAAACTTTAAATACTTAAAGTAAGTATAAGCAAGTATAAACACTACAACGCTTGCGTAGCAGGAGCGTCCGCTGCAGCATGCATCGCGTGAAGTATAACTCCGGCCTAAGATCTTAATTCGCAGCGAAATTGCAGAATTGACGAAAGAGTGCAAGCAAGAGACTAAGATTAGTCAAGAAGTGGGATCGACAGGATGTAAAATCACACCGAGAAACAGCCAGCTAGCTGATGAGAGAGGTCAGCACGGTCAGGGGTCTCATCTGGAGCGAAGGATCGGCGCTCGAGGGACGGATCACGCCCACAATGATGTGAAAGAGAGGGTTCGATCGTGGAGGAATCTGCCCTGGGGATCCGAGGGACGACTGCGTGTGCGAGAATGAAGACCGGAGGTAGTGATGGGAAAATGAAGCCTCATGAAACTTTGAGGCTTTCTTTCTGTTTGTGCTGAAAACGACTCGAAGCTTTGAAGCCTCAGCCCCAGTATGAACAGCGACATCTGGTGGTTAACTGAGGTTAAGGCAAGCAATCAAGAGCGCAAGTGAAGCAGCACTCATTGTTTCAGTCTCACGTCACCAGCAAAAGGTCAGAAAAGTCTGTGTTCATTTTATTCTGCTAAGGTCCTTCTCCATTTATACTATTTAACTTCTGAATGCCGTTTTCCGCTGTTAATCGCCATTTGTCACCGAAGCTCTCCAAATCTCTCTCTCTCCTCACAACCCCACATTGTTGAGTGAGAATACATATGATGTATTTTATACAGGCTGTCTGTTAATTTAGCGCCAAAGCTGTCAAACCAACAAAGCGCGCTGTGAAGCACTGATGACGTCCGATGTTTCAAACGTCACGGGTCACGTGACAGAGGTGTTTCACCACGAGCTCCGACACTGAGATTCGACTCACTACCCTTCAGATTGACACAAGCTTCGACGCTTCGGTATGATTTTCCCATCTCTAACGGAAGGACAGCCGACCCCGAGCGGACGCAGACGCAAACGCAGGCGAAGGCAGCTAAGACTGGCGTCGGTAGTGTGAGGACCGCGGCGGCTGAAGTCTCCCCAGCTGAGCAAGCCTTGGGTGAGCTTGGAGAGACTAGGAAGGAGCTGTGCTTGGCTGGTGTGACCCCAATGTCTGCTGCAGGATTTTAGTCTCATTTTAGCCTTGATTTAACCGTTTGAAATTTTTATCTTTTTAAGGAATATTTATGGACATTTCTGATTTATGTAGATTTTATTGAACACTGTTTCGTTTTGACTTTTTTTTTTTTAATAAAAGCACTTGCTCCTTTTACACCATCCCCTTGCTCAGGCTGATTTGTCCCCCTAGACCAGCTCACCTGGTTACATTGCCGACGGTGTTGGCTTCGAGGGGGTGTAAAAAGGAAGAGGGAGCGTGGAGCAGGACCCGCATCGTCACAGTCGGACAGTATCTTACGGGAGGCAGGAACAATCTCTGGACGGGACTCCAGCTTATTGCTAGCACTGCGCCACTGTGCCCCCATGTTTAATACATCCATTCAGGGCCGCCGTAAGCTCCAGGCGAACGGAAAGTTTGTACTGGGCCACCGAATGAAAGTGCTCGTCTACTAACGTCGCTCAGTAAAAAAAATTCTTATTATTGGATGAAAGTATTAATTGAAAAAATATTTCATCTAAATACGTTTTTAGACTTTATAAAAATTATTCTGCGGTGGGCTGGCGCCCTGCCCGAGGTTTGTTTCCGGCCTTGCGCCCTGTGTTGGCTGGGATTGGCTCCAGCAGACCCCCGTGACCCAGTAGTTACGATATAGCGGGTTGGATAATGGATGGATAAAAAGTATTAATTTAATAAGGATGGTTTAAATTGTCATTATATCGCTTCATACCCAGTAGCTTCTTATTTATAAGATCTTTTGCATTAAGTGCTGAAACTTTTTTTGATTATCACATTTATTCATTTAAATCCGCCGCCTCCAATGGACATCCATCACGCTATATCCTAACTACAGGATCACCGGGGTCTGCTGCTGGAGCCAATCCCAGCCAACACAAGGCAGGAAGCAAACCACCGCAGGACACACACGGGACAATTTAGAATCACCAATCCACCTAACCCTATCAATAACCCTAACCTGCATGTCTTTGGACTGTGGGAAGAAAACCCACGCAGACACGAGGAGAACATGCAAACTCCACGCAGGGAAGCGAACCCGGGAAGCGAACCCCGGTCTCCTTACACACACCCGATTCAGCCGTTCAGCTTATTAGTCGTCACGCCGTCCTGTGATAAGCCGTTATGTGCTGGCGAACTACATGGAGATGCCCAGGATCACTATTAGTAGTTTATATGTGCGGCCGAAGAGAAATGACGACAATCTGAACTAACATTTGATAGACGAGCTGAATCCGAGGAAGTGAAGTCGTTCACTGCGGCCATGTAAGCAATCTGTTTAGTTTTGGGTCATTTGTTTAAACTTATATCTAATAGTTCAAATGTACACATAATACGAATATTCGTTTTCTAATGTTTTAAAAGCCATGGAATAGTTTTAAGTTTATCACTTTTTATAAACGTTTTAAGATTTATCGTGATATCTGATAAAGTTTCTAGTGTTGTGCGTGATCTCTTTCCTTAGAATGTAACCGAGAAGTCACATCGAATTTTAATATGTGCTCTTTCAACGCTCAAACGAATATTCATAAATTCTTAAATCTGGTAAAAAGCTTCAGTTAATGAACGGTAACTAATCAATTTTGCAAGCGATGGTCTCATAAGTTTTTTTCTTTATTATTTAATTGACGGGTTAATCAATGCCCATAAAAAGACATTAAAAATGAATGCTGGTCCCAGTCGAGATAGAGACAGAAATAGAAAATATGAAAATAGAGCACAGAAAAGAAAGAAAGCCGAAAAAAGGAAACGAATGCAGAAAGGTGGATTATTAAAATAAGAATAAAAAAAAAAAAAAAAAAAAAAAAAAAAAAGATAGACATGAAAAGGAAAAGTGAACTGCGCTCCCGGCCCGGTCTGGACCTGATTCAGAGTCTGATGAAGAAGACATTGAAGTTCGAACAGAGAAAATTTTACTCTAAATGGAAGAAACAATTAAAATGAATGAAGAAAATATTAATGACGATCTCGGGACGTGGCCAGTAAATATCAGCGACAAGTTAAGAGTCTTCTTAGTTAAGAAAAAGCCTCAAATTTAAACAAGTGATTTCAACTTTCCTCTTGATAAAGAAGGAAGGAAATTCCATACGCCATTTTAGTACAACATGTTACCGAACAGTGAAAAAGTGGTTATTATATCAGTGAAAAATAACAAAGTATATTGTTTTTACTGTATTTTGTTTCCCAATAATTCATTAAGATCAACCGTGGCTAGTGATGGATTTGTGATTGGAGACATTTAAGCACACGAATAAAGGAGCAGGAAGCATCTTTGTGTCATTACAATCACAAATGCAATTTTTTGAACTTGCAAAAATTATCACAAAGTCAGCAAACTATTGACAATCTGCAGCAACGTCAAATAAATGCCGAAAAAGAACATCGGCGCAGGTTATACGACGAATCGCATGCTGTGTTGAACATTCAGGGAACTTAACGACGCTTTTCGTGGTTCCAGCAACAAATTAATTACAGAAAATAATGGAAAACTCCTTGGACTTATTGAAATGATAGCCAGATTTGATCTTACTATGGATGAGCATTTGAGAAGAGTTTCGCATAAAGAAATATCGGATCATTAACTGAGTAGGGAAATTCAAAACTAATTGCTAAAAACCGAAATAAAGGAGCGCATTAAGAAAAGTATGTTCCGTTCTTTTGGACACTAACATATATCAGTCATGAGGAACAGTTAACATTAACAAAATGATGACGTCACAATAGAAGACTATTTCCCTGATTTTCTATCAGTTGTTAAACTACAGGATCTGATTTAACTGATGGGCTCACAGGCCATCTTGCCGATACGAGGTTATCTCTCCAAGACTGCCAGGGACAAGCTGACGATAACGGCGCCAATGTGGTTGGGAAGCACCAAGGAGTGCAAACGAGAATCTGAATGAACATCCCGAGCCTTTTCAGTTCCATGTGCGGCTCATCGTTTACATTTATTCTTGAGAGATATGGCCTCGTGTATTCCTATTGCAGTGACTCTTTTAGAACAATTCAAAGACTTTATCCGATATTTTGCGCGTCAGTGGACAGATGGTTTGTTCTCACTAAACATTTGCCGGAATTAACACTAAAACCGTTGGCACCAACTAGATGGGAATGTAAGTTTTAGTCTGTGAAGCCGATTCGCTTTCATTAAAGTCAAATTTGTAAAACACTGGAAGATATCAGTGAATCGACCAAAGATCCAAAAACAAGAAGTGAGGCCCAATCATGGACTCAGTATGAATTAAACTCCGATTTTGTTTTAGCAACAGTTATAAGGTACGAAATACTTGTCGCTGTTAATAAAGTTAGCAAAATTTTACCAAATATTTTTGCTGATTCAAACAGTGCAACAACGCATTTAAAAGGTTTAAACGATTATTTAATTTCATATCGAGATAATGGATTTGATACAATAAAAGAAACAGCCAAACAAATCTGTTCAGAAAAATGACATTGAAGTGTAAGATTTAAGAGTACAGGAGCGAAACATCTAAGCGCTTTTATGATATGAAATGAAGGATGAATCAATAAAAGAGCCTGAGAAGAAATGTTATACTGATTATATTATAAAAATCATAGAGCAAGCAACGATGTCAATTGAAGAAAGATGTCAGCCATTAAATAAGAATTACTTCGGATTTCTGTACAATATTACAAAATTAAAATTTATTGTCGATGAAAAACTTAAAAATATTGCTGGGATTTAGATATTTTATTAACGGATGGAGATAGTTGTGATATCAATGGATTAGAAGTATTTAAAGAAATAAAATTATTCTATCGTATTATGAATACACCGTCGAATTGTAAACCCCTAGATTGCCTAAAATATTACCAGATGTCAGCGAGTCTTATCACAATTTAGTTTCTTACTTGTGAATATTATTAATTATTTCTGCGACGACGGCTACAGCTGAGAGAAGTTTATCGAAGCTGAAAAGCTGAAAATAATGAAGAATTATCTACGAGCCATCCTGAGACAGGAGAGATGGTCAAGTTTAGCACAACTTTCAATAGAAAATTAATTCTGTGAATCCATTGGATATGAAAATATAATCAATGATTTCGTGGAAAAGAAAGCTTGATAAAAAAAATGTCAAATAATGTTTAACAGCTTAATTTGTTGTATTGTAGTTCTGTAGTATCTCTTCTTGCATTGTATTTCTCGTATTGTAATTTTAATGACATTTTAAGTGTGTCATTTTCTTAATTCTTATTTAATATATCATATACAATTCATTTTATTATTCCTATTTTTTGTAATTCCTCCATCAAGTCAGATGGCAATTCCTTTTAAATTAAATTATCGGCCCCATAGGTCTTGCTAACGGCGGTCCTGCATGTTTTAATTCCTCTCCTCATGACAATCCTATCAAGTATTCATCTTAGTATTTCATTTGTTCACAGAGCTGTAATATCACGAGTGTCATGTGCGCCGCCGGCGTCACAGAAAGCCCGTTGAAGAAGCGCGTAGAGATTCACACACAGAACACGAAACAGTTAACGAGCTGCTTTAGTTACGATGGCAGATGAGAAACTAGAAAATGAAACGATTTTAAGATGAAGTTTATGACGTTCTACTTCAATGTCAACATCAGCTACGTGATTAAAGTTAACATTTCGACCCCCCACCTTTCTCTGTACCCTGAGACCCTTCCATGTGACACTCAGACGGTGGGCTACGGTGACTGTGATATCTGACCACCACTTCTTATTTATTTCGTGCACTTTGTGACTTTCTGAACTTGAACTTTCGAGTTTCTCCGCCACTCTGTCCCTGATTAACTTCATTTTGTTGTTCATATCTCTGTTTAAACCAACACACTGTACGTTCTTATTACTTCCACTTGGTATTCGCTGAAATTCTTCCATTTCCCCCGCACTTTTGCCATTGTTTTTTCACTCAAGGTGCTATTTATATTGATTTGCATATTCAAAGCGGAGTAATTCTGGGAGGAGTCGGTGTGACGCGGCAGGCGCGTGCACGTGCGTTACATTTCACGCTGACTGATTTATGGAGCGGAAGTGCGCGGACGTTGTCGTTCGCACAGATTTATGAATCTGGGTTGTTTTTTCTTTATTTGTACCCACATTTCTGTTTTTTGTCCACACGTCATGTCTGAGTGTCAAATCTACACATGGCGTTACACATGAGGCCCCAGGAGAGGACATGAAGTAATAATAATACATTTTACTTATATAGCCTTTCCCATGCTCAAGGTGTCACAGATACTCGTCAGGACCACCAAATCAATAAGAACACAAACCTGCCTGTAAAACTCCTCACCACTCAGAGGTTCAGAGGACTGTAGGAGGAGAATTGGAGCTTCAGTACTTGGCCATGAAAAGAGCAGAATGGGGGCTGTGAAGATGACATTTTGTAACGGCATCAGGTCCATCTACTAGAACAGGAGGTTCAAATATAACACACACCTGACAAGCAGCTAAAACACAAAACCCTAAAACACTGAACCCCACTAAAGTACCAGTCATTGCCCAGCATACCCACTGGTATACGACACACTGGCTCACTGGTGTTTAAAGACATTTTGAAGACTCTCACGTTATGGTTTGGTTGTTCCTGTTCACCACAGTCAGTCTTCAGGTCCTCGCAGTCAGCGACATCCAGTGAGGAGTTCAGCTGGGGAGCCCAACTAGAATGAGCAAACCAGAATCTGCTGAGTGTCTTTAAAGGCTTTAACCATCGTGTGCCCATGGGCTTCTACATATTGGTGTCCAAGCAGAACCTTTCACAGAGTTTGACTCTCCAGAACCTTCAGTTCTACATGAAGAGAGGAGGTGAGGGTTACAGTGGTCAAAGCTGGGGGTCTTTTCACAGGGGCTGCCTTATAAGAAGCCGTCAGCTGTTTGGTGAGGTGGCCTGTTTGTCACTTTACATGAACGTACATCAGGGGTGTCAGACTCTGATTTAGAATCATAGACGTACAGCAACATCCTTAGCAGAGAGTTCTAGAATGGCAGAGACCCACCAAATCCCCCAGGGCACCAGAAGGCAGACAGCACAGCAGTGGTCAGTCATGCCTGGCACTGTGACGGATGTGAAGATTTCAGTTTTGCTCTTTTGGATTTGTAATGTGATGTGACAGTCACCTCATTGTCACTTTAATGCACAGCCAGTCTCCAGATCAGTAAAAGAATGAAGGTCCCGTGACACCGTTAGTCATGAGCTTGTGACACAGTGACAATTCAGCATGACAAAGCAGGTCTGAATATCTCACTTCAGTTCATGTCAGTGTTGATGATTCCACCATTAGAAGGACGCTGTGCTAAAATGATATCTGGGGAGAGTTTCACATCAAATATCACTGCTGAACAACAGAAGCATGAAGGTTCATCTAACGTTTACCAAAAGACACAATGATTAACCCCCAGAACATCTGGGATAATGTCCTGTGGAGTGATGAGTTAAAAGTGGGACTTTATAGAAGACACAGGTCCAGCTCCATCTGGAGTGAAGGTGTCACAGCTTTCCACAATGAGAACATCACACACACACAGTCAGTCATGGTGGTGGTAGTGTGATGTGCATTGCTGCTTCAAGGCCTGGATGACCTGCCAAAATGGATGGAAACTTAAATTCAGCTCCCTGACAGAAGATACTGAAGGAGAATGTCTGGTCATCAGTCTGTGATTTGAAACTGAGTGATGCGACAGAATAAGAAGACCAAGACCACCTCTGAATAGATGAAAAAACACCAAATGAAGGTTTTGACCCCACTGAGATGTTGTGGTGGGACCTTGAATAAGCAGTTTATAGTCATAAACTATACGGTTTGGCTGAATTACAACAATTCTTTACAGATGAGGGGCCCATAATTTCTCCACAGGGATGCCAGAGACTGACCTCCTGATACTGGACCTGTGTGACTGCAGTTGATGTCACTGAGGGTGGCACAGCCAAGTATTTAGTTTGGTGCAATAACTTTATCACACAGGTGATATAGGTGTTAGTGTACTTTTTACATTCAATAAATCAAAAAATAATTTAAAAACAGAGTGTTGTGCTTACTCAGGTTGTCTTTGTATTCTACTAAATATGTTTGGAGATCAGAAACAATGAAGTGTGATGAAGAAGTAAAAATAGAGGAAATCAGGTGGGGGCAAATACTTTTTCACAGCATTGTGCACTCACACATTTCAGAAGGTCAATGAAATGAAATATTAAAAATGTGTGGACAAAAAACAAACTATAAACGTACACAAAACTCAAACTCCGTCCCAAGTGACTCTCTGATGAAAGGTCAGAAGGGATGAACTTCACCTTCTGTGGTGAGGGGTACAGAAGGGGCTGATTCTGTTATTTGGGGGTTTCTTATCCATGAATTGGTGGCAGAAGATGAAGCTTTGTGTGATTTCCGTGATCTCAAACTGAAGCTTTCTGGTTGTCGACGTTGTCATTTGACTTTCTTTGGACTCCAGCTTGTAGTCTCAATGTGAAGAAGCTTTGTGTTGGATATCGAAATGAAGAAAGTGCTGAATACGAACTGAAAAATACATTCTGAAGTATATAGCGCCTTTCATACACCAGTCCAGAATATATTTACAAGCATCCATGTAACGTTAATCATAATTTAATGTTAATTTATACTATTTAAAGCTGGATCACTGAGGTCCCTTTGTGTGTTTGTGCCTGTTTATTTTAGATTTATTTCTAGTCATCTGATGTCATTTTCATTTGGTTTATGGTGTCTCATTACTGATATATATTTATATTATAATTTTCCCTTCCACACCTTAATCGATATTCCTTAACGACTGCTGTCATAAAGCCCCTTGGCCCCTCACTGGCCCTACCGTACTGACATTTTTGTTGGTATTTAGATCCTCTTACATTCCCGTTTTCTGACTTATTCTTGACAAACAGCTTATTGGTTTGTTGGTTTTGTAATTATTTTGATAATCACAAATTGACACCGTGAATTAGTGGAAATGTCCTTTCACAGAAGTGACACACAGGACCCTATTCCAGGGTTCAGGAAAGGAGGGTTTGGCTGTCAGCTGAGCTTCACATTCAGGAGGGTCAATGCGGATTTCCTCTTTTTCATGGAGTGCTGGGCCAGAATTTTATCATCACACGGGTTCTTGAGGAGTAAACCCAACCAGTCTGCGTGTGATTTGTGGGCTTGGAAAAGACATGTGACTGTGGCCTATAAGGGGGTATTTTAGGGGGTGCTTCAGGAGTAGGGGGTCCCGTGCCTGCTGCTGAGGTCTATTCAGCTCCTGTACCACCAGAGCGAGAGCTTGGCTCACATCGGCAGCAGTAAGTCAGACTCATTCCTGGTGGGTGTGGGACTCCGCCATGGCCGCCCTGTGCCACTGATTCTGTTCATAATTTTAATGGACTTATTGAAGTGCAGTATTACTTGATTATGAACATCCTGTGCTGCTTTTGTGTTCGAGGGTCACTGACTCAGAATTAGTACTTCTCATAACTGATGACTAACAGTATGGAACACGACTTTTTTAGATTATATTTTTTTATAACAGTTACTTTTCCTTTTACTTCTTGCTTAAAAAAAGATCAATGGAGATGAATGGCATAAAAACTTAAATGTGACATATTATTAATTCCTGTCATTTTTCAAATTGCACTATAGCTTTTACTATTTTCTACTGAACATATAAGATTAATTTAAATAACAGTGTACCGAAGAATAGAGCAACATCAGATATACTCAAAAAATCCTGTCACTGACAAAAATGGTGACAATGCATGACATCATTTAAATGTTGTTTATTATTAATCTTTGTGTATTCAATGGGTAGATTAATTTATAAAGTGTTACCATTTTATAATCACCATGTAAGATTTTTTAAAGGAGCATTCAGCAACATCACATATGTTAATAATAAACTTCTCTGCACCTGCTCCGAGGTTGTGTTTCTCATCGAATCGGAGTTTCATGAATTCTCAACACTCAACATTTTGCTAAGTTTCATTTTCACGCTGGTAAGGAGAGGGTTAACAGGTGACAGTTGCCTTGGTTACCAAGCACAACTTGCCATGATGTTCTAAAAAATAAAAAACCTGAAGTGAGTAAAATCCAACAATCATAAACTAAAGACAGGAGTTCCTCATATAAGCAGGGGGCTGAAACAGGACCCCAACAATCAAAATGTGACGCACAGTCCACAGGACAGGACAAAGCTCAGTGCTGGAGCAGCTCTTTCACCGGCAGCTTCCTCTTAAATACCCCTGGGGGTGCAGTGTCACGTGACCAAGACTCCCCTGGGCTCCACATGAAACGAACAAGGAACACACAAGAAAACGAACCAAACACAATAAACGTAAGATTAAGGAGCAGAATATTCATCAACAACAATAAAATCAATACCATTTACAAAACAATAAAAATGAAAGAAACATCCATCCATCCATCCATTATCCAACCCGCTATATCCTAACTACAGGGTCACGAAGGTCTGCTGGAGCCATTCCCAGCCCATACAGGACGCAAGGCAGGAAACACACCACCCGGGCAGGGCGCCAGCCCACCGCAGATGAAAGAAACATGAAAGACAAAGTAAACACATTTAAGGCAAAATGAAACATCACACTTGACTTCAGTCTTAAATGCATTTCGGCTTAATGTGGTGTCCTTGAGGACTAAAATTGACCATTTAATGTCCCCTCAAGCGCAGGTCGTCTTTGTGTTTGTAGTTTGGGGCTAAATGTAATTTTAGAAGATGAGTAGGGTGGCATCAGCTCTCTGAGTGAATTTTTGGATGAGAATGCCCTGCAGGCAAGTACATCTGTCAGGGTCTCCATTATTATTGGCTTTGAGTAGCCAATCAGGTGTGTGTATGTTTCATAGGGAGGGGCGATGACACCTCAGACCTACAGATACCAGTCTGACCAGCAGGAGTCACTGTTGGTTCACAACAACTTGTCCTTCAGGCTGACACCCCAACAACTGCTGTGGCCCCTAAATGTCATCGGATGTCACCAGTTAAGTAGAACAGGCATGTGGTCCTGCCGAGCAGCACTAATGCCAGGCACTATAGAGACTAAGTATCAAGAGCTCTTGAATAATGACTATTTGTAGGAGCACAGAATCAAAGATGTCACTGGAGTCTTGTCCTCCCACTGGACATTTTGTGCCTCTCCATTGCTTACTCAAGAAGTTCATCTTCTAAATGAATTCACTATGAATGTCTGAAGACGAGGACTAACCTGTCAGTCAGATGGCTGCCATAATGATGGAGTTCTTTGTTTTAGTGAGTCATTTGATGCCAGGCCAGGGTTGAGTCCTGCCTTGTCCATAAACCTGAAATGGAAAAGCGGATAAGAAAGACCAGATGGTCATTTTGATATGGTGCTGCTGTTGAACCTCGGCCCCCATTCACGAACATTGAACTGGTTATTGGTTGTATGATTCAATTACAAATGTTATGAAAATGGATCAGAATAAAGCACCTTGACACCCACCATTATGTCATATGTGGACTGAGCGACTGAAACACAAATGATATGACCAGATGATTTTAGGTAGAATACCCAGAGGGGACTGGGCGGTCTCATGGTCTGGAATCCCTACAGATTTTTTTTTTTTTTCTCCAGCCGTCTGGAGTTTTTTTTGTTTTTTCTGTCCCCCCTGGCCATTGGACCTTACTCTTATTCGATGTTAATTAATGCTGATTTAATTTATTTTCGTATTGTGTCTTTTATTTTTCTATTCTTCATCATGTAAAGCACTTTGAGCTACTGTTTGTATGAAAATGTGCTATAGAAATAAATGTTGTTGTTGTTGTTGTTGATGTTTTGCTGGAGTTCCCCTCAGCAGTACAGCTTTGTCCTTTTCTGACTGTTCACATAAACAGAGTTGGTAAATGGGATGTAGCTTGTTAAGAAACACCTGCAGGTGGGCCCTATATGCCCCTCAATGCCTCGTCCCTTATCCAGTTAAAACAGTTGGTGCCAGTCTTTGATTATAAGGTTTGATTCAGTAGCCATTTTATAGCAGTTGTAAATGCAGCATTAATAAATTCTGAAATCTCTAATGCAGTGCATCACTTTTATCACGGTGTTCACACTGAATGAAGTGCTCGAGTAGCACTGAGAAATGTCAGATGATCTCATAAAGTTAACTAATTGAGGGACAGCAAATGAAGTACAACATGAGCCTCAGTACAAATATTGAGACCATCCTGGCATTCGTTTTATTTGGCTGACAGTGTTACAGTAAATGGCCACCTCATCTGGAAAGGGAACATTGGGGTCTGGGAGTGAATTCAGGTCATCTGCTGTGAGCTCTCCTGGTAGTTGGACCTCAGGAACCTCGAGTTCAGATGGTTCATCCCAGTCAACCCTATAATGTTCAACCACCTGCCATTTGAATTACACCGAGCACACTTACATATTGTCATTTAAACATGGATACCATACAATAGTGTGATTTAAGCATGAGATGTAATATATATCAAGATATAATTATATATTATATAATATATAATTTAAATTTTCATTTCCATTTTTGCAGAAAATACCTCCCATAATAAGGCAGGCCCTGTGACAGAAGTGGTGATGTCTGCCACTGTAACCCTGCAGCTCATCTCATCATGTAGGAGTGAAGCCTCTGAAAAGTCCAGCTCTGTTACAAGTTGTGCTTGGACACAAAAACACAAAGAGACCCCCAGGCACTTGGTGACTAAAGCCTTTAATGACACTCAGCACATTCTGACCTGCTCATTGTTGTTGGGCTCTCCAGTTGAACCTCTCGTGTCCAACTTCTCTGATTAAGAGGACCTGAAGACCGTCTGCGGTGAAGAGGAACAGCCAAGAAATAAAGCGAGAGCTGGTGAGCCCACCAAACAAATCTTTAATGACAGCTGACCCCCCAATCTGTCTCAGGGCCTGTGCTGGGAACTGAGTGGTGGGTCAGCAGTCTGCTTTGTATTTTATGAGCTGCATGTCGCTTTGTGCCTCCTTTGGACACACAGTTTTGTTATTTAGTGAACAGATCTGAGGCTGGCAAGGCCTTCTTAACAGCGGCCATGTCTCTGTTTTGTATGTAAGTCCTGAAGTTTCAGTTTTTATCCTGCAGTCTTGTGAAAGTCTGAGTGGTGAGGAGTTTATATGTGTGAGTTTGTGATGTTATTTATTTGATCATCGTGATGAGTGACAATTCATGACCCCTGCTGGTGTGACTCTGTGTGTGTGTGTGTGTGCGTGTCACACAAGTGCTGGCCTACTTTCATTTGTCTTTTTGTTTTGTGCTCTTGTTGTTTTCCACTCTTTTCTTTCTCAGTTTCACTCACTTTTCTTTTTCTTTTCCTAATTCACTTTCCTCTTTTCCTAAGACACCACATTTTGCTGTAAATAGGAGAAGAAAGATGAGAATGGGAGGGAAGCCATAAGGCATGATTGGTAAAAAGTAGAAACAAATTACATTAAACAAGAAAAAAAAATACTGAGAGAAGGCATGATTGGTAAAAAGTAGAAACAAATTACATTAAACAAGAAAAAAAAATACTGAGAGAAGAAAAGAGTATGAAATAAACAAAAAGTTCAGGGAGAATTATGAATCTCCTGAGCCACTAAGCCATTTCTGTCTGTAGAAGAGAAGCTGGTGGGCATTGACCCCCCAAACTGTAGCTGTAGATGTACGACCTCTAAATATGGATATGGACGCTGAAGCAGTGGCTGGGAAATCAGGTGATGATGGTGGAGTCCTCAGGTCCACGTCAAGGGCAGGCTGGGGTAAGTGGTGAGGAGTGTGGAGTGAAGAATATTCACACGTGGCAGACTTTACATGCCTGATGCCTTCAGAACTGTTGCTAGTCGGGTTTAGAAGTTTATTAGCCGGCTTTCCAAGTGTTACCTACTACAGAACGTTTAAAGCTGTAAAGGTAAAAGGGAATTCCAGACTTCATTACTTATTATTTATTAACACTGCTGCATTAGAACAAAACTGTTCTTAATATCTTAATTAAGGAAAGAGTTAAATATTGTGAGGTTTCTGAAGTATTTCATGACCCCCAATGGGACGACACACCAAAGCGCAATTGCTGTGTCTGTGGAGGGCTGCTTGTCTGTTGCCGAGGTAACCTCAAGTTCGCAGCACCGCGGCACAACTACGAGCCGATGGAGATTGTGCTATAAGCGTCTGTCACCGATGGGTGATGCCAGGAACGTTATAAATGCAGGGAACAGCACATCATGGCCGCTGACCCAGCCCCGACTCTGCCCATTTGCTGTGTCTGTGTATAGCGGAGTGGTAGATCCCGCAGCAATAAATAACCGTGCTGTTCCTGCTTCAACATGAATAAAGCGGGTTTTTGACAAAGTACTGAGACTCGCACATCACAATATATAAACACAAATCAAATGTGTAAGGCAAGCATGCTCATCATCACACCACCATCCCACCTGGCACGCTTCTCTAACCCCAAACTGCAGTGCACCACAATAAATAAATAAGTAATCCAAATACATAATCCACATTAAAGAGCGGCGCTTGTGGACAATAAAAACTCTGATAAATAAGTTATAAACCCCAGTCCAAATTCATGCAGATATTAGCTTCTGCTCCATTTCTTCCAGCACAGCACATCTTTCTCCACTCGTCTATCCAGTTCACCCTATTGGGCCTTCTCAGCTGGCAGAGACCCTCTCTGCTCAGCACTCTGCCCAGGCACCTTTCAATGTCAATGGAGAACAGCTGAGCTGACCATAATGAGCAATCAGGTTACCTGACCACTGAGACCCACAGCAATGACACCTTAACATGGAGCTGCCACACACACCATTACAGACCCCTCTCACCACAAACAGCTTCTGTCTGAGTCTGCCGAGGACCACCTCATGCTGGTCACAATACACGTCTCATAAAACTGAGTTACATTAGCAGACCCCCAGCTCTGTTCCTAACTTTTGTCTCCTCAGATGTCTTCTCTTGTCTCCTCTCAGGTTTCACTTTAAATCTCCACGTTTCTCTGACTGATTCTCTCTGCCTGCCTCTCCTCTGACAGACGATGGCCGAAGCCCAGATGTTTGGATTACAGGATGAGATCACCTGCTCGGTGTGTCTGGACACCCTGAGTGACCCCGTCTCGATCCTCTGTGGTCACAGTTTCTGTCTGAAGTGCCTCACTGACTACTGGGATCAGAGCCAAGAGTGCAGCTGTCCTCAGTGCAGAAGGACCTTCACTACGAGGCCTGAACTTCACAGAAACACTGTGCTGAATGACATTGTCAAAAAAATAAAGAAGCCGAGACTCAGTCCTCGTCCATCTCAAAGTTATGCTGGTCCTGAAGATGTGGAGTGTGACACCTGTACTGGGAAGAAGTTCAGAGCAGTGAAGTCCTGTCTGACCTGCATGATCTCCTTCTGTCAGACTCACCTGCAGTCCCACTTTGAAATAGCAGCCTGGAAGGACCACAAGCTGACTGATCCAGTTAGAAATCTGAAGGAGGAGATCTGTGCAGAACATCACATGAGTCTGGAGATATTCTGTAAAACTGATGAGACCTGCATCTGTGTGATGTGTGTGGTGAATGGGCACAGTGGGCATAAAATGGTGGAGCTGGAGACAAAAAGACAGGAAAAACAGGTGACTGGGGTTTAGTGTTTAATGAAAACAAAGGAAATAACAAGAGTTAATACATTTCTAAAAGTAGTTATATAGAGCACTATATGATAGATAGATAGATAGATAGATAGATAGATAGATAGATAGAAAAGGTACTATATAATAGATAGATAGATAGATAGATAGATAGATAGATAGATAGATAGATA